>VXAX01002889.1:152351-264856 GCA_013399835.1 Leptocoma aspasia
AAAAAGAGAAGAAATCTCTGGAGAATTTTCTAATGTTTTGTCTTAGTTTACGCTTGTATTTCAGACTAGACTCTATTGTGTCTAAGAGCAGGATTGATATAGGCTGCCTGAAACTGCTGATTGCTAGGGAACAGCTTTGCTAGATGAACATAACACGTTCCATAGTTTTCTCCCTTTTATGGTCTCATTGCAAATATTTTTTTTTAGCTTCAGCATGTTTTAGTGAAGTATTCTGCTTTTAAATAGACATTCAACATATGTGTGTCTGCTTTAACAAAGGGCCAGCAAGCTATACATCAGATCAAAAAATCGTTTTTCAGTTTGACTATATAATCCTACTAAATGGAGTTTATTTTTCCTTGTATGTCTTTTCTCTTGTTTGCCAAAGTTCCTGTTCCTTAATATTACCCCCAGGTTTCCTGAGAACTTCCCAATTCCCAAGACCAGGACCCTATTTTGGTCTTTTGTGTTGATGATTCAGAAATGCCATAAATTAAGAAGAGGAAATTAAGCAGTAATAGAGATACAGTGGAGATGGTAGCAGACTGCTTCAGCTGTGGACCAACAGATTGACAGTAGAGTGTAGCTGGTGTTTCTTTAGCCATGATTTGTGTTTCAGAGCACTGAAAGGGATCAATAAAATGGAAGAAGTTTTTCATTTTATGTCATATGAAGGCTGTGCTGCGTTCTCAAAAACCCCTCACTAACAACAAAACAAACAAAAACCCTACTCAAAACAGGAAAAAAAAGAAAATCATGAAACTAAACCAACCCATGTTCAAATGCCCCACACTTGTAAAATCTTTGAAGGCAATGAAGCTTCAGGTCAGATGCTTTACATGGGTGAGGGAAATACTTCTTTCTTCTGTCCTCAAATTTGTGTCATCTTTCCTGTGGGCAGGGGATCATCTTCTCATCTTCATCCTTCTGATGGAAACACTGGCTCTGGTTCTGCTGATTATCTTTTTTTCTTTCAAATCTTTATTAGTAGACTTCTATGTTGTCCAGCACTTCCATCATCGTCTTCCTTTGCACGACATAAGCATGTGATTTTTTTTGGTATATGTTCTAAACTATTGTTGAGTTCTAGTTCCAAAATATTATTTTGGCTTAAAAGAATTATGATTTGTTTTGAGTAACTGACTCTTCTGCACTACTTATCTCTTGCCAGCTGTCTGTTCATTTGATCACCACAGAGAAGTTATCTGGGCTACACTTCTTGTTTTTAACTTGTTTTTAAGGCAAACCTATCAATTAATGGCTTAGTTTATTAAATGCCAATTAAAATATATTCAGTAGACCCTGATTTATATAGCCAGTCATTAATGCTGCTTCTTTCTCACCCCTAAATATACTGGCTTAATTTTCTCTAAGAAAGGACAAAAGAAAATGTCGGTGTGTAGCAAACAAAGGTCACTTGACAAAATTTGTAGGCATGTTTCATCTTTAGATATGAAGTGTTAAATGGAATTCAGTCCCTTCTTGCTTTTCCTGAGAACAAAGTAGCTTTTTTTGGAAGCTAATCTATGAACTCAGTAGTAACCTGTCTCTTAGAAGAAAATAAGAAAGTATAATTAGGAAATTTTTCTATAGGACCTTACAGTTTAATCTTTCACATCATGCCATATAAAAATTGGTAAGCTCATCTATTGGTGAATTGGCTTGAGTAGGTGTCAGTGATTGAATTTTTAGTCTTGTGTTTTTGTCCTGAATTCACTGCTGATGCAGGAGAAATGAAATGGGAGAGGCAGAAAATAGATGAAGTACAAATCTTGTGACAGTAATTGATAGCTAGGTGGAGGCGTCCATCCAGAGCTGCCTGCTTGCCTTTATACACACCCAGTTTAGTGTGATTGAGAAAGAGATTTTACACAGAGCTGGTAAAGAAAGGGAGGGAGGTGGACTTGCTAGTGACAGTCTCACTCTGGTCGTCTCAGATGTTGCTTACTTTGTGCTAAAGAAACCCCTAACTTTGGAATTGCTCTTTTCAGAATGAGAGCTTTTTAAAGTGTGGTGGTTTTTTTTAAAGTCTGAATAAAATCTGAGTGTACTCAATGATGAATTTTTTTAAAAATTGAAATCAGATCTTCTCTGAGTAAACTCTCTGAGTAAAATAAGCACTGTAGGATAAGATTTTAAGTTTCATTAATTATTGAACAAAATAATTTTAACCACTTGGGCTAATTTTTGACTGTGTTTTTTTGGGAAGACTGTGTGTTATTCTTTTGTACTGGCTAAACCTTTTACAGCCATATGGAAAGATTTCTTACTTTCATACAGCTGCTGCTTCAGTTCTTGCTTCTCTTCTAACCCTTGGGATCTTGCAGTATTTTTGTTAGTGTGCTTGTTCTCACTACTTGGAGATGACTTAACTACTTAACAAACTACTTTCACTACTAAGTGTGTGCATCCAATTATCCAATAATGAAAAGCCTGTATTTTCTCTTGCTTCCACCCAGATGGGGCATTACCTTGACTGGAGTTAAAATTATTGTATGCAAGCATTCAGCACCCTCCCCAGAAAAGCATCCCTTATCCTGCTCTAGCTGCATTCCTGCAGTGTAACTCCTTCCATTGCAGAGAATCTGGCTAAGATTTTCCCACCTGTAGAAGTGGGTTTAACCAAAGCACTCAGGATCTCGAGCTTATCCCCCAAAAAACTCTGAAATATGGAAACAAAAGAATTTTTAATACCTCTTGGGATTTGAGCTTTTATGATGTTTAGGTTGTGTGAATTTCTGCATCCCTCACATTAAATTTAGAAATTTTCACTTTCCTTTGAAGATAAATGACATGACTCTTGCCCAGATATGGGACTCCCAAGAACCAGGGTGTGGGAAGAAGCAGCACAAATGTGATTCACCCTGAATTTTGCAGAAATTGGCAATGCTGTGAAAGGCATTGAGGGAATGGTGCACGTGGATGCTGCTTCCACCCACACCCTGCATGCAGAGTGGCTCTGTGGTTGCCCCGTGCTATCTTGCCTTCCTTGGCTTAGTTTCCCACTTGTGCTATCCTGGGAAGCTGTGTAAGGAGAGGGAGTGATATTGGAGAGAATGTTTGATGAAGTTAAAGATATTTTCTCATGTGTCAGTTTGTGGCTCTGACTAACAGTGTCCATGACTGGAGAAGAAAGCAGTCATTACGGAGAAGCCGTGGGATGAGAAGGGAAGGTAGGAGGAGGCCAGCCTCCCTGCAAGGAGACGGCAGACCCAGTTTTACAGGCAGAACCTGTAAGACAGCTGCAGATGAACCTCTAGTGAAGACATGCAAATGCAACAGCCCTCTCTAAGCTTAAAACGAGCTGGTAGTGCCTAAAGGATGAGTGTCTGCCTAGTGGACCTGCTGCTGAAGGCAGGGACGGTATTTTAGGATGCATCTTGAGCTGTTTTTCCAAGAAGGGGTGTGTGCATGTTCTGTGCTTTGGTTGCAGAGTGAGCTTGCACACCTCAGCTGCAAGGCAGTGACATCTCTTTTCCATCAGGGCTGGAATGCCAGGGATGCCTGTCCTACCCTCCCTCACATGACTGACTTGTCTTCTTGGTTTTTCCTCTCTGTGCTTACCGCTCTAGCACAGAAATGTATTTCTGCCCTGTCTTCTTGTACTGGCTTTCTACAGTACAGTCTGAAGCTGAAGGTTTCCATGAAAAATCAAAAGAAGTGTTGAAAGCCAAGGAGCAGGCAACAGCATTGTCAAGGAGGCATGGAGTTAAAAAAAATTTGTAAGGGAAACAAGTTTCTCTGAATTAAGGTGGAAATACATTTCCACTTAATTTCAATGGGCTAACAAATTGTAATGTTTATAGTTGGCTGACAATGCAGAAATAACTCATGAACTAAAAGAAAAGTTTACTTCGGAAGACAGCTCTCAAGTTATTTACCTTGGCTTCATCCTTCCCTGAACTGGGGAGAATATAATGATGTTTCCCTCTCTCAATCTCTGTCTTGGCTGGTTGCTGAGATGCTTTTGGATATAATTCTTAGCATAGGAGGGAACTTCCAACATAGCAAAACTGGTTGCCAAACCTAAAAAAAAGAAAGTCTGCATCCAGTAATGACATTCTTGATATCCTGGATGCCATATTTCTTTTCTGCCATCTCAATGAATTTTCCACACATTTTTATGAAGTGTTTTGAGTCTATTTTGGTGATATAATTCACATGAATGTTTTGAGTGCTCTCTTTGCTCAACCCTGACCTCACCCCTATGGAGATTTTTTTATTTTTTCCTGTGTTGAAAACTGCCAAAGACTTCAGGCATCATTTTTCCCACACACAGTGGAAATAAAGCACTTAAAAAAAAAAAAACAAAACAATCCACACCCAAGAAACACACTCCAAACAGATTTTCCCCCCAAACGCAGAGTTCTGTTTGAAAATTAAAGTGGTTGTTTGGTTTGGTTTTTTGTTTGTTTTTTTTTTTTACTTTGAAGTACAAGCTGAATAGACATCCAGGGAAGTATTATGCTCGAACCTTCTTTTCCTTATCAATACCCTGAATTTGTTCACCACAGAACTGGAGAGTTTGCAGAACCCCTGGACAGTTGTAGCCTTGGGGCTACAGCAGCTTAACCTGCCGCACCCTGCTCTAGAGGAGTTCCTGTTCTCTAGAGGAGTTCCTGTTTTTTCAGTGCTAATGTCCATCCTTCTCCTTCAGGTTACAGTGTCCTCGGTTGTGCTGACACAGCTGGTTTGGGGCCATGAGCTGGCTCGCTGCAGTGGTTTAGATGAAATCCCAGCATTTCTGGGAGGCCGGGGTTGCAGTGTCCCAGCGCGCGGGGCAGTGCCCGAAGCAGCGGTGCTTGCGCAGGATGAGCCCAGCTGAGGTGCACGCAGAGGGCTGGGAAGGACAGGAGCTTGCTCTCCTGGTTTTACTTGAGAGCAAGAGAAAAGGTGCTTCTAATGCCCTCACCTCAGGGCAGATCCCATTGACTACCCAGGAGGGTGGGCTGCAAGCACGCTCCTGGTGAATGTTGTAAGGGGGTTTTTTTTTGAGATGCTCACAGTGACTCCTAGAGCACCCAGAATTTGGGAGCCATAAAGGAACTGCATTGTCATTTAGTTTCTTTATTAAGTGTCTAGGAAGTGGCACACTTTTTTTTTTTTTCCTTTTAAGATAAACCATGTAGGATACTAAGTTTGCAATCAAATTGGATTTTAAGATGTCTTTTAAGCACTGCTGAAGGATGCTGGCAGGTATCAAATATTTTAGCCAGTATGTGATATTATTTATTTATTCATTCCCCTCCTGAGTGATGTTTAGAGCTGTCAATTTGTTGCATTTTGCTGGCCCTAAACTAAGCAGAATAACTCAGGATCCTGTAACCAGAGCAGCCCTTCATAAATTAAGGTCAGTTGGGTGCAGTCTGTAACAACAGCCTGTGGCAACAGCCTCAGACCAAGGCATCTTTTGTTAACCAGAGGAATATTAACTACACTGGGAGTTCCTGAAAGTGGGTGGTTTCTACTGCCAAGCTCAGCAACGCCTTGTCATAATGAAAAAACAATACTGTCTGCAAGTAGGGATTGAAAGCATCTCCTCACATCTGTTTGTCTAAGCTTGGGAAAAGGTGCCATTGGATAAGAGTAGCAAATCCTGCTGTGACTGTGCTTGTGCTTGAAGGGAAAGCCTTAAATGCCAGCAAATGGCCAAGCATCTTTCATGAAGCTAGTTTTAATTTAATTTTAGACTTGATTAATAGTTACTGCAATATTTGCCTTGCACATTTTTTAATGGAATGCTTAAAAAAAAACTTGTTTAATATGTGATCCCTTCTGTGTAATTGTGCTCTCATACAATGTCTTTGGTGAGAATGAACTAGCAGAGTTTTACCCAGAATTGTTTGGAAGATAGCAGTGTGGAAAGCAGAGATGACTCACAGTGCCTTGGAGGAAGAAGAGCTAGCAGTTAACCACAGAGCATGGCATTATCTCTATGCCAAAGCTGGCTGAGAGAGCCAGCACGTTTTCCACTTCACTATGTCGGGGGAAAAAGTACTCCAGAGAAATATTGGCTCTCTAAGCAATCTTGATAATCTCTTCAACTTGATGAGTTTAGAACAGGTGTAGCATAGGAGGCATGTGAATCAAAAGAAGGTGGTAGTTCCCATCTAGAAACCATTGTTATTTTCATTTGATGAATAAATACATATGAAGCATTCTCATTTTTGGTGGATTCCCCTGGGTGAATAAACTTGTTGTTGCACAACAAGAATGTGGTATGTGATGGATAGAGTATGTGATTAGATAATAAGTATTTCTGCATAAATTTATTTTGTATCTAATCCCATGTGTCTGTATTCTTATTTCTTTAGGAATATCTACGTGGCATCTCTTTCTACTGCAGGCAATTTGCCAGATGCTTGTAAATAAGGAATGTCTATTGCAAGTGAAAGAATAAGTATATCTTACTTCTCAGTGTAATTTGTTTTCCATTTGCATTTAGTGATGTAGTGTTCTTGTTGGGGAAGGTGTTTGACTTTACAGGCAGAATTACATGAAAAACACAGCAGTTAAATCTTCGTTTTGATTTCATTACAATAAAAATCTATCTTTTACTGTATAGAGGTGAATATTTTCTTTTGGGGGAGGTGTTTCATTTAAATTAATGTGACATATCCTGTTATGTCTAGTGGCCTTTACTTACACAGAAAATACAGTAAGAAAGGGGTTGGCTTCCATTTTGAGTCTTTCTGTTTCTCACCAATCACCTTCTGAAAGATGCAAAGACATATTATTGCTGTGTAATTATTGTAATTATGTGTATTACTGTGCTGCCCTGGGACCTCGGCATGTTCTCCTGCACATCTAATGCTCCACTTCTTTTTGTGTAAGTGTGGAAGCTTGGATATCCAGCTCTAGCCATGTTCCTTGTTTCTGCCAAGGAGAAGGTAAAAGAACTCATGAAATACTGGATTTAGCATATGGGCTGCCAGTTGTGCCAAAGAAGCAAAAAACAATGGTGTAGATTGGAGCAATATTTTGGCATTGGCCATAGGAGAAGTCAAGCTGAAGGATACATCAGGATTGATACTTGGTTTCCAAGCATCTGAAAAGGAAGGTGTTGAAGAACCTGGGTGATGAGTACCTTAGAGTTGCTTTCGGGCTGGCAGGGTAATCCAAGCTTGTGGGCAGGCAAAAGCACTAGGTGAAGACTAAGCCTGTAATTTAGTCCACTGGTTAATAGTGAAATGTCTGGATGACTTCATTTAACAATGACTATCAAGGTGTGAATCTTTTTTGCCCTGATGAAACCACCTGAAATAGTGATTGGTGGTTGGCATTGGCGGTGAGAAGGCAGTGAGTCTGCTTCCTAAACTCTCCTGCTTGGGAGAAGTGGGTTTGGGATGTTACTATTGTGGGAGACATCCACTGGGCTCTCAACAGATTAGTATCTGATGAACAAACAGTTTTTACACCTGTAATTTCAATAGTATGTGACTTCTCTTTCACTTTCTACCCTTCCCACCCTATATTTCAGTGAGTGCCAGAGGATGAGCTTTCTTTAGATACATAAACAAGATGATGTGGTGCAAATTACAGAAGATTGCATACCCTTGATTTAGTTTCTCTGTGCTGTGATTTAAGAATTGATACTCTTGGGTTTTTAACTGTGACTAAGCAACTGTTTTGTTGAGGCTGATTATTTCACATGCCAGTGGTTGAGAGGTAGCATCAGATTATTCCTGCTGCTAGCATAAATGCCCTTATTTATCCTGTCTTCTCTTCTACTGAGGATAACTTGGACTATAATTTTACCTCCTGTTCTCACCTTGTTTTCGCAGCTGATGAATGTGAACACTTCCTGTGTCTCAAATGTTTTATTTAGGGGGGACCACAGGGTCTGCAGGATTGACCCTGCATACTATTCTTCTGTATTCTCAGGCTTTTTCTCACCTAGAAACTTCTGGTGGTAGGGGAAAACACTTAAGTATTTCAGATTGAAAAAAAATTATAAAAATCAAAGTTGATTTCAGACCTGTATATGGCAGAAGGGGAAATTGCAGGGAGGGAGAAAATTTTTCTTGTTGGCCACGGTGCTCCTGCTGAATATGTGGATGTGTACATATGGAGTGAGCACATGTACAGGCACTCCATACAGAGAGAGCACGTACATAGGCCATATGTTCATTATTTTAGAAGTTTTGTTTTCCCTTGCATTTCATCAAGCTTTTAACAGAGCTATTTTAATTGGGATTAAATATAATTATGTAGGACAGTAACTAAGACACAAATTCAGTGTTTTCCTCCTCACCCTGTGTGTGTCAGCAACGTTCCTTGTGCTCATTCTCCACCTAGAAATGAGTTTCTTTTAACCTAGGGCCTGGTGTCAGGAAGAGAAGAGATTGCAGCATTCTTCCAGGTGTGGTGGGGCTGACTTTCATTTACAAATTTTGTCCAGAGTTGCAACACAGTCCTCTGTACTTACCACGTGCCAGGCTTAGCTGGCATGTAAACACAGCAATAAACTGAAAAAGCACTGCTGCAGACCTGTACCTGTGCACACACATGCAAATGTAAGTCCTTTGTCTGTCTTCTGAAGTTATGTATTTATGAATGGTTTACAGAAACAGCACACACTTAAGTTGGTTTCTAGAAGAGACTTACACACAGTTTCAGTAAGGTAAATAATTTTGCTGGTTTGGCTGTGAAGTAATTTTGAAATTGTTTTAAAGAAACAGGACTCAAGACAAAAAGATGTGCACTAACAGCATTTGTATCTATAGGAAGAAATACTTTCCTGTGGTTTATATATTAAACAGTGAGACCTGTTTATAACACTCATGAGCTGTGTTTTCAGTGTTTGAATGGTCAGGTCTACCCAAGTGTCTCACAGGGTTCTAAAGTTCTTTTTTAGCATTTTATTATTGCAAATACCTAGTAAGGTTTATTAAATTGCATATTTTGTAATTCAAATGGGTATGTAAATACAGGAAAAAAGTAAAGAAATTAAGAATAAGGATTTCTGAGATGCTGATGGTTCTTCTCTGCTTTTTCTTTAGCCATTGTCTCCTTTCTTATTCTTTGTGGTTCTCTTATCTACGAAAACATTAGATTAGAGCGCTAATTAGTTTATGTTAGCCAGCAGAGGGCTTCCACCTCAAAGCAAACAGACTTATCCCTTCTGCAGTTTCCCTGGTATCCTCTTAATCAGAGAAGTGGGAAATAGACATTTATTTAGTTGTCTTAGGGTACCTCCCTGCTGGCAGAATGATCTTCAATTACATGTTAACTAATTTTTTAATACAGTTTGTTTTTAACTGGCTTCCAGCTACTTTCAATACAGCCGTCAGCATTTCCACGGGAAACTTGGATGATTCCGTAGAAGTTTCTTGTGCTTCACCAAAGTCTCCTATTCATAAATTTCTAATGTAACTGGTGTGTTGCAAAGTTTCTGCACAGTCAGGTATTAAAAGTGTTTTGAGCCCCTTCTTAGTATGAACACAGCATATGCTGAGTAAAGTAGTAGGAGAGACTAAACTGATCTTACAATTTAGATTAAAGCAATGCAAGTTGAGTTTATAAACTCATGTGTTCATTGTGGAGCGTTCCAGAGCAAAGAGGAGTACCTGTGGATACAGGATACTACAAAAGCACACAGCTTAGCTTTTCTGGGAGGTTGGAGTCGCCCTGTGAGACACGGGGTGGTTTCATTTGGAGCATCCTTGGTGTCAGCTGTGCCAGCGGCTTGGAGCGGGTGGGTGCTGCTGGAGTAAGGGTCAGCGCAGTGAGGCAGAGGAGCGCCGAGGTGCTGAACGCTGCTGGAGCACCTCTCCAGTTTCTCTCCCAGACTCTGTAAGTGGCTTCCCGTGTTGATCAGAACTGCTGTTGGTAACTTCTGGTGATTCGGCAAACAGATGAGTGCCTGGGGGGAAAAAAACGCGCAATCTTCCCTTCAGACAGAAAACTTACTCTGTCCGGAAAAATTCCATACTAAGATAGTTAATCTTCCCAGTCTATCAGCACTTGGGATGTGTTGGCTAACAGTTGTGAGCAGAGTACTTCCCTAGCCAAGCGTCAGCTGTGGAAAAGAGGTGACTCTACGGTTAGGAGATTTTAAAAAACATTTTGTGTTGTGAAAGCAAGAGCCCCACAACCCAGGAGAACGTGTGTAGGAATCGAGGCGGTGACTACAGTTAGAGGGAGCTTTTGGCAGAGCTGTCTCCATCAGTGAGTTGTCATGCCCGAATGAAAACCCACGAAAACTGTTAATTACGTTTCAAGCAGAGATAATAACAGCATACTACAGGCAAGCTGCTGAAAGACAAGTCACTACGTGTGTCACCGTAACTGTGTCGCTGCTGAGGTCCCTCGGGCAGCGGGAGCGCGGATCCCGGTGGATCCCGGCTGGATCCCTGCTGCCACCTGCCGGCACGGCCTCCCGGCCCGGCGCTGCCCTGGGCTGCGCTGCTGGTGGGGAGGGCTGCCCGTGAAGTACCCAAATATTTGCACATTGCCCGAAGTCACCAAAGCCCCGTTACTCGTCCCCGTAAGTTGTACGAGCATCAAACCTCACGAAGGAAAAGCTCGTCCGTGTGTAGGCAAGGCTGAAACCTAACGCAGTTCAAGCCCTTTCCTCCTGTAGCCCTCAGAATATCATAGAATCGTTTAAGTTGGAAAGGAGCTCTAGGATCATTGAGTCCAGCTATTGGCCCAGCACTGCCACGTCCACCACTGAGCCATGTCCCCGGGTGTCACACCGCCAGGTCCTTTAAATGCCTTAAGGGGATCCATCACACTCTTACCTAGCAAAGCTCAGTACTTGAAACTGCTCCTGCCATCAGTAATTGCCCTACTCCTTGCACACTTGCAAGCACATTTTCTATGAAAGTCGGGGTTTGCATCAGTTCTGGAATTATGCTGCTGAAGAAAGCCAAGAGCCTGTGAATGCATTTACATACAGTTGAAGCAGGTAGGTGTCTCTATGTGCAGTTAACTTGCCTGCTCTTTTGGCATCAAAGTATTTTAGAGAAGAACAATATTGTTTTCTGGGCAATTCTGGCATTGGTTCCACCCCTCTTACAAATATCCTTTTGGCTATCAACCAGCTTGTACTGTTTGTGTTCTCTGCTCCATTTCTCTCTCTCAGTAAGAGCCACCATTATCCCTACATACAGCTGCTGTTGAGGGGAGAACCAGCTCCAGGTTATCCTAGCACTTTATAGGAATTGTACCCCTGTTTTTACAGAATTTCCCTATCAAAGCAAGTGCAGCTGTTGAATCAGAGAAAACATTGCCCTGATGCAGTGAATACTTCTGGGACACAGAAGCTGAAGGGAGGAAAAGAGACTGGTGACAGGTGCATCATACAGACCTGTCCAAAAGCTGGTTTATCCTCTGTAGGATAAAAAAGTTATCTGCAGTCTGATGTTTTTTTTGTTTTCCAATAGTAAAGTTGGAAATGTGGATGGGCTGCTTGGAAGCAGTCCTACAGTATAAAACTCCCTCCTCCTTTAGTTTTGATATGGTGTATTTTTAAATTGAAAAAAACCCCCAAAAACAAAAGGGTAAAAACAGAAAGGAAGTTTTTCTTTATAATTAGGGCATTCAAAGGTTTTGTAAGGGTTGTGATAGAAACAATTAATAGGCATTGCTTTTATGTGAGACAGGGCCTACTTAAGTAGGTCGCAAGGCTGGTAGCCAGGAGACCTACTTTCTTTTCTTAGCTTTGCTGCTTATCCTTTCTGTGATCTTGGGCAAGTAACTTCATTTTTGTTCCTTTATTTCTTTACTATTTTTTCCCCCTCGCAGGTCCGTTCACACTGGAAGAGAGAGAGTTTCTCACTTATGTGCCCTGCACATAAAAAGGGACACAACCTTAACTGGAAATTTGAGGCCCTCTTATACCAAAATGCTCTCCGTGGCTGCTTTGCTGTAAAATGCAGGAATATGGATTACTTTGTGGGTTTGCTATGTGAGCATTTCATAGGGTACCTGTAAAAGAACAGGCGTGTTGTAGATAAAGACCTCTGATGGAGGTCGGGTTGGCAAGGTTTCAAAGCTGACTGAAATTCCCACCCATCTGTCTGGAGGTGATGAGTGCACTGGGGAGGTGACCATATGTAGCTGATCTGGTGGTGTTGGGGTGGTTTCTGGGATGGAGGGGTTCTCAGGGCTGCTGGAGGACCCTTCTCCTTTTCCTGGCTGCAGCAAGAGCTTTGTAAGGACAGGAGGAGACTGCAGGGAAGGTGTTTTCAATGGCTTTTTGCCGGTGCTTAATCCAAATAGCTTTATGACTGGCTGATGATGAGTTGTTACACCTGAAGGAAAACACCCAGGAAGCCTGAGAGAGAGGTGTCCTCTCAGCTGTTGGAGCATGAGCTATCCCAGCAAGCTGTAATTGTGCATCATCCATGTTACTGTCTTGTTGAGTCATGAGAAATGATAGACTAGGAAATGTAGGAATTAAAATAACATACAGATTGTGCCAAAAGCCAAAAACAGAGCATGTCTGTGGTGTTTTAGTGTTTTTGTCTTTCTGCTTTGTTAATTTTTTTACACTGACACGAAACCTTTTCTGTGAAATTTTTTTTGCTGTTTTTTCTGGCCTTAGGAGAACACAGTGGTTGTGAACCATGTATATGTGTTTGCTTAACGACTTTTAGAGAATCCTTAGACAATCAGATTGTGATACATGGTAAAAGTCCTGATGGTATGTAAGACTATGCTTATTTGGCCTTGTTCACCTGTAAAAATAAATAAATAAAAAAGGGCAGGGGAAGGAACCAGTTTAGCTTACTACTTCAAGCCCTGTGTTTTTTCTTCTGTGATTCCTTCATGTTTTTTACCGAGATGGATTTGTATTTTAAAAATGTACCAAAAATAATATCTTAATCTTTACATACATAACCTGGAAAATATGAAGCCTATATACTTGTGTGATGTCTTCATAAGGGAGAAAGTAGTCAGGTTGGAAAATTAGCTTAGCTTATTAGAAGTGTACCTTGTTTCTTTCATATGGCTTTGTGGAGTATTTTACATAATTAAATTTAAGCCTCTACAGTGTTTTTCGATGCTAAAATTTCACAGAATCACTAGGCTGGAAGACACCTTCAAGATCACCGAGCCCAATCCAGCCCTAACACCTCAACTAAACCATGGCACCGAGTGCCACATCCAGTCTTTTTTTAAACACATCCAGGGATGGTGACTCCACCACCTCCCCAGGCAGACTATTCCAGAACTTAATCACTCGTTCTGTGAAAAACTTTTTCCTAATATCCAACCCATATTTCCCTTGCCACAGCTTGAGACTGTGTCCTCTGGTTCTGTCAGTTATTGCCTGGAGGAAAAAAACAACCCCCACCTGACTACAACCTCCTTTCAGGAAGTTGTAGAGAGTGATAAGGTCACCTCTGAGTCTCCTTTTCTCCAGGCTAAACAACCCCAGCTCCCTCAGTGTTCTTCATAGGGCTTGTGTTCCAAGCCCCTCACCAGCCTCGTTGCCCTCCCCTGGATGGATTTCAGATTCCGTGGCCTTGTATTTGGCTAGTGAACAGTTACTCAACATGTATTGTTTTTCAAATGGTAATTGCTGTTTTCTCTTGATCTTGGGAAATTTATTTTTGTTCCACATATATAATGATGTATGCTGATATTAAGCTTGTCACCTAGAAATAAGAAGCATTCTGTGGTAGTGACAGTGTTGGAAGAGTATAGCAATGGATCTCTTCCTGCAATTAAATCAAATGATACCAAACTCTGAGCAAAGCATTGCACTACTCTACAGTAACAATGGAAATGTTATGGTCAGTCAAGGTGCTTTTGCGCTTGCATCACCAAGTTGTGACTCAGCACCGTATTAAAAAGGCAGAGGTACAGACAGGTCAGGAAAATTCCTGAAATTAAATTGCTGCCTAAACTCTGGGCAGGCCTCTGGGATTTACCCTGGCATTTTGGGTTAACCTGAAAGGGTTTCCTTCTTGTTGGTTCCTCTGATCTTCTGTTTCTAAGTAGTACAGTGGAGAGGAGATGACTGTGATTCTGCAGTTCCTAACAGGGTTTTTATACATCTGGCTCTGTATAATTTAGCCAGTAATAGCTGTGGTAGTTTACAGTTCTCTGTACTTTTCAGTACTGGCAATTCCAAATGTTTGCTCTTTGTCAAAAGAACTAAGTTGACTTCAAGTATGGTTTTTGAGTTTTGTATTAAATCCTGCCTATTTGTACATGAGCTGCTCCAAAATGGATATTTCAGTGCTTGGGTCTCTGGGGTATCTCACTCCACATTCTCAAGTCTTCTTGTAAGCAAAAGGAAGAAAAAAAAAAGGAAACCTCCCAACCCTACACAGGTCTCTTGTCTCATCAGGGATGGGGAGTGGTGTCTGCTAACGAGGACAAAAAACCCCAAACTAGAAGGACTTGATGTCACGGTGAGAAAAGCGAGTGTTAGCAGTGTGTTAGCTCTCACTCACACTCACTTAGCACACACTCAGCGTGCACCCCCCTGCAGCCCCCTCCCTCCACAACCCCACTACAGCACCACTGACTTAGGGAAGCCGTGGGAGACCTGTGTATGTACATATGCATTACCTCGTTGGAGTGAGGTCAATTTAAATGCAGCCTATTAAATTATTTACAGAAGACAGTTGGCCGACCCATTGTGCCGCGTTAGTGGGAGCCAAAGGTCACTTTGGCGTGCCTGGTTGATTCATAGGGTAATCTGATACAGTATTTAGCTTTTTGCCTCCCAGTCAGTGGGTTAAACCTTATCCTCTTATTATGAGTCAGAGAGCCATAAGTTTCAGAAAAAGCCAGAGCTTCTGTTTTTAATGGTTTTGAAGAGGCTGTGCAGCAGAATCCAGAGGGCTGCGGGAGCATCTGCCAGCGGGTTGGGGCGTGTTCTGCAATGGTGTAAATCTGACTGGCAGCTTGGGAGCCCGAACGCTGCGCCCTTGTTTTCTTACGGTCCTTGTCCTTTTGATAACATCATCTGCAGCCGTTAGGGTGTTAAGACATTAATGTTTGTTCTTCAGATAAAGGGTATGGTTTTGTGTTCTTTTTCCTCCCCGCAACCCCCCCCCGCTCGGATTCCTCGCTACCACCACCTCCTTGAGGATTCACTGAGCTGATCTTACTGGCTTTCTCCCACATTCAAGTCTATTTTATTGCTGCAAGATAGAAACTTGTGGGGCGTTTTTTTTGTCAACTTTTATCTTGGTGACTAATTCCAGCAAAACCCATGGGTATTGGGGTGCCTTGGTATAACCAAGTCCTGTCTGCTTTAAAATGCTCCCTTTGCCCCTCCATCTTGCAGGCTTATTCCCTTCTGGGAGCAGCACTGGTATTGGTACGCAGGGCAAGCACTGCAGCTTTCACTAGTGCCTGCCTTCTTAAAACTTTCACACTGTGGAATGCTTTTCCTAGCTGCTAGTTTAAAGAGAAGGCAGCAGAATGTAACAGCTGGGAGCAAAACCTGTTTTATGAGCTGTAGTGACCCCAGTGAGAGCCTGATCACTAAATATCTGCTCAGATTTTGTTTATGGCTAGGCACTTTTACTTAGTTTATTTTCTAATGTACCACCAGTTACGGGGGCACTGATGTTTTCAGGACAGTGTTCGGGATGCTTTTGGTGTGGAAAAGCTCCAGGATTTTATTTTCCCTCTCTCTTAAGTCCGCAGAGGTGCGCAAGTGCTTTCCTTTTTCTGCACGCAGAGTTCAGAAGTTTGTGCTGCCACTGAGCTTACTGAGGAAAGGAGGAGTTTTGCTTTTAGGAGAGCGAGCCTATCATATTTCACTCTAATCCTAAGCGATAGCCACGCAGTCGGTTTTATTGTTAGAAGAGCCTTCCTGGAGCTCCTTCACCCGGCTTTTCTCTAAGGGAGAGCAGGGAAGGCAGCATGAGGCGGCAGAACCGTAGTCGCTTTATTGTCCCTGATGAGCTGTGCCATGCCAGGGCGTGATCTCGGCCGGCTCTTCCCTCCTCGTGGGCTGTTTTTGATGAGCCAGAAGAAAGGACTGAATTGCCCGCACGGTCCTGGGCAGCGATGCCAGGGGGAAGAGCGGAGCTACAGTTTTTGCTGTTGAGTGGAGAATGGGGAAAACACTTGCCTCAGTGCTAATCTCTGCTCAGCCCTTCCATGCTCCGCTGAGCTGCTGCAAGGTGCCACTTTCTGCTGCTTTCCTCCCCTTTGTTTTCTTTGGCAGCTCCCTAAGTACTGTATCAAAACAGCTTCAGGGGAGCTGCGCTGGCACAGCCACCTACCTCCGTACTGGTGCTGGTTTAAAGGCAGCGAGAAGAAACCTGGACTGAAGTCGGGTTGAGTTTGTTCAGCCTCCCACGAAAACCTCTGAGAAAGGGGACAGGAACAATTTCGGAGAGGTCTCTTTGGGACCGACGCCAGTGGCTGGCTTGAAAGAAAATGAAAAAGGAGTGTGTTTCGAGATCTTTCAAACTCAAACAAAACCCGGGCTCCCTCTCGCGTGCTGTCAGCTGGATAAATTTCTCGTCCTTGTCAAGGCAGACAAAGAGATTGTTCCGCAGCGATGGGGAACTCTCCTCCATGTGCGTGCAGCAGGTAGACGAGGATGACGAGAACTGGACCTACCGGAGCCAGCAGAGGAAAGGTGACTTGCTTTCTCTTTAACCCTTGCGGTCGCTGCTGAAGTGCCAGCCCTGCTCCGTGCTGCTCTGTCCAGCTGCTCGGGTCCCACCGGGGGCCAGGAGCCGCAGGTGGGGGAGGAGGAGGGCAACGCAAAAGCCGAGGTGCAGCACTGCCTTGCCAAGTTTCTTGGGGGGGGTTAAAACTGTGAAAGCTTGTAGTAATTAACAGGAAAAGCCTTTAGTTTCCCATCTGGGTACTGATTGTGTAGGATATAGGTAAGTTTTGTTTATGCTTCTTGTAGCCAGTAGTCATTGGTGCCAGAGTCTTTGGGCAGGTGCTGCAAGAATCTCTCTTCAAAACGTGGAACCAAAGCCATTTAAGATTCCACTTCTAAATGACTGGGTGGCTTTTCTTGGATAACTGCCTCATGGTCCTGCTGGGAAAAATTTAAGTGTGATTTGTTTTATGAGGGCAGACTGAGAAGAGGTCCCAGATGCAAAATAAAAGAGATGATGAGAAAGTGATGGGAATTGCTCCACAGAGAGGAGGGACATCTAGGATACGAGCTAAGCAGCTCTGACTGAACCCTTGAAATGTTCAGACCTGGAGTATGTTTTATATGAGGCTTCTAAAAAGTACTTTTATTTGTTGTGTTCTGTTTTTGAATGAAGTTTGTCAGGTCACTGAATAACCAGTTACCTCATTTGCCATAAATCAAGCCAAATTTCAGACGTTTGCTCATGTGAGTTGGTGAGCAGGACCAGTAGCTGGCTGGCGGGCAGCCGGGTGTGTGTGCACACGAGGTTGAGAATACTCTGTAAAGTGAGTTATTTGGTTGCAATTTCTCTAGCGCTGCCAGAGCAGTAGTTTGTTAATAGAAAGTGTAAGGTTGACTCAGTTGTGCTGTAAGGTCGCTTTTGTAAAAGCAAGCAGGCTCTCCAAGGGCATTTGATCTTCAAAGGGCCTTTTATTTCTTTTCATTTCTTGGAGCAGTTAATAGCTATTTGACCAGAATTTCACTTCCGTGTCAGAACAGATTGTGGCTTTAGTAAATGGTTTGTATGCAGGAATACTAACACAGGATGTATATGCTTGTGCTCTGCTCCCTGCATGCTAGGACATAACTTTAATCTGTGCTTTGAAGATTGTTTTTTAACCTACTTCACTGCTGAAAAACTTCTTAAAAGGGTGTCTGTGTTTGCAACCAGTAATTTTTACTTTTGACTGTTGGTATATTGAAATGGTGCAGCGATGCCAGATTAGCTTCTAATGCTTGTGGGCTGGGATCTTGCTCTGATCAGAAGAACCATTGAGCCCTGCTGCTGGAGTCTGTGTAGCTTCCATAAAGTTTCTAGTGCTGCCTTCCTTAGCCTGTGCTCAGGCTGCAGGGCAGAGATGGGAAAGGAAGCTTTACTGATGGATTAATGGTGTATTAATTTTTCTGAGTGATTTACATAAAGAACCCATTGTACAGGCCTGGAGGGGGAGGGCAGAATTCCTCCTGTAATTGGGCAGCAAGCTGTGAAAGCCTCCCTGCCTGCCTATAGAGGAGATGACAGTATGTCATTTTTGAAAGGAAGGTGTGGGGAGGTGTAGATTATGCAGGGCTTATTTCCTCTTTGCAGGGAACAATTTGACTCAACTTGTAAAATCTGCCTGGATCATAAATCTATCTGTGCATTTCTGTCTGACCAGGATCCTCTGCCAGACTGACAGGGATTGCCAAGGCTGAAAGGAGTGTGGACTTAGATATCTGGGCAGGAAAAACTTGTCACAGCTGCAAGTCTTTTATTCTGGGCTGCAAGTCAGGCTTGCACGGTGTTGGAAGAGTTTGAGAATCCATACCTGGCAAAGTGGTCGTCTTAGGTTTGTGTTCAAAGGCAAACCCTGTGTGATAAATGGCCCCTTGTGTTCTTGAATTAATTTGTTTCACTGCTCTGTTGCATTACTGCTTGCCAGCCTTTGTAAAACTGAGGGCTCAAAACAGTATTGTCTTTGGTGCTCAAATTAACCACATCACTAAATTAACACAAATTAACACAAACTAGAAAGAAATGAGAGGCACAGCAGACATAGCAAGTGTTATATAGAAAACCAGACTATTTTAAGATAGATGTTTTTCAGCTATCAGAATAGTTTTCCCTCCAGTTCTTGCTCGGGTAAATTGGTAAAAAAAGTAAGTCTGTCAAATCACAGGCTCTCCTTCTCCTAACTGTACGTGTAAAGACAGGAGTGTTAATAACAAGCTGGAAATGAAGGAATTGTTGTTCTTTCTGAGCTGTTTCTCTTCCTGTCTTTTTAAACCTCTTCTTTTGCCGCTCCGTTGCTCCTCCAGGCTCAGATTGCATTCCCAGGAGGCTGCTGGGTGACAGGCACAAGGCAGCATGTGTTGCGTGATATTTCACCAGCAAAGTGGCTAATCTGCCTTGGCTGCAAACCGGAGCTTGCACACAGTAGCGAGCACAGAGATTGGCTGGATTTGTCAGTTTGAAATGAGCAAGAAGAACAAAAGTAAAGGGTAACTGCGAGCCTGGGACACTCCCCGATGTCCTGCGTGGCTGATCCCTGGGTATATGGAAGTCAGAGGCTGCTGCTTCTTTCTTCTTTTTAAAATGTACACAGGAGTGCAGAGTGTTTTGGAGCTGGTAGCACCTATCAGACTTCACATTTGATAAAGCTCTTAGTAGAAGAGATAGCAAAAGTTGACAGTGAAATAAAGTTTTGTTTTTTGAAGTGTTTCTTGCTCAGCCCTCTTCCTCCTCAGTCAGCTGGAGGCCCTTGGAAGTGAGGGCACACTGTAATTCTCATGTTTCTTCTTAAGAGTTTTTAGTTCAGATGTTTTAGTCTCTGGGGTAGCACGTATTTTCAAACTGAAGCTCAGAGCATTTTTTTCTTTTAAAAACCACTTCATTGGAAAAAGACTGAGAGGAGTATTCTTTGAAATCAAAGTGCTTGGGTGTGTTGCGAAGGGTTTCTGATGGGTGGAAGAATGGGACAGTGGTTCCTGTGTGCCTGTCCTGTTTTATCAGAAATACGACATAGCAAGTAACTTTGAATAGAGGTAACACATGAGTTAGTTCATGGCACAGGCTTCACCATATTTACTTTAATTTTTTCGAAAAGGAAATGACTCACATGGCAGCATCAGAACGCCTTAACCGAGCTTTTCTGGCCAGGTGCTGGAGAAGCACAACTAGCAGTCAGGTCTGGCCTCAGGTGACAATGCATATAATATAATGTCACAGAATATAAGAAGCTCTTACACAGTGAGGTTTTCCAAGCTCTCCCCAGCTCCTGTCCCTGTTTACTGCTTGATGTTTTACCCACTCCCTCCATTTCACTTGATTGCTTTCCAATCTTTCTGCCTCACAAAAGTTAAAAGTCTTGGCTGCTTTTTACTGCAGGTTATATTACCTGGAAAACTTACTTAGATTCATTAGAGAAACCTTGTTTCTCAGGTGAGTGCTATGTTTTAATAACTGATCAAACCCAGTTCAGAAGGTGGCAGCCACTGGCTTTCTGCTCTTTGCTGGCCAAGTCTCAGTCTTTAATACCAAAACATGTGAAATGCCAATTTTTTTCCTTGCAAAACCAGTCTAAATGTGAGAATTTGTTTTAATGCTAAAAGTAATTTAAATTCATAAATAACTCTTCGTGGGCTGAGCCTTTTGTGTCCTTGCAGCATGTCTGATGGAAGCAATCCTAACATCCTGATGACAACTCTGACCAAAGCTGTCAGTTAACTTCCTAATGACTTATCATGGTCTGAGAACATCACACTTCCCAAGGGGTCAGATTTCCATAAACTGAACAATTACTGAATTGTCACAGTAGCAGTGTCAGCACTGCCTCATTATGTGGGTAAAAATGATGCCCTTTAGTTATGCCTGTACTACCTGTGGTTGGTTAAATGTGCATCATGTAAGTTTAATACTATCAGATGAGTTTTTCCTCATGTTCCAGAGGCAGACTTGAGACTCAAGATCTTCTGGTTTTTGGAGCTTGTATTTTCAGTGTTTCCTGTAGAAACTCAGGGTAGAGGTAGGCAACTCTGGTCTCACCTAACTGCAGCACCAGAGTATCATCCCAGTCTTTAGTCCAAATAGTTTTTAAATTCTACGTTTTTAAGTCATGAATATCGTTTACAAGAGGGTTTCAGGAACAGACAAGTAATCACATTTTTTTAGTAATGAGGTGTAAGACTACCAATAACTATTAAGTTTCTATAAGCAAGACTACCAAATCCAGACTTCTTGTTGCTATTCCAATGTAAAATCCTTTTCTTTTTCCCGTATGTTATTGCACAACATCTTGTGCTCAAAGTGGGAAAAAGTCATGTCAGATACTACATAGATAAAGGCCCATAAACCCAAAGGGAGCTGTTAGCATTTGTAGAAGCCGTAACATGTGATGGATTGTAGTGTTGGGGTGTGTGTGCCTGTGAAAAGGATTCTTGAAGCTTTGGGCAAGTCCATAAATAATCATTTATGGAAACCTCAAAAAGCATTTGTGTAAGAGCCTGGAGTAAGTCCAAAACAAATACACCTTTTTGTGAAAGAGTTCTTTTTTTTTTTTTTTTTTTTTTTTTTGGGTTGTGGTTTTTCTTTGTTTTTGTTTCCTATGTTTTCTGGGGGAATTTTTTTTTATATAAATTAATGTTTATTTAGTAAGTATAAGCATACGTATGCAAATCTGAATGTTTGAAAGGAAAAAATAATGAGAGATTTGATATAAAAGTCAATTTTCTGTCTTCTACTCTAACCTTTTACATGTTGTAGGTTCTGTGTGCAAAGATAAAATTGGATATAGTTCTATGCATTTGTAACAATTGGTCAAGTTTATATCAAATTTTTGTGGTTGGAGTGTTGGATGTTGTGCTTTTGTGGAAGCACAGCTGGGAGCAGAGGTACTACTTCAACTACTGATGTATGAACATTTGTCTTAGCATATTTTATCATGGCACAGCAGAGGGTTCTGTAAAACCTTCATGATGTACAGTGGCAAACAAAGCTTTTCACATTGGTAAAAGAGCTGGAGACAGTCACAAGTCCTGGATTTAACTATAACTTGAAGTACCAACTTTTGTGTGCTTGTACATAAAGACAAATTTAGCCAAAACTTTGCTGTCTTTCCTATGTCCTCTGGCAAATATTGCCACAGATGGGAATCTGAAAAAGGGTTTGCTAAGCAAAAATTTGTAACCTACAGAAACAAGTTTAAGTAAGAAATGTTGGTATCACAGAATATCTGCATTGGTATCACAGAATCATTTGTTTAAACCCCCATCTCTACTGCTTTATCAAAAAAAACTATGGATCCAGACATTATCGTTATTTATTCTATAAAAACCTTGCCAAATTCCAGTTCTTTGCTATTTTGAAAGTGCAAATATCTTTTATTTAAAAAAAACCAAACATTTTTTATTTGATCAAAAGTGTTTCAGGTAAAAACAGAAATTAAAAAAAAAATCTATAATCTTATAAAACTTGTTGCAGTCCTTCCTTTTTTCCTGGCTGCTCTCCTAGCATGTCTGTGCCTCTCCAGGAAGTAGTGACAGGAGAACAGCAGTCTGTGCTAAAGGACATTTCCCAGTAGATTTTTTTTTATGAAGAGTTGTGGCTGATTTCACTGCCTACTCCAAGAGCCATAACTAATGTAAGCTAACTGTGTTGAAGAGTCTTAATCTCTCAGGGGATTGTGGAATGTTTTTTGTTAGGATGGAGGAGCTGAAGGGAAGAACAGGCTTGTGTGGGTTGCTGAATCCGTGTGTTAGAGCTGCTGTGTCGGAGGTGTGCTTTTCTTAGGCAGAGGGGAAGTTAACCTCTGGTGTTTGAGAACTCCTGGGGCAGATCCCAGTTCCTTCTGGGCATCTCTGTGCTGCTGTCAGGTGAGACCCTGACTGTCCTTGCTTTCATTTGGACACCTTGACTTTCAGGTGCAGAGTAACTCCAGCCAGAGTTCTCTTGGCTGTTTGCACTGTGGAAGACCACAGTGGTGGGAAATGCAAACAAATTGAGCAGCACCTGACTTAACCCTGTGTTTCCTAACAGGAACACTGCAGCCCAATTTGTCTCGAAGTTTCTGTGCTGTTTGGATTAGTGGGTCACTGGTGCAGCACTCCTTTGCTTGCTTCTTTGCAGCCATGAAGAAAGACATGAGGTGCTGTTGTTTTCCTTCTGAGAGTGTATTGCTTTGGAAGGTTTCCGGTTTTACTTCATGATATATAAACTTCTCTATACTTTTATATGCTTTGTACACTTTTCTTCGTGTTCCCAGGGTATCCTCTAATGTCCAGCTTATCCTTGGGCTGAAAATTTGGGGCAAATGTTTCCCCCTCACTAGGGGTCAAAACTGATGCCTCCTGACCTTCATATTTTACTCTTAAGTAGCTATATTTTATAAAGCAGACTGGATGCTTTCCAGTGATTGGATGCACTGTTTGAGCTGAAACAACGTGCTGTATGTGCTTTCCTGTGCACTGCTCATCGAATAATAGAGTACATGAAAAATTCCACTTCTATGCAGTTGTTAGCCAACTGCTTCATGAATTGTCCTCTGAAACTGAGGGGACCTTTGTCTCCAGCATGGTCATAGCTCACCATTCTGGCAGAACATTGCAAATATAACGACTTCTTGTTTTCCTCCAATCTGTTACAAATGAAAAGAAAGTGAAGGTGAAGGTTAAGAATGTGGCTAAATAACTAAAGTTGATGAATTCTGAAAGAGCGTATTTAGCTTCTATTATAATATTTGGAACAATTAAATAGGATGGATTTGACAGTTGGTGATTTAAACCGTGAAATAAATTTTCTTCTTGTCTTTTAGCTGCAGAACTTCAATAAAAATAATGACATTAAACTCTAGGTTTGCCATCCACCTCATTTGCTGGGGGTTGTTTTGGGTGTATGTTTGGTTTTGCTTGTATTTGTCTATTAATATAATTTATCTACCAGCCTCTCCCGTTTGTAAGTGGAAACATCTGTGGTTTTGGTTTATTTTTCTGGAGAACAAGCGTAAATGCTGTGACAACTCAAATCTGTGGCTTGTTGTTCCAAAGCCTGAGCTGAAGTGGGCAAAATATAAAGCCTAGGTGCTTTTGATACCTAAGCAAGGTGTATTTTCAGCATGTGAGCGTGTGTGTTGGACACTTAAGAGAATGGCACATTTTCCATCCCAAGGAAAGGTAATTAATATGTACACCCTCTGCTCCTTCTAGAGCTTCCCTTACATATGGCATGGCAGCTTCTGCCTGGCACTTTATCTCCCTGAAGCAGATGAGTTCCCTGGACATTGAATCGTGGTGAACTTGTAGTGTTTGGAAGGCAATTATGGGCTGCGAATTAGGTGCTTTCCAATTGGTGTAAACGTACTTACTTACCCATTCACTCCAAAATAAGAGATCTGAGAAGCACCATAAAAGGTTTTCATATAAAGCTGCTCAGAAGGTGTCAGATCAAACACCTAAGCAGAGGGAGTGACAGGGCTGCATTTTGCTTGAGAGTAGCACGTGGGGATGTTAAATAGAAGTTATCCCTGGTCACACTTTCTCCAAGGTAACACAGGTCCATAGTGACAATGCACCAGTGTATATTGTGGGTGCTGGAAGGGATGGGGGAGGTTTTTGCCCACACCTTTTCTCACTTCTTGCTTGAACTGGGAGGCATGTCCATGAATCATGGCACAAGAAGCTGTGCTTGCCAGTTAGCAGGTCAGCTTTGATAGGAGCAGCTCTTGGAGCGAGGAACAGCTTCGCCTCCTGACTGCTTTGGAGGGGCACCTGCCCTCCACGCACTCTGTGCCTTGGTTTGTGCAGCATGTCCCCATTAGTCATGTCCCATCACTCCTGCTCCTGTCACCTGCTGCCTCTCTTTCCTTTTGCTTGTTTGCATGTCTGAATTTTATTTTTTTTTCTTCCCCATGGCTTTGTTTTGCATATGCAGGTGTTTGCTCCCTAATGCAGTGGGGATGCTCACAGTTTATGTATTAGGCTTAATATTCTGAATCACACTCTTGCAGGCACCTTGCTAATGCCTACGTTAATTAAAGAAGGACCTTTGGAAGAAACAGGCTCTTAATTTTGATTCTGTCATTCATGTCTAAGTTTAATGTCTGAAATAGGGACAAAACTAATAAATAGTGGAGGCAGTTGCCTTTTAGAAACTGAAATTTGTTTGTACTTGCTTGTAATTTCCATGGAGTATTTTGGGTTTTTTTCTCCCTTGTAATCCAGACTGCCAAAGAGGTGATGAGTAAGGGTGACTGATTACAGCCTACTGTATGCTTACATAGAAACTCTCATCCAGGAGTTACTAACTCAATTTATTAACCTGGAGTAATGCGTGTAATGCCATATATGGTAAATATGGCATTTTCAGGTCAGAATGAAAAGAGGTATTGTGACATGCTGTGCCAGAATCAGGTATTAAATTCTGTGTTTGACTTATAGCCAGCTTGACCTGGTTTTGCAAAGGGAGAAGATGCCCTGCACTCAGCACCATAGCTCCTTTCCCACCGGGGTGCCGGCTGGCTCTGCCAGTGGAGCTGTCAATGGCAAGGGGGCTGCAGCTCTTCCAGGGTCTCTGTCACACTGTCGTTCAGCTGGGACTGTGAGGAAGGCAGCAAATGTATTAAATTAATCAGGTCAAATAAGGAATAACCCATTTTGCTCTGGCTGCTCTGTGCTGACACTTCTCACACGCCGGGATCTCAGTGAAGAAGCAATTGTGTTTCTGCCCCAGGGACAATGGCAGAAAACACCTCGGGGCTGTCTCAGGTTTGTAGCAAGGAAGGAACCAGAACAGGTGGGAATGCGGAAATAGTTCCCATTGCACTACTCATGTAACAACCTACAAATGGCTCTGTCACCCTGCCCTAGCACTGTTACTGATAAGAATACTGGCTCAATTTGCTGCCCAAGGACAGCTCATGCTAAAGTGCCAATTCTTGTAATTCTTCGTCAAGGACTTGAGTATATTTTGGCCCATAGCTTTAAATCAGAAGAGAACTGCTTAAAGTGCTGCTGTTTAACCTCAAATTTTCAGTGAGCTATTTGTTGTTAGGTAAGCATTGTGATGGTGTGAATGCAGAGAGCTCCTCAGGTAGTACAGATGGTGTGTCTGCAGACTCGTACACTTTAGGGCAGAAGAGAAACTGATATTTCTCTCTGCTGCTTTGTGTTGGTCTGGCATTTGTTTCAGCCTTGGAGATTGTTGGTTTTGTTTTGTTTTGTTTTTTTTTTTTAATAAAAGACCATTGCTCTGTTTGGTTACAACGTGCTGTAATTGTGCATATTTCAGGAAACAACCTGTTCTTTTCTCCTCATCCTTGTAGGATGGTGCAGCTGCCTTTGTGTGCCAGGGTCATAGTGGGGGAATTCATGTGTTCTTCATGCTGCCTGTGGTTTTGGTATTCCTGATTACCCAAAGGTGGCCTCAGAGCGTTCCCAGTGGCTTGTTGTTATGGGGGTTAGTGAAACACTGACGACATCAATCTGAGGGAGCAAGCCTTTGCCAACCTGTGGCAGTTTTCTGGAGCAATGCACAGATGACTGGGTAAATGAAAGTGCCCGCAAGGGGCATTTTTGTTTTGTTTTAATAGTAAACATTGTCAATAAAGCACTGTTGCATCCATTAATCAAAGCTAATTTGGCACACAACCCTTGCAAAGCAATGAATCTTTTTTTAATTGAGAAGCGGGTCTTTTAGCAGCAGATTAAATTACTGGATCGCCTGTTGTTTTCCCAGACTTTTTCTTCAGAATTTCTGCTCTAGCCTCTCTTTAAATATAGGACCATCAGCCACTATTTCTGTATAATTATTATGTTCTTCTGGTCATGTGTTAAGGCTCTGTACACTCTGGTCCTACCCGCACAACCAGGAATGCCCTCTTTGTTCAAATTCTGTGGCGAAGAAATTCCTGAATGAATTTGGAGAAGTTGGTTACAGATTCCTTTCTTGACCTACAGCAGCTCTTAAAAAGATTTTGCCCTTTCTGTGCCCTTTGTCTGAAGAGTAAGGCAAACAAAAGATAAGGCGAACTAATTCATGACTTCATTGTGTTTGTTTTCTTCCTCACTTAGGCAGAAGGCAGCCCATTCCTAAAACCATTTATTTTATTAATTTTAAGGCCAAGCACTTTGTGTCTGCACCTGCAAACACTGCTGGGTTTATTACAGAAGAACTTTTTGTTTGCAATAATCAGAAACCACAACAGGATTTAACAAATGCTATCTGCAGTATCTGATTGAAAACTCCACCAGTATAGCTGTAGCTAGGGTATAAAGGTTTTTCATTGAAAATCATATTTTGATGAAAAAAAGACACATAGGTAAAGGATTTTACTTTAGCTCCTAAGTTTACATAGGATCAAAGTGGAACTGTGTCCCTCCTTCAAGTAAAAGGTTATTGTTTTAGATTTAATTCTCTAGGAAAACAATTTCAAATAGTGTCAGAGGTTTTATTAGAAGAAAGTTGTTCTAATTACGTGCATACATTTTTTTCTCCAAATGTTTATATTGATTCTGTTCATTCCTGCTCCTTAAAGTTATGGAAAACTCCATTTTTTCTTCTACGTTTGACAGTTTGGAAAAGTCTGTTTCTCATGCCAGTCTTGAAGGGTGGGACAAGGCCCTGTAGCTGCAAACCTGGAGTGCAAAAGTAGCTCTATACTAGTTGTTTCACTGATAATTTTACAAAGATCCATTCATCACAAGTCACCTGCCTGCATGACTTTTTCCAGGACAGGATACATCTTTTTAGCTCCTGCTATGGTGAATACTTAGCAGTTTGAGTTACTGCTTTAAAGGACATACTTTCTGCCTGATCATTTGAGTAAGTTACTTGTTTCATTATGCTTGCTGTGACTTTCCCCAAACGATTTTCTTAATCTTAAATAATTTTTGAAATATTTCTTTCCTTCCTCACTGTATGAGGAAACTCCACCCTCAGTCCTCAAGCAGAATAGGTAATATAATATGTGCTATCAACTGCAAGAGATAATAGCAAAATATTTTTCTCTTGCTTGGGAGTTGTAAGAATATTTGGTTTTACTTATCAAAATAATGGTTAATATCTTTTTTCCCAGTGTTTGGTTTCCGAGTCAGTGCTGACTCTTTAAAGATATGCTGGAGCTGACCTAACCTCTCTTTATCTCCCATCTCTTATCACCAGTGGGAGCACAGGGCCTGGTAGGTTCTGGGTCTGGCTTTCCTTAGTGCTTGAGCTGCCTGCAGACTAGATAGTGTGGCTTGTGTCAACCCTCAAATTGAAAATTTTATTTTTACTCCAACTGTTTTCTTTGGATAGCTTTTCAGGGTGTTGTTGTGGGGTTTTTTTTTTTTTTTTTTTGGCTTTTTGGTTTTTTGCTTTGGTTTTGTGTTATGCAGAGCTTGAAAGGCAAACATGTAAGAAGAATTCAGGCTTTAGAAAAGTGATAGTTGGCACCCATCCAGGGTATCAGAAATGGACGTCTCCAAGGATTGCTTTGGTTCTAAAAGGGAACAGGGCTTAATTAGATGTCCCAACAGCCCTGCTAGCTGGCAGTGAAATTGGGATGCACCTTGATGTGCAGCAACACGTGAAGCAGGACAGAAAGAGCCTAAACCCTCATCATTTTTTTCTGTGAGTTGGGCAGATCTGAGCTGGATTTTCTTTCATGCTCATTTTAATGGTACAATCTTTAGTATACAAAGAGTTGTGCAAGTATGTACATATTTTTCTTGAATTTATTTCCCTGACATCCTGTTTCATTTGCACATTAGAGCAGCCAAGAGAAATGGCACTAACAATGTTATGTTTCTACAAGGGAAAAATGACACTGCAGCTTTTCTTCTAGTCGTGCTCAGAGAGCTGAGAGACATTTCAGTGAGTTGAGAGTAAAGGAGAGGATGAAAGATGTGGTTTGGTGTTTCAAAGTTCCTGACTTCATGTGGTTTAAAACATTTCTGTTTAAAAAATCATGACCATTCCTCATTAAACATGGATATATATGCACAGTTCTCCATGTCAGTTGTGGTCTCCTCTATGGAGCCAGTCCATTTAGCATCCATTTGGTGGGAGCAGTGCCCCCCTGAGAGGTGGCAATGGCAGATGGCATTATGGCAGCTGGGAAAGGTGCTTCTCCTGTCATAGGATAGATGTGGTGGTATATGTTCTTTCACATTTGTAGCTGTCTCTTGGTATCCAGCACAACATGTAATGCTTTGCAGAGCCAGCATATTTTGTAATATGGCTGTTGAAAGATATTTCCATGTTATTTCCATAGAGTTCACCCAGGTATGATGCGGAAATTTGGTTGCCTAGAGTCACAGACTGCAAAATGAGATGCAGGGTGTAGGAGAACTGGTTCCCTGATGGGACTTTGATTTCATACTGCAAATGGCCAGGCAAGAGAAGAGCTGGAGCAAGGAGCTGCCAGCTTCCTAGAGGTCAAGGTCCACTACCTTTGAGGCAGTCAGGGGGATATCAGGCCTCCTTGGTTTTGCTGCTGTAAAGCTGCACATGTGTTCTGGGATCACTCATAGAGTCTTGACACACTAAAAAAAAAACATAAAATAGATGCTGAACTGCTGTAGGCCTATCTGGAGGTTGATAATTCTGCCCCCTTCCAAAATATGTGAATTTTTATTTAACTTATTTTTTGTTTTAAGCATTTCCTTTTTCCCAATGGACATCAGGAAAGTGGGGATCCCTTTCATACTTCTTTGCTCTACTCCTAGTGAGGGTGGGAGGGGAAGCTGGTGAACAGGACAGAGTGTATTCCCTGAGGAAGATACACTTCCCCAAGGGCCCAAACCTTCCCAGAGGAGTATGTGCCACTGGTGTAACGGCCCAGAGCAAATCGGACTTTTCACCAATTGTCTCTAAGCTGGGTCTAATTTCTCAGACACTATTATTGTTCTGTAGTTGGCTTCCTCGTCCTTGTTTTATTGACACAGTTTTCCCCGTTGCCCATGTGCAGAACAGACTGCTGGTTTTGGGTATTTTTTGTATTTTTTACTTGTGTTTGTGATTCCCCTAGAATCTGCTGTGTCCTTTCTTAGTTCCCAGTGGAGCGTTGGCAGCTGCTCTCAGTCCCCAGTGATTATCACTGATGCGCTTCTTACTTCCCTTCCAGGTAATTAATGAGTAGATTTAACAGGATTGGACCTTAAAATCCCTCTGGTATCCAAGTAACCTTCCTCCAGCTTCAGTATGTTTTTGTTTATTTTGCCTCCATAAACTGTTTACTCCCAGAACCCTCTGAAAATTTAGGGTAGGAAAGAGCACATGCACACCTGGAACATCAGAAAATTGAATTAAGGGGAAAAGGCCCCTGTGCTTCTCAGAGCATAATGAAATCTTGACAATACTCTGTACCTTTTCCAGCATGATTTGAAAGAGAAAGGGCAAGCTAAGCTATATAAATGCTCTTTTTTGATTTCAAATTATTCCAATGTAATGTCTCTGTTTTTCTGCCATCACAGCCTGCTCATAGTCCACTCTAAAGCAAAGTAACTCTTCTTACATGAGGATAGATACTTGAAATGTTTTTCTTTAATATCGAAGCCCAGCTAATGGTACTCAGCTTCTCATTAACACTGCTTCATCTGGGGTCTGAATTGCTGTTTTCAAGGTGTCTGGGCCAGGTTTTTTGGAGCTCCACCTAAAGATAACATGTATTTGCATGTGTTCTTTAGTTTCATTTAGCTTTACATGGAGGATTTTAGGACTTGTGCTTCTGGAGACAGTTGCAATTCTTGTTTGTTCAGCAAGATAGGCTACTCTGATCCTTACCTTGTTCCCTCGCTCTTGTATTTCTTTGCTGTACAAGGTCAAGCCCTATAAAAGTTAGTAAACACAACACAGCTTAATTTAGACCCAAATACCATGGCTAAGCACAGTGCTGGTGGCAGCTCTTTGTGACCCTTATAAAATAAAATGCTTACAAGGTTGTGTCCTTCTAATACTGAAGGTCTCCTCTGCAGAAACAAGGAATAATGTAAGAAATCTTTTTAGCCGCAACATCTCTGGTGCTGAGCAGAGGAATCATAGAATGGCTTGGGCTGGAAGGGACATTAGAGACCATGTAGTTCCAAGCCCCCTGCTCTGGCCAGGAATATCTCCCAGTAGACCAGGTTGCTCAGAGCCCCATCCAGCCTTGCCTTTGAACTCTTCCAGAGATGGGGCATCCATCCACCTGCAGTCTTAAAGCACACAGGTATATACAGTATTACAAAAACAAACATTTTCTCTAGCTTGACTGTTCAGATACACTAAGAAGATTTTGGGTTATGAATAAACCCTATATTTATAGAAGAAGTAGAAAACTGCTCAAAGCACTTTCTGGAGATAGACCCGACGCGAGGGGAGGATCACCAAGAGCCGAGCCAGTAATTTGTAAGGAACAGGCGAGCTGGATTACAGTGACTTCCTTCCCTAGCGCTGACCCCTGGATGCCCACGAGCTGCAGGAGGGCAGTGACAAATGCTGACAGATGATCCGGGCTGACCCTCCCCGGGAGCTGCGGCCCGTCCTGTGAGTGGCCGCGCTCGTTCGCCCCCGTTACCCGCGGGCCGGGCGGGCGCTGCGGGCGGAGGGAGGGAGGGAGGCCCGGCCCCGCCTCGCCGCTGCCCGCCGGGCCGCAGGATGTTCTGCCTGAAAGGTGAGGCTGCTGCGGAAAGAGAGGGGGAAGCGGCCGCCGGCGTGCCCAGCGGGGGCCGCTCGGCCTGGGGGACAGCTCGTGGATTTGTGTCTCCCTTTTGTTGTCGCGATCCTGCGGGAAGGTGCCGGGCAGCCCGGCAGACAAAAGGCTGGCGCGGGGCGAGGGCAGGAGCGCGGCCGGCGCGGGAACCGCCGCAAGGCTTCGTGTGGGGAGCGTCGCTCCTGGTGATCCACCAGAGGCGGATTTGCCTTCATTCGGTTTTTCTCCCGTCCGGGTGAGATGTCATGGAGCACCCGGAGATGGGCAGAGAGGTAGCTGGTCGTGCTGTGTTACTGCAGGTGCTCGATAGAAACTCTGCTGCTCTGCTGGGTGATGCTGCTTATCATTCAGAGATGGGTCAGACCGTCGGAACAACAAGAGTTTTGGCGTCCGATGTGATAGTCTTACTTTATCTTTCTAATTGAACTTCTTAAGCACGTGGTTCTGAAACTAAAAGACTAGGAAAAGCTTTTACTGGTTTTGTTTCACGCCCGTATTTCTGCTTTTATTAAAATTGATACTACTGCTACTTTCCAGACTGAAGTAAGGTGAAAGCTGACACTGGAGAGCCGTTGTAAGGAAGGGTTTAGGAGTTTTTATAAAAAAAAAAACAATTTCCCTGGGAAAGAATAACAATTACGTTAATTACTTCAGTGCTTATCAGTTCTTGCTCAGAGTGTTTTTCCAAGCTAGTTAGGAAACATGGTTTAGTGGTGGACTTGGCAGTGCTGAGTTAATAGACGGATCCATGATCTGAGACGTCTTTTCCAAACTAAATGGTTCTATGATTCTATAAACCATTGACTACTTTTATTCTACTAATAGCTTATATTTATGCAAAGTTCCCACTAAAGGATCTTAGTACAACCATAAATTTAAAAAGACAATAAAAATAGTTCCTTTCCTGCAAATTTTGGAGTAGTGATCCAGTGTTCCTAGAGAAAACCTTAACGAATTGCACAACACAATTTGCTATGCAGTAGTTTATCTTAATTGAAATCATTCTTGTGCCCAAAAAACCTGCACAGTTTAAAATTTGTAACTCCCCAACAAGAGGTTTTCAATTCACAACAGTTCTGCAGATCACTGAATTACAAAGCAATAAAGGATGAAACTTTTGCTACAGCATTAATATTAAAGGGCAGAAATTGTTTAATGAAAAGTATAATAGGTAAAAGGTTTTCAAGCCTGTTGAGGCAGCTAAGAAGATTGAGACTTCTGTAATCTAGATCACCTGGCTAAAAATGAAACAAGGAATGAAGTTTTCAGAAACTGTCCCTATGTGCAGCAAATGAGCTTGTACAGAAGCAAAATATTTTTGCATTGCGTAATTAAATTGAATTGTGCTAGCTTTTTTCTTTTAAATCCTAAATTGAATGAATAGGAAAAGACTTTTCAACATTTTCAGGTTTTATTTGTGAATAGGTTGCTAGTTCCAAGACGAAAGCCCATCTGAGGGCTTCTCTTTAAAGCAGTGAAGGTACTGAATAGTTGTGCTGCATAGCAGTCTGTTTTGCCGCTTTGCATGCACTCTGTCACTGCGCTTTGCTCTAGTTTGGTAGCTTGGAGTAGACTTCTCCTTACCTTCAGGAGCAGCAGCTAGTGTGTATTACATTATTATGCACTGAAAATCATGGTCCTGAAATAATCAGCTGGAGTGTTACTGCTGGTAAGTTCAACATGCGAAGGAGAAATGTTGTGACACACCCGTCCTTTTCGCTGGCTCGATGGTCGCCTGGAAGGTCTCTCAAAGAGCGGGGCACATCTGCCTTTCAGGTGCTGCTGGCTGGTTTGGGCTCTGAGGGCTCGGGGAGAAGCAGTGAGCTTGTTCAGGCGCTGCCCTGGCTGCCAGCTCCCAGTGCTGGCTCAGTCTGATGTGTCAAGCACACTCAATCTGATAAATAAATCCCAGGTCTGAGTCAGTGGGTGTGCGTGGGATGAAATCCCCCCACTCTAAAGCTCAGCCTCCATGAGCTCTAGAGGTTTGCAGCCTGTAATTCTTTCCTTTCTGCAGGGGAAAGGAGGGTGCTCAGAGCTGGGTGTCTCTGCCCGTGCATGGCAGGTGACCCAGTGTCTCTTGCTCGCTGGCTGGCCCTCACACCACACCAGTCTGTGGGCAGCTCTCAGCTCTTCAGCACAGCCTTCAGGTGCCCCCATCTCCTGAAACATGTATTGGAGTTTGAGCTAAGTTGGGCACCTGCAGCAGAGGCAGTCTGGGTGCTGGTTATTGACCTTTGGGACTGAAGGAGTACAGATGGAATATTTAAATAAATTTCCCTGGTAAAGAATTAATTGCTAGAAATGTCATGAGCTGTTCATTGGCATGTGGTGAAAAGTGAGCTCACGTTTCTGTGGTACTTGCCTGGAGTTTCTCTTTCCTTCATAGCTTTTGTAAAAGCAGAAAGCATAGCGCCAAGAAATGCTGTAAAGTAGGCATGTGTGCTTACTGCTTTGCCTGCACTTGGGCAGTATTTTCCATCCTTGCTTGTTTTACAGCTGTGGATTTGGGAGGGAAGTCTTGTATACTAATAATAGCAAGAAGTTATGATAGAAGCTATCCATGAAAAATCCCAGGCATGTGCTGCTTGCTCTCTGGAGAAGAGTTCCATGCTAGAAATGCGTTTTTTTTTTTTTAAATCCTTTTCTTTTGTAAAAGATCACAAGGCTGCTCACCAGTTGTCTCATGTGTTGTGTGTATGTAAGGACATTCCTTGGATTCCTTTCTTGGCAATTTTCTTGTGAAATATCCAATGTTTGAAATCAGAAACAGATTTTCTCTGTCTTTAAATAAATGTGTCTTCCAAGTTGAACTAGACAAGAAAAAATTTGTACTAGTTGCTTTCTTTTTTTTTCTGTTTAAAGTTTTACTCTTTTGTGTGTATAACATCAGGCCAAAATGAGGAAGGGGCCTTAAAATAATCTAAATGAAAGAATCTATCAATGTGAAGATTCCTGGCAGAATTAAATGAGTTTAGTTTAAGCCTGGTTTGATCTTGTGACCTTTCTTCCTCTGTATTCATTTCAATTTTTAAATTTCTGTTTCAGTTATGCATAATCACAATGAGATCCATTCTTTTTGGAGTTGTTTTTTATATCATATGCAGTATTTTATTAGGGTGAGTAACTTTGAGGACACTTACTATCTACAGTTCTTTGATGAATAAAAGGAGTTTGAACAAACACAGACTTGACAGTACAGACTGACAATTAAGCATATGACCATAAGCTAAAAAAAACCTCTACTTCTCAATTCTCAGTTACACCTGTGTGAACTTTGGACATGCCAGGATGGCTCTGTCAGCACCACCACCGAGAGCTCTGTCAGACACGTTGTGTTCTCACGCTGTGGGGGGAAAAAAAAGTCAGTTTCTACTTAGGTGCTAGCAAAATTTTACTGTTTTAAGACTGCATAAAGTTTGAAGGTTTTGTTCATTAAATGACAGCTCTATTAATTCACACTGAAGGAAGGAGAGGAATGGAGGTGGGGAAGGATATGTTCATGGCTGAGTGTGGGTAACAGCATCTGGTACAGGACCAGCCTTTCTCTGTCATGTGGCAGTGAATGGGCATGGCTTCTAGCTGCCTGGAAGTATGGCATGAAATTGAACATAACAAAAGGCAGATTATAGGTCTGGATAATAACATTCTTGCTGAAGTTTGTCCACGCTCAGAAATAATGAATATATACATCTCCTTTAAGTATCATTCAAGTCCTTCACCTGTGGCTACAGTCCTATTGTCTAATGTACTTGAACACCAACAAAACACTGTTTCTGCTTGGATTCCTTTACAATCTAAGTGCTTTGGAAGAGGGCAGTGTATATAAAAACAAAGTGAATTTTCAAAGGTAGTGGAATGCCCTGGTGGCAGAGCTGCAGCCGTGCCTGTGGTGCCTACCCTGCTTGTGTCTTGGCTCTGTTTGTAGCAGAGATGGAAACCCCAGGGAGTATTTGTGCCATGCTGACCCATTGGGGGAGAGTGGACTACCCCAGCTCTTGTTTCTGGCAATTCAGAAGTTGCCTGTAAATACATTAAATCACCACATCGTGGAAGCATGTTGTTCCACTCCTTGGAGCTGTTTCATGTGGCTGCCTCTGAGGAGACCACCAAATGGCACGGGTACAGAACCTGCAGAATGAATGCCTATTGTTTGCTGTCGTTTTGCTTTGCTTTTTTTTGGTCACAGAACAGGGTGTGGGTGCCTATTTTTTCCGTTAAATTTTTAAGAAGGTCAGTGGCAGCGGGTGAAGCAGGGTGAACATACCCAGGCATTAGATTAAAATCTCTTCTGGCAGGTACAGCAGCCTTTCCCAGGGCACATGGGCTTTCACCCTGAAGTGGCATGGTGACAGCACAAGCTAGATAGATTCAGCTGTGAAATCAGTTAGTATTGAAGCTCTCCATCAGTAAATCTTTAGGTGATGATTGGAAATGTGGAGTCAGGGCAGACTGCTGTATGTGCCTGGCCCTCAGTACTTGAATTCAGCTTGTGCTTTTCAAACACTGCACAGTATAAACAAACACACACAGACAAAAATACTTGATGTTTGTAGTCCATTTGTTGACTCAGGTGGTATTATTCTTAGGACTATGGAAATTGACTCCTCTACTGTCACCACTGTATAATTAAGACGCAGCTTTTCCTCCATGTGTGTATTTAATGCACACTTTGCCTTTCTGCTCCACATCTGGGTCTTCATTGCAGGCTGCAACAGGAGCCATTTGCACAATTCACACAGCACTGCAGTCCCGAGGAGAGCCTGTTGGTAAATGAATCATAGACAGAAAGATCATCTGTTGTCTTCCTTGACCTGCTAATGTTTGCTTTTAAGCAATACCTGTTAACCCCCTCCATTGTCTGGGGGGCTGCAGTACAATGAATTCGGCCATCGCTGTGCAAAGCAATAATAGAAGGCAGTGAATTTGTCAAATTGCAGCAAGAAGCCAGCACTTAAAATTAAGCAGTAAAACACGTGCAGGCTAGAGAACATTAAACTAAATGTAAAAGTAGCATGCACAGCTGATTGGATTAATAAGCACTGAAAGAATTCCATGTTGAAGTGGTCTTTGAAACAGCATACACATACTCAAAATCTATTAATATCTTCATGAATTTTTCAGTGCTTTAAGCATAGTAATGATTGCACGTTGTGTAAGTATTGTGTTACCAGATTAGTATTCTTTATGCTTGTCATTCTTCTACATTGGCTTTCCCCCCTAGCCCCATCCCCCCAACAGCATTTTTGCAGAAGCCTGCTGTTACTTCCAGGGAAATGCCATAAACCATTGTCAAATGGGAGACCTGTTCCCTGTACAAGCACTTTGCCTGGTATAAAGAAATGGAAATTTTGTTAATTCTTTTATTCAGCGTCCTGTCACAGCTGTGATCTTGCCTGTGGTTAATGCCTGGCAAAACAGTCTATAATTACCTCAGGCATCTCTTTCTAATACTATCCCAGTCATCCAGAGCATCCCACTTCTTTTCTAGCTATATTTAAAAAAAATTCAGAAAATGTTTTTGGCATTTGAAGTTCTTGTATAACTTACCTGGACTTTTAGGCTTTAAAGTATTTTAAACTTAGTTGCTGGTCATATGCAGAGGGATTATAAAAGCATAACTTATTTAGTCTAGCTGGTAGCTTGGGAGGTAAATACCACAAGGAGGGAGGAAACCTGTTGAAGTCCAAGGAGAGTATTGGCACAAGATAAATGGTTATGACTGTGTTCTGAATTAATTGAAGTTAGACATTAAAAGGTTCCAAACCATCTGAGGAGGGAAGTTGTGAAACAGACATCCAAACAGGATAATGTGGACAAAGCATGTTTTTAAGATGGTTCTTGATAATGTTGTGGAGAGTTTCAAGTCAGAGTTTCTGGAGCTGGTAAGGGAAGTTTGTGACAGAGAGCTACATAGAAACTTGGGGACAGGACTGCATTTGCACTTTGCATATGTTGTAGTTGTCCCATGTTTAAGTGCTTCTGTTGGTCCTCCTATGAAGACCAGGAAGAATTATCCCTTTAAATATGTAATTGCATCTTCTGAAGTTTCTCTTTGCTCTGCTTCAGTGGAGGCTGGCTTCAGGAAAAGCCTGGATGAGGAGCAGGGTGTGCTGCAGGGTCTCATGGCATCAAACCATCTCAACAGATGTGCCCTGCTCACCCCATTCTTTCCTTTAGACTCAGCAACAGGTACTGCTGAGGTGGAAATTTCCCCAAAAGCTCAGCCTGGTCAGGACTGCTGGATTTCTCCTGTTCTTTCCTAGTGCCAGGTGTGCTGCACTCTCCGTAGAAGTTTTATCTTACAGGTCTCCTCCTTTCAAAGTCTCCAGACCTTGCTGACACCTTGCAGTTTTCTCTTGCTCTTTTCCTGTGACACACTGTTTTTATGTACGTAGTGAGATACTGCTGTCGCTCACTTCAGGCTGCTTATTTTAAGGTCTTTCTTGGCCTGTGAAAACTTTAAATCTAGAGATGTGTTGAAAATCTGCTCTTCGCAGCATTGCAGCATAGCATCCTTTCTCTTTCTGACTTTAAATCCATCTCCACTTCAATTGAAACCCATCAATAGTGCTGAAACAGAAATACAAGCCAGGAATTTTAGCTACATCCCATAGTTAAGGACTAATACCTGTGGTGCTCAAGCAGAGGCATCTCCAACATCAGGAGTATTTCAGGAGAGTAATGTGCTTTCTGTCTGCATCTCTGCATCTTAGTCAAGAAGTCTTGGATTATTTTGTGTGACTTTTAGCCTTAAGAGAATTGCTGCATCTTTAACATGCTTAATGATGCTTAAGTAATGAGGAAAACCCAGCTTTTTCCTCCCTTCATTATTAAGGCCAACAAGTTGCCAGCTCTTGCCCGAAGGCTCAATTTACAGGGAAGCTTGTGTTAAAGTAGGAGAAAATCTTTCCACCATCTGAATGCACAAGTGGACCTTTCTTCAGTCATTCAGGTTTTGTTGTCCTAGTTTCATACCTCAGAGGAATCCAAGATCGGAAGGAGGTTTTTGGAGTTGTGAGCAGCCCAGAGCTTTCTGGAGAGGTGCCCTTCCTTGTGCAAACCATGCTGGAAAACAGAAGATGGGAACAAGGATTAGTGTTAACTTCTCTCCATACAGGCAGAGTGCTGGAGTAAATATGGGGGACAAATTAGGAGAACAGAAGAAAATGCAAAGCTGTGTTTCCTGCCTGATGGATATTTGGAAGACAGTTTTTGGTTATTTTCAAAGCCTTTTTTTCCTCAGTCTTCAGTGTGTCCGTGTGTATTGTGATGAGTCGGTTCATGCTCTGGAGCAGTATTGCTGGTTAGGGCAGTGGTCCAGGAGATTGCTGTGGTGAGAGGCATCCCACTCTGTCAGGTCACACAGCTTGTAGCTCCACTCTGAAGATTTTGAAGGGTTTCTCATGTTGTTCTCCCATGCAGAGGTTGCTCTCATCTTACTGCTTCTTGTCTTAAAGGATCGTTTTCAAGTCAGTTAAAAATAATTTTACTTTTCTGCTAAAATTTTTAAACCTGTTCTTGAATTATCATGCTAAGTTGTGTGGCTTTACTCTAATTTTTTAAAAAAAAGTCTAATGCATAATACATATAAAAGATGAGTGACTCTTTTTAAGAACAAAAAGGTTTATAATTTGTTCAACTTCAAATTTACCTTGATTCAGTGGCCTATAGTCTGTCAAAATATGGAATTTTAGGAATACATAATTCTGAAATTAACTGAAGCATAGACTTGAAGAATTATGTAAATTTTTCATGTCTTAGTTTGTGGCTTTGATATGGGCCTTGTCGTAACCAAGGCACATTGCATTGCTCAGTCAGAGTCATTGCAGAGAAGTTCCTTCTCTAACAGAAGTTTGGCATGTAGGGAGGATTATCAGAAAAGAGACTTATTTTCAGTTTTCCTTGGAAATTCAATTCCTTGAAATTCAATTCAAAATTTAAAAAAATATTTTTTTTTGTTTTTGCCAGTAAACAGACTGAACATGAAACCAATAGACAAGTGTGTCTGTTAATTTGTGGACTTGTACAGATGGCTGCTCTTTCCAGTTCGTTTTGTGAAGCTGAACCATTTAACTTTTTTGTTTAACAGAGCAGCAACTCCAGACACAAGAAATAACAGCCTGGTGGGCTGTGTAGCATCTGCATTCAATCATTTTGTTGAAAAATCAGTTGTTGTAAGAACAGCTGACTGTTGGCTTGGTAACTTCATATTCCACATGAAAAAGCAGTCCAGCAAGTTTGTTGTTAAAGATACAAAAATGACAAGTCAATATGAATTTTCTGTAAAAAACCATCAAGACTGTGTAATTGATAGTAAAAAGTTCACACATCATACAGATAGATTATTGACTGGGACTTGACAAGAATGCTCTTCTTAGGGTGCGACTTGGTTTTGGGTTGAAATATTGCTAATTTTTACTGCTCCTCATTAGCTTAATCTTTTCTTTGGCAAGGGGTGCATATTTTTGTCATTATTCTTTCTAATGGAATTTGATGCATTCCTCTACCCTGATCTGTAAAGCCAAAAGTTTACTTATTCTTTTTAGAAAGCCTTTATGTGACCTGTTGGAAAGTAGGTGGGCTGTATTTAGTCATAGTTCATAAGAAGCTAGTGCTAAGTGGCTTATCTTGCTTAGATATGATTTTCAAGTAAACGTGACACTTCAGATTAAAAATTTACTACTGAACCATTCCAGCTCAATGGGATTATGTTTGATACAAAGTTTTGTTTTACTTCTTCTAATGTAATAATTATCTTTGCTAAGTTATGACCATTCCTTAGGCTGCTGACAGAAGCATGTGAAAAGGTGGGTTTTTTTCACTGGTTGTGCTTTTAAAAGTAATTGAACTATTTTATCTTGAGCATATGTAATGATTATGAGAAGCTATGTCTACATTGGCGAGTTACTGTGACAGGAGAGGGATCTGTAGCGTGGAGTAGGTGTGACACCCTTGTGCCTGCAGTGCAAACCAGTGGCATGGGATATGGAAGGGCATCTCTGGGTGCAGCCAACATGTAGCTGAAATGTGCACCGATAGGCAGAAGACCCCCTTCAGGCTGGAAATTGAAAAACATGACTGTTTAATTTCTAACTTTTAGACAATTAGGTTTGCCATTCTTGCTCCTTCACTGATGTTTTAATTTAATGTTTTTGATGGTTAATCTAATATTGTTGCATTCTATTGTAGTGTGCCTAATGTATTAGCTGCTGCTCTGTTGTCTGAAAAACAGTGAATGAATGCTCTATCTAGCAGAGCTGAATGAAGCTCTTCAGTGTTGAATGTTGTGCCCTACAGAATAGAAAATACTGTCCTTGTGGGGCTGAGTATTACCTACCACTTTCTATTTAAAATGGATGAGCAAAAGATCAGCTCATCTTTTGACATCCTGAGATTTTCCTTTTTTACTATGTACTGAAGCACCACTCTATTAATGAAACTGAGTTTCACTTTTTTTCCTTAGCTAGATTCATAGAATCATTTAGGTTGGGAAGGACTGCTAAAATAATTCAGTCCAGTGTTAACCCAGCACTGCCAAGTGCCAAGTCTGTCACTGAACCATGTCCCCAAATGCCCCAGGTCTTTTAAATACTTTCAGTGATGGGGTTGTTGTGACCCAATGGTAAGACCTGGCACTTGGCATTGTTGAACCTCGCTGTTGTCCTTGTATCACTGATCCAGCCTGTCCAGATTCCTCTGCAAGAGCCTTCCCGCCCTCCAGCAGATCAGCAGCTCTGTCCAGCTTGGTCTCTGCAAACTGACTGAGGGTGCTCTTGAGCCCCTGGATCATTGATAAAGATATTAAGCAGGACTGGCCCCAACACTGATCCCTGGGGAGCACCACTAGCAGCCAGCTGGATGTAACTCCATTCACCACCACTCTCTGGGCCCAGCCATCCACCCAGGTTTCTACCCAGCCAGCTCTGCACCCAGCCAGGTTATGGGCTGCCCATTTCTCCAAGGGAAAGCTGTGGGAAATTCTCAAAGGCTTTACTAAAGTCCAAGTAGACAACATCCACAGCCTTTCCCTCATCTTACACAGAGCTTAAAAGCAGTTCTTTATGGGGTACTTACTGAAACACTGACCGTGTAAAACCAAAATGTTTTAGAAGTACTCACTAAAAATAATGAATCATCCCAATACAGATTTGCATTCATTTTACCATTTTTGTTGTTTTAATCTTGAAAGCCTTTCTGACTCCATGGCACACCTGGCCAAAGCAGACCTTTCTGGGAACATGTGTGTCCAGGAGGTGGCACTGCATTTTTGACAGCAGTGATGGTGTACATGAACAGAAGGCAGCGTCATCAGACCATTTCCTCCAGAAGGAGGAGGGCAAGGAGGCTGCAGCCTTCTGACTGAAGGCTGCTTTCTATCAGTGGCTTTTATCAAGTTGTGTAGGTTGCTTTGGTTTTGATTTGAAAACCCCACTGCACGTGAACTCTTCCAGTGAGCTGTGTGGGTGGCAGAGAGGTCGCTGGTGCTCTGTATCAGGAAGGTGCTTCCCTCTTTCGGCTTTTAAATCCATTAAAAAGAATTGTGTGAGATAATAGGAGTGGGGAGATGACTTCTTTCTCTTCCTGTTACCGTGGTAATAAGTTTAATGAGCAGACCTGAACTGGGTAATCCTACCCACCCCTGTCTGTGTTGCCGTTTAATATGAACTGTAAAATAAGCTGGTAGAATGGAGCGAGCTCCTTTGCTCACAGAGTGTGTGGGTGTACCACCGTTGCTGACAGTGCCATCCATTGTGGCCCCAGACTGGAAACCGCCTTCTCCCCTGGCTTCTGGCAGCATCATCTTTTTCTCTGTGTTTTCAGAAGGATCAGAGATGTGTGGGACTCAACTGCTAGAGCAAGGCAGCAAGAATAGCTTGTTTCAACTATCAATAGTAGTATCTAATTGCTTCTGTTTCACTAACAGCCTTATCTTCTGCCCCAAACATGTGTCACCCCCTTCCCGAAGGTGGTCCAGTTCACAGAATGCACTGACCAAAGTACTTTATCTTTCTTTTTGTGTGGCAGCAGAACTAAACCAGAAAGGCATAGGAAGGCTTTTTGCTGAGTTACGTGCTGCTTATATGGCTGGCTTTAATTGCTTTCTCGTTTAAATATTGCAAAGCAGGGATCAAGAGTTAATATCAAACATACAATATTGCTTGTTGCTCTTAAGAAGGCTTTCTAATTGAAAGTAGAGATGAATAATTAGAACACAGAAGTGTATTTTAAAATATTTTAGGACTGCCAATAATGCAATACAAAGTATGTTTTTCTTGTTTACTGTCTTATGGGCTGTATATCAAAATACTTATTGAATTAAAAATAATTGCAGAGGGCTATTATGTAACAGCAAAGGAAAAATTAAATTAAGATATGAAAGAGAGAGTAATGGGTATGTTCAGAGTTGGTGCAGCAGAAGAAATGCAGATTCCTAATATCCTTTTACATTATGATTGGTTTTATTGTTGTTGGATTTTGTTGTGCTTTACGGGTGCCTGCTATACAACAGTTAGCAGATTTGGTGTCCTTGCAGAGGGCTCAGGTTACCTAGGGATGACACCTTGAATCTGGCTATGTGGGTACCAGGAATTAAGCCAGCCAAATGCCCCATCATTCAGGGATTTGCCTCCAGTTTGTTGGGTACACAGTTACCAGTGACACTTGCTGTAGCTTTTTACAAAGCGTATTTGCTTGTTAAGACTGCTTTTAGCTGCCATGCCAGTCAAGCTCTTCAAGCTGCACATAACTTACTACTTATATCCTTTAAAAGACAAAGAGCTTAAAGCTCATAGATGCTGCATGATCACAAGCATATGATAAAAATACGTCCATGAAAGTAGTAGGGGACAGAGCTAATGCTGGAGAATGTGAATATGGCAAAACGGAGAGAGCTTTTTGGAACATCACAAAGCTTTGTGTGCATCTCTGTCACCCTGGGTCCCTTTCATCTCCCTTGCACCCTGATGTCTGTAGGTATTGTACAAGCTCCTCAAATGCTGGGCTTGCTTTAAACACTGGAAAGCTGATAGCTCCTGCTCACTTCCTGTTTGAGAGATTCATATTCAGTTAAAAAGCAGATTTACAATACTTCAAGGCGGGGATTTTTTTCCTCTTTGTTTTGAAATTCTTTAGCTTTTGTCTGCTGTATTTGTGTTTAAGGAACGTGAGTTAAGACTCCACACACACCATATGTACAGGAAATAGGAAAGTACATGCACAGGCCAGGAGAGCAGGACATCCCATGTCCAGTCTGGCCATTTCCAGTTCCAAAGGATGCTGGGGTGCTCCACCATGACTAACATGTCCTGATTCTTGCTGTGTCTTGAGTTGTCCATCTGTAAAGGGAGCATACTTCTCTTTGAGAGTGTTATTTTAAAAGCTTAGTTAATGCTGTATGGTCCAATGAAATGTTTAATATATTAATTTTTTTCCCTGTTTGTTTTAAAAATAACTATGTAAGTACAATTTAAAAGCTCCAGCTGCTCATCCAAAAAGCCCAGTACATATCAATTCATCACTGCTAAAAATAGAATCCATGTCTAATTAGGGCAAAGTTTATCCCAGTGGATTTCTATGAGCTGTCTTTAATTTCCAGTTTGGCTGCTGGGAATTAACTTCATTTGATGGTTTTGTTGTGCAAGGTGTCCATAAAATTGCTGTTAGTTCATGACGTGGTGCATATTACCCTCTCTCCGGAGGATCTACAAATCGTGCATAAAGACTGATGATATAATTCCTTATGTAGCATATTTATAAAGATTATCTTAATGCCAGAGTAGGGCTGACATGACAATCCTTTGTGATTCCATATTCCCTGAGTTCCCAATAGATGTATCCTATATATTTTTAATATTCCTCTATGTGTAATATTCATCGGTATCATTGCTGTTTTCAGAGCTCAGGACCATATTTGCTTGTCTAATAAAAGGGATATTTTCTTTGGTTGTTTTTTCTTCATAATTCTGTTTCTTGTAATCCCTGAGTTAGTCACAAGTTTTGTGAGTCTGTCAATCTCTTAATGATCTTTTTTGTTTAACCAAACATTTCCAATATAATGCGATATTGATTGCATTTTCTGTAATTATGCCTAATTATTCAAGCCCTCTCTAATAGAGCCTGAGGCGTAAGGAGTTGGTTTAGCAAAAATGAAATATGCTGATAAAGATTAATATCCATGTGTAATAGCCTGTTCAGAGCATTCATACTAGCATTACTAATAGTTAGTTCAGGTTTTAAAGGGCATGAAAAAGAATAATAAAGGAAATAAAATGTTACTTTTGGGGAATCTTTATATAAATGATAGCTCAAGGCTGAGAAAAATGAACAGCCTCACTTTTGTGTATTTGAAAAAATAAAGCTGTGCTACAGCTGCAGTAGAATAAGTGAAGATTAATCAAAAGTTTTGTGAAAAATTTTTGACTTTATCAAACTTAGATTCTTGCACCATATAAATATAGCATAAAGAAATTGGGGTTTTTTATAGGATTTTTGCGGGGAGATGAAAAGGCAATGTACACAGTGTCTTTCTCACATGATAATGGTACGTCTTGGCATCTCTTTATGGTTTTACATTTGCTAATAGCTGAGACCATAACCATCACCAAATCATTTATCATTTATGTTACCAAGGTCTTCCAGGCTTCAGGGAAGAACAGATTTATTCTTCAAGTAAAAAATTTGTGGGGACATTAATGCCTACCATATGGTAAATATACTTGTTAAACTGGATTTCAGCCATGATCCCATTATTGTGCATCAGCCTTACTTCGTGAGCATGCATTGGAAACATGGATAATTGAGTATGTCTGTACTCCAGAGAAGTGCATGGTAAATGTCATGTGGACTCCAGGGCAATATGTTATCCTGTGTCATCTTGATAAGCGTTTGGGAGCATGGGAGTCTGCTGAACACTGAATTGTTGGTGTCCCCTGTCTTCTTGTTCCTGTGTTTGTACTGCATGTTACCTAACAATACTGGCTTGGTGTGTAGGTCAACACTGAACTTTTATGTCAGATAACATGATTGTGTAGATGTAGAAAGACTGCATGCAAACATCAGCCAGTATCCTTTAGAAAATGTAATTTGATAGTGTGATTTTGAGTTGTTAAAAAAAACCCAAAGAAACAAACAAAAAAAAAAACCACCCCAAAACCAACCAAACAAAAAATAACAACCCCCAAAACCATAACCGAAATCCACCTGTATTCTTATGTAGTAAAAGACACTGTTTCCTGCAGGAAAAATAAATGCAAGTTCCAGTATATACTCTTATCATTAGCCTGGTGATGCTCTGAAGTTTTGTGCATCACTTCTGTGGCAGTGACTCTTCCCAGGACGCTAATAATCACAGGGAATTGAAGGGGTGAGACAGCAGGCATGGTGGCTAGACAAGTAGGTTGCAGAGGTACTGTCCCACTAGGGAGGCAGTAACAGAGCCTCCTGAACTGCTTCACTGACAGCACTCTTGGGGTTTCATTCCACCCAGGAGGACTGTCTAGACATTCATTTATTCTGGCAGACACAAGAGTATCAGCGTGGTTGATGAGTGAATTGAGCTCTGCTAATGTTAATCACAGTTTGTCTTCCTCATAGTCTGATGAGTAAATGTACTTGGCTTTGTAAATTTGTATTTGCCTCAAAGGCCTGTTTGCCAGCCTTCAGTGTCTGCCAGTGAGTTTCTGCTATCCATACGGACAAGCCAGTGGTACCAACAGCTATTGACCTTCCTGTTGGCATATTTTCCCCTTTCCATCCATAATTTGCAGATACTTGAAATTGTTGTCAAAAAATGTAAAATTGCAGGCAGGACTTGTTTCATCCCCATTTATTAAAGGTATCTGGCACAGCTCATTGTAAGACCTGTTTTCATCTATTTGCAAGTTTGCTGAGATTCAGTCATGCGAGATGTGTATGAAAGGCTTTATAGTGAAAATTATTTGCTCAGAGTGCTGTACAAACTATCAGGACGTTAAACGAAAAAACCCAAACAAACAACCTCCCCCCACCAAACTAGCCAGTTTTTCGTAAACTTTCTATGCTTTGCCAGCACTGTTGAGTCAATGCTGCAGACAAGTTTATGCTGGCTGGTGCTCTGTGTTTTGTGTGTCTGGAGGCTGATGCCACGCTGGTGCAGTGCCTGCAGGCAGCTGGTGTGTACTCCCTGCTCCCAGGCTGCGGCTGCCAGCGCAGGCGGCAGCAGCGCCGAGGCAGCAGGAGACGCGTGTGTGTGTGTGTGTCAGGGGGAAAGAGGAGATGTGCATCTGTGGTGTTGTTGTTAAACAGCGGGCTTGGTTTGTTTTTTCTTCCTGACCAAAAGTTTATTGTAGCTCTCAACCAAACAGCACACAAAGCCTTTTTTAATATGTGTAAATACTTATATTTTGCTGTTGTGCTCCTATATATAGAACATCCACTTCCGTGAATGGTATGGGCTGTGACCAAAGCATTTATAAAGAGCAGCTAAGAAAGCAGACTAAGAATTGTTCTTTGTTGCACTTTACTCAGGGTTTTGCTATCTTTCCCTTTTTAAAAACAAATATTCTCCTGTGTAATCTTTCAAACAACATAAACCTTCAAAAAATTGCTGAAGAGAGCAGTTCATGCGGTGTGCTCTCTTCATGTGACATTTTCCTTGCTGTCCCAATTTGACTGTGCTGTTACAGGCAATTCAAAAGCCTAGGAAGGGCACTCTTCCTGAATCCCAGAGAAGAACAGTGTGGGAGATGAGGGTTGACACTGTTAGCAGCATGGAGACTTGCTTAGTACTGCAGTATTTGGGAGAGATGCCATGGACTAGTGACTTGTGGATGAGGCTAAAGAACTGAGAATACCTTGACTTTAATCCTGGCTTTTCCACTGTGTAGGCAGGTTACTAAATCCCTTTGAGACTATGTCTTCATCTTTAAATAGGAATAATAGCTGCCCTGTAGAGGCATTGTGAGGATGTATGTATTTATGCAGTACTGCAGGCAAGCTGATAACTGCTTATGCTTTGTGTTCAGCGTCAATCCAGTTGTAGTCTAACCTGGAAGATACTCTTCTTTTGGTATCAAACATTATGGTTCTAACTTTGAAATGGAGCTTCTTTAATAAAATCCAAATCCAAAATCACAACACTCCGCTCTTTTTTCTTTTGTCTGTATGTTTTTTTCCTGCTTTTGCATTCTAGAAGAAGGTATATGTTCTTGTTCTTGGCAGGTTCCTGCCTAGTTACGGTTCTGTAGCTGCCAGTGTCACGGCAATTATAGTAACTTAGCTTTAAATAAGCTTCTTGTATACGGCCATCTGTGTGTGGCTGTAGTACCTGTTGTTGAGTGGTGAGTAATCAGGGATAAGGCTTAAGAGAAGCCACAGACTGGAGAGGCAGCAGAAAGGGAGTTAGGCCGAGGTCTGTGGCAGGTGACTGGGTTTCCCCGCTCTCTGCAGCCTCTGTTTTCCTGCTTGTGGCTGTGAGCTGCGGGCGGAAGGAGGGCAGGAACAGGGCAGCCAGCACCTACACTGGGCTGCTTAACCAGGTGCTTGATTTTTTTTGTTGTTGTTGTTTTCCTTCTTTTCCAAGGACTTACAGAATCCTATTCCAATATTACAGTTTTCAGGATATCCAAATAGCTTAGCTTGCCTAAGTGCTAAGGGGGAGAAAATCTTTTCCTCCAGAGCCTTTTGAATGCGTCCGCTCAAGGGTTATAAGCAGGCCACTCCCTTCTGCTCGGAGCTGGCCATTGGGGACAGCAGGGACATCCTTGAGAGCAGCATCTGACAATGATCGCCTATGTGCACTGCCTGCCCGCCGACCCGATGGTCGGGTGCCTCGGCAGGAGCAAGTGGCAGCCCAGCTGCAACGATGAGGAGGAGGAGGAACTCATCCCGCTGTATTCCAGCAAAATGGGCAACGCTCACACCAAGCTGCCTGGGCGCCTCAAGAAAAAGTTTCTGAGCAAAGATGACAACTCCTTTTGGCCAAGTAAGATCAGTTCCTGTTCCCTTAGCTCTTTTGGTCATTTAGTATTGCATTGTCATTACTGAGGAAATAAATAAATAAATGAACATAAACGAGGAAAATACTCTTACTGCTCTTTTGGAGGATGAAGGCATTGGGAGCAATTTTCTTATGAAAATAATGTATTTCCCCTTCAGGACAGAGTATGTAAATATTGTATCTGATGGGGGTGCTAAGTTGATACAGGATGGTACTGTTTTGTGCATGTGATATGTCTGTGTTTGAGAGGTCTTGAGCACTCGCTTTCAGTTCAATAATGCTCCTTTTCAGCAAAATGATTGTTTTAGATGAGTGGAGCTGTTGACATAGCACTCTAATTGAAAGCCATAGGAACAATCAGTGGATGAAAAGGCCAGGAAAAATAAGAAAAAAGTCTAACAGATTCAAAATGTGCTTAATGCAGTTAATGAGTACTTATTTAAAAAAAAAACAGTTTGCTTTTGAATAACCTTTAGTCTAAGGTTATTTTCCCTCTGAACTTGAGAAGAAAGAATTCCTGAATTGTGATGACTCTCCTTTTTTAATCTGAATAGTTTCAAGTTTCACTAGCAAATACAGATGGGAAATAAGAAGAGAAGAGGACAGACAGTGGTAATGTTCAGCTGTTTTGTTTGTAGCCTTAATGCTTGCCTTCCCTTCTTTTCTGGCCACCTAAGCAAAGGCACCCAGCTGTTTGTGGAATGGTTGCTCAGAAAAGTCTATTTAAGGGTGATGGGGGAGAAATTGCACAAGACAAAGAAGGCTTTTCCTGCAAAAGCCAGCTGGCTGGCTATCTTGTGCCAGGTCTTGGGGGAAAAAAAAAAAAAAGGTAGATGAGTATATTTACAACTATATTGATTTTTCTTTTCCTCGTTAGTCTCACACTGACTATCCAACAATGGCTTGTTATTACCAGGAATTGAAAAATCCCCATCTTGCCACATGATGCTAACACTGATTAGCAAAACCACCTGTATTTTGTTTTCTGAATTACCATATTCTCCATTCATTACTAAGCAAGCTTCATTTGATGCCCCCTCCTGTAGGAGGAGTGTGATTTACTACATGATTGTTTCAGGCCTTTTTCAAGAGGAAGTAATTTTTTATACTGCGTGGAAAGAAAAATCCACATCTTCTGCTGAGTTTTTGTATTTTTGAGCACAGGGTCAATTCTGATTCATTCAGAGGGAAAATGAAAATTCTTCCCTTATGTAAAACTATATAATCACTGTCAGACGTAGGGAAGCCCTGAAGAAGTTAGGGACTAGGAAGCAGCTTCCGAGGATGCTCTTAGGGAGGAGGATATGGCCCTTCTTGCCCCAGACACCCTGAGCTGTGTGTATGTATATTTTGGGATTTGTCTCTCTTGCTGGATGAGAGGTTAGTTCATTCCTGCAAAGTTGTGACGATGACTTTCAGAGCTGGTTCTCGCAGTGCCCTCGGGGGTGTTGCTCAGAGCATTCTGAGCAACCGCTCTGTTTGAATCTGCTTTTCCAGGGTGTGGAAATGGGATTGAGGAGCATGGGAGGGTACTCAGAAATCCCTGCTCCCTCACTGCAGCCTGCCTCCTTTTTCTCTTTGTGCTGTCCATAGGGAAACCATCCCCTTCTCTTTAAAATGCACCTGAATTGAAATTATAAACTTTTTCAGAAGATATTTGAAAATTGTGTTCATGTGTGTAATTTTGTTGATTTATAGTACAACACTTATATAAGCAATTGAATTATTTGAGTTGTGATTTAACAAACCTATTTAATGCAATTTTTGGTCCTTAGCAATGAACTTTGACATGTTTGAGACCAAGTTTATTGCTGTATTCCTTATGTTGAGTTTTGCTGATATCCGGTAGGACCCCATACATTTTATTTGTTCTTTCTGAATTCCAAATCATCGGCGTTCCAATGGAATTTTTTCATTGAGACAGTGAATGACAAAAATCAGTCACCCTTCCTTCTGGCCTGATTTTTCCCAGGAGAACCTCTAGTGCTTCAGTGGTGGTGTCCCACCACAGCACAAGTGTGTAGATTGTGGGATACCAGCTCTGCCTCACTGGCTCCTTTCTTACTCCTTCCGGTCCATAGAAACAAAAGAATAGCAGAGTAATTAAGCCATCAGTTAAAAGTGTTATGGGTGGGACAGGTACTATTTCTCTTTGACATAGGGAGACTCTGGCACTTTAAACTCTGTTAATGTTTATTTTAAGGAACAAAAGTGTTTAAGAGTGGAAGTGCTTTCTGGGACCAGGTCAAGTGATAACTGCAGAGCACAGCAGGGGATTATTGGCTGGGCTTTATCTCTGTTGATAAAGGCCTCCCTTTGGGGTCCTTATCCAGCATCATGAGAACTGCGCTTGGAGAGGTTTCACAGTGCTGATACACTCCACAGAAAATGCTTCCAGTAGTGTTAGGGTTGTTTGAAAACATAATACAGTAAAATTATTTGAACTTCCTCATGGGCTGGGGGACATCCTCACTGAGGGGATATCAATAGTTTGCAGCAGTAGTCCTTGCACTCCTGCTACCAAATAATCAATAATCAAAATACTTGGGGTGTGATGTAGCAGCCATAATAATCAGGTTACAATTTTAGGGTTTGATGTTTTTTTAAACTGTAGCAAATATTCTGATAAAACTCTTAGTCACATTGTGAAGTGAAAGTTCTGCATTACCAGCTCAGCCTTGTTCCAGCATCTGTGATGCTGTTCTTTTGCTGTTCTGTGCTGCCAGATTGAGTGCAAATAGACAGCCTAGGATTAAAATCAGCCAGAGTGCAGCAGTACAACCTTTAACAGCCTGCCTGCCTGCCTGCCTGCCAGAAAAGCAGTATTACAGTGGTGTTGGGGCTGTCACCATCACATGTTCATTCACAATTACAGACAAACTCCAGTGGAGCTGAGTGTTTGGTAACTGGTTTTCCTGCAGCAAAGTTACACTGAAATACTCCACTGACCGGGTCTGGCAGAAATGTCAGGGGCTTGGTTTAGTTTGGTTTAAATGCCTGCTGAATTGGAACATGAGGCAGTGAGACACTGCTGGCAGTGACTGCTGCTGTGGGAGGCTGTCACCTCCTCCCGGTAAGAGCATCACCTGCCTGTTGTAGTTCCCATTGCCATTTGATATTTTATCAAATTTGCAAAGTTTAAAGGTGTGGTATGCTCCTGCTGGCTTTTTGTGATGATAAAGTTTTGATAAGCATTTTAGGGGTTTTTCTTTTACAGATGCAGGAGCAAGCCAGTGGCAATGTCACATTACTTTTAATGTTTGTTAAACAGCAGCTTTGGTTATTGGGATTTTTTCTCAGTGTTTTGTTGCCTGCTAGCTCATGAAAAAATGCTTTCTTCTTCTTTATTCATATCTGTAAAGCTGAGACCTGTCTGCCTGTGATTTGTGTTTTGTGAAAAACGTAAGATTTTAAATAATAACTAAATCTATTTATAAATTAATAGGGTGTTGTGAACCAAGTTGGGTATTTTATTATCCACTGTTTGCTATGGCTTTTTTCCAGGCTTTTCTTCCAATAGCTATGAGATTTAAATTTCCCAATATAAGGATGTTATACTAAAAAAAAAGATGCTGGAATCCTTGCAAACTGGGAGGATTCATTCTTTGCTTTCTCATTTAGCAGTGTGAAACAAAGGCTGAATTGCTTTCCATCTCTGCAAATTCTGGGCCACGCGGAGCACTGAGCAAGCCTTTGTGGCCTTTCGTGCCCTAAGTGACACAGGGACTCAGTCTATGTGGTGAATGGCTGAGACAGCTACTTACAGAGCCTTGTGCAAGTGACTGGCCACTCTCATTCCCAGTTTCATCTGCTGCATCCAGCTCATACCATAACAGCTGACATATCAGATTGCACCAGATAAAGCCAGGAACTGGCTTGTTTTCAAAAGAAAAAGTAAATTTTATACAATTTTTATTGCATGTCTAAAAAATGGGTGAATTGCCCTCTCCCTCCTCCCTTTTCTCTATGTGTTTTTAATGTCTTGTCTTACGGCTGAGCTTTTTTGGAGGTTTTGTTCGTTTGGCTAAAAGAAGCCACGGTAATGTTGCAAATCAGGGGAACTTCTGCATTTGGGCAAAATTACTTCAGGTCTTGGATAAACAATAGCTCTTCTGGTGTGTGTTTCTATATGTGTATTGCATTTCTTACTCACTTTGCTGCACATTCTCTGCATGTTCCATAGAAAACAAACCTCCCTGCCTGTCCTTTTCTGGACGGGCCATGGAGGTCCAGCACTTGGTCTCCTATGCCTTTTCATGCATCAAATGCAAGAGTGATGTGGATGAAGGGAGGGGTGAAGAAGAACTTGGAATATGATGGGTCAAAAGATGTTAATGTTGGGTCGTTGTAAAACACTTAAGTGAATCCCTAACATGAGTATGAAGGTCTTCCTGAGTTTCCTTGCTGAAAGAAACCACTTGGCTAGCCTGACTGCTCACTGTTAGGTGTGAACTGGAGCTTGCTGTTGCAAGGAGGCGCTGGTGGTGGACATTTCATTACTCTTTGCCCATGAGCAGACAAGAAGCTGTGTGTGGTACTCAGGAGCACAAGGATGAGGTGATGAGGTTTTGGTATGGAGCTCATTAACACCACTCAAGTGCATCTGAAGGAGTGTGAAAAAATAGAGAGTTCAGAGACATCTCTTGTGTAGTGTTTTTTGCGATTGAGGCAAGGGAGCATTTGCTGTAGTTAAGGAGGTAGAGGAATGTAAGAGAAAATTCACGTGTGAAACAAGATTTGAAAGCCTGTGGCTGAGGATAGAGGTTAATGGTACACTGAGTAGATTCTTCAGTGCTTAATTTGATGAAAGCTTCTGGGGTTTATGGATGCTGGGCACAGTATGTTTGCAGGTCTTACTGCAAGTTGCTTGAGAAGTCAATAAATGGTTTGAGTGCTGTGAGAAAATCAGATCAGATTATAGCGGAAACATGCTAAGGAGAATGTGAAACTCCACAGAAAGGGCATCCTTTAAAGGAAATAGTTATTAAAAGTCTGATATGTTACAACAGATTTTTAGCCCTCTATTGTTTCCCTGCCCTAATCCAATGATCCATCATTGACAAATGCCTGTGTTGCTTGATTTTCAAGATCTTCAAACCTCTGCTTAGACACAGTTGTAGATAAGCTCTGCTTTTTTCACCCATCCAGAGCCATGTGCTCTATCCTATGGGCTGTGATACTTAAAAGGTGTTTATTCTCTGAAATACAGCACTTCTGTCCTCCACTCTCAGTTGCTTGTGCAAACATCTCGGTGGTAAAGCAAACTTGCACTTTGCTGGCATTGGAGCTGGTAGCATATAAATCTGGTTTATTAATACCTTGTAGTGTTAATAAAAAAAGACATGTTGAAAATAATCCCAAATACCAACAGGCTTAGTGACATTTAAGCATGAGTGATGCTGTCAGTCCATCTGCAAACAAAAGCAGTACGTCTTAATTTGTCTAATTACACTCTAACATGCGGGCCAGCTGCTGCTGTGAACAAAAGCAGTTGATCACACCATTTTATTAATTGCATATTAATTGCTACATTCATGTTAACCATATGGGAGACAGTGGAGTAGAGTGAAGGCTACTTAGTGATGGAGAAGAGAAAATGAACTGGCAGAGTGGTGTCTGCAGAGGACAAATCTTAGAATGACAGGGTGCCTGGAGCTTGTTGATGCGATCTGATTTTTACAATAAACCTGGGGTTTTTTTCACCCATCTAAATTACTGTATTTAAAAGTGCGAGGGATTTGAGTAGAAAGGATTGAATCTTGCAAGGATTGCATATTTGTGAAAATACTACTGTGCAAGTTGGTATTGAATTTGTTTGGTAATTTGCAGAAGGCAGCCCTGCTGGCACGTGGCCGTCTGCCTTTGTCTGCCTGCTGTGCCGATGGATGCACCTGCGCTGCCTGGAATCACTTCTCATAGGAGCAGGGTTGGAAAATCCAAGAGGAGTACAAAACTCGGTGGCTTTTATATTTTATGCAATTTTGCTCAAAGTATGTAGTCTTTTAGATAATAGTAGTAAGTCTTGAGTAGAGCTGGATTTCTTAGAGTGAAAAATAAAAACCTTGACATAGATGGATTAACTGGTGTAAAATAACCTACAGCAAAAAGCAAACAGCCTGGCCCACTGCGTTTATCTGGCATCCCATTACCTAGTAGGATATTTAATGATATTTAATTTATCTTCTTGAAAGTGAGACTTGAGAAAAATACCCTAATCTTCTTTTTTTTTTTCTCTTACTTTTTGCTGTGTAGAGGCAGCAGCCACTCTCAGCAGATGCACTGAGCATTCTGTTGGGCAGCAGGTGCAGGCTGGAGTAGACTTGAAGTGATTTCTGTCCTGTCACCCCCAGACTGACATTATCACGGTCTGTAGAGCATCTCCTTCAGGAGGGCTGTGGGGTGGCTGTCTCCTGCCTCCAAGCAGCACTGTCCTTCAGGCAGTATGCGCAGTAGGCACAAATGACATGATACGTGCAAAGAAAGCTTACTGGGCTGAGACCTAAAAAAGTCCTCAAGATTTACCTTGAGATTATTTTCTCTGCCTTCCCTTCATTTCTCTTTAGAAAGGAGAGCAAAGACACGTTACAATTTGTAAGCCAAAGGGGCAGCAGGTTTGGTAGGAGGAAGGCCCAAGGGCAGCTCTTTGCTTTCTTAGAAAAGAAGTAATGAGTTAATGGCAGATCAAACAGAAATATGTCTACTGTGAAAGAAAGTGCAAGACTGGACCTGAAATCTACAGTGACTTAGAGAACTCAGTCTTGTCAATTGATTAAATATTTTTGCTTGCCTTTTCTAAAATGAATATTTCAATGTTAAAGCCTTAGTCCCACCTCACTGCCAACAGATGGCATTTTGCTTGCATTTCCTCTATCTCTCAGAAGAGCTGAGATTGAGAGAGATTGGCTAGTTAAAAAGAAAGGGAGAGGGTCAGAGCCTTTGTTTTAATTAACATATTGTTCAGAAAACCTCCCTAAAAGGCATTTTTCAAACTGTATTGGAAGGCACAAAAGGAGACACAAGGAGTCGCACAGGAATTGCTAATAAGCAGCTGAGAGGTAGATTGGATCTGATCTAGTCTAAGAACATGCAGTGCAAACCAAACAATAATGGTGACATTCTTATGCCTAAGCAGAAATTGGGGCAGAGGGGTTGTTGTGGTTTTTATTAGTAAGAAAAATGCTTTAGGTGGCTCATCACAATTATGTCTCAATTGGTGCTGTAATACACGGCAATGTGGAGTCTGCATTATAGAGATAAAGCATGATTGGGAGGACACAGCTTGAATTTTGGATTGCAAGCAGTGCCTGCCATTACAGCAGTTACAGAAACAGCGCCTGACGTGTGAGCTGACCAGTTTTGACTTGGAGTCATTGGAAGAGAATAAATTTGAAACCCCACGATGCCACCTCTCCAGTCCCACCATAAGGGTACTTCATCAGCCTCCCCGTGTCTTCTCTACTCGGGCAGGCAGGCTGGGCCCTGACAATTACTAATTTAAAGGCCAAATTCCCCAGTGTACTGCTTGTGGCTGATAGGCTGCAGCTCTTGGCATTTGCTTGGAAACTGAATCTCAGTGTACTGGGGACTGACTAGATGACCAGTGAGGGCTGATCCCACCAGCTGAGCATGAACTGGTGTTGCTGGAGAACATACAAAAAATTTGTGAATGCTGTGGTTGAAAAATGAGTTATCTGTCTGTGGTGCCTTTTCCTTGGCAGTGCTCAGCTAGCTGCTCTGTGTGGGGTCAGTGGCCATGTGCTGCTCATCCCAAAGGTCTCATCCCCTGTCTGACTAATTTCTGATTTGAGTCACAATGATTATGGGGCAACTTCTTTACTCTGTGCTTTTTCCTTTAGTGCTGTCGTTTGTTCATTGTCCTTTATTTTGACAAGGAATTTAAGAACAGTGAGGTTTCCCACACAAGGGTTGCAAAGCGCCCTTTGTCATTGCCCAAAGGCATCAACGGAAGTTTATAAAATAATTTCTGTGTGGTTTTGTGATGTGTTCCAGGAAGGGCTAATTAAACTTGGAGCTGGGTAGCATCTCCAAAGCAGATTTGGCACACCTCCTAACTGAATGATCCCTCATAGTTGTTCTTGGTGTCTTTTAACCAGCCTGGCCCTCCTTCTGTTTGTCAGACATTTGCCACAAACTATGCTATGGCTATGCTATTGCAATGGCTAGACCAGGAGCAGTGGGCTGCTCTTTGGGGGGAGCAAGCAGGTCCCCAAGCAGATGCTGGTGGTAATGTTAGGGTAAATAATTAATAACATCAAAGGAAAAGACACTCCTTTATGTCCAGTAGCTGAAGGTGAGCAGAGTTTTTTTCTTGGGTGTGATGTTAACCTGTTCCTGATAGGTTTAATTAATCCAAAGAGAAGAAAGATGCTAATTACCCTGATTTTAAAAGGAGTATTTTCAATGCCTTATAAGATGCAGTGTTTTAATTTATTTGTTCCTGGAGCCAAGTGTGTGCTCTGTACAGAATATTAGATGTTGTAGATGTGTCAGGTACTTTTAATGGCTGTAGTTTCAAGTATGTTCTTCAAACCAGCTATGGTTGAAAAACAAAGATGTAAATTGAGTTTTGGTGTGCATCAGCTTAGACAATTCCTTGTGTGATGACAAAGCAGGGATCCTGTTAGGTGGTGCTTATGTCTAAGATGAATTGGGATGGAAGTTTTTTAATGCTGCATCAAAGCATTCTGAATGAGTGCCAAAGTCAAGACTACTTGTGTCACTATCCATCAGGATGGGAAGAAGGAAGAGCCTTTTCATGCACTTTGCATACCAATTTTGGGAAAATACTGCTGTGGTTTTATTGACTGGTTTTCCTGAAGGTTTATTCACATTGACCATGATCTCCTACATCCTTTATGTTTAAATGGAATCTTCTGCTCCAGGGGTCAGCCCTGCCCCACAGCTGGTGTAAAATTTCACACCTGATTCTTCCAGACTTCTAATACCATGCTTCTTCTCTTTTCTGACTGACTAATAATGAAGAATGCTCTCCTGTTTCAATTCTGTAATTCTGCACATATGTCAGTAATTAACAGTCTTCTGAACCAATCTATACCCCATGGTTGAATTTGGAATATTGTGCACAGTGTTAAAATGCAGCTGCTGGGATACACATTAGTTTTATCAATTATCTTGGGGTGGCAGGGTTGTTTGATTAGTAGTAGATAACTACTGATATTGCTTTGCCTTGTTCTTACTGTTGCCTTAACAGCTACTGGAAAGTTTCAGGAATGAAACTTACTCAGCTTATTTTCTGTGTGGGAAAACCCATGGTATTTCTATACAGAAATTTATTTTTAGGGTCTGCATAGTTATCTGCGTTTTTATTTGTGTATTGTCTCCAGTTAAGTGTTGGAAATCTGATTTGTAGTGTACCTTCTGTTAGTGGGATGATATATTCAGAAGATCTTCCAAAAATAAACTGGTAGTTTTAGTTTAAGTGGTGCTGATTTGAATTGTGGGTGCATGCTTGCATTTCAGTTGTCTCCGAGTGAGAGTTCACCACTGGGAGCAAGTTACTCTGAAGACATGATGTCAGGTTACACAGCCTGTGGTCTATTCAGAGCTGAAGTGGTGGTGATGGTGCTATAGCTGCCCACTTTCAAAGGTTTTCAGATACAAACAGTGAAAGTACTCAGAGAAATAATTTTAAAACTAGCCTCAGCTGTCTCAAGTTTTATATTTACACTTCTTCAACTTCTACTTCAGCTCTTCCAACAAAATGCAAACTTCTCTGCAGTTTATATTTTGTGCTTAGTGGAGAAACCAAAGACCAAAAGAGACATTCTTGCAATTAAGAGTGGTATCTTTAATTTTAAATAGTGTATGTTAAATGCCTTGCTGTGTAACAGCTTTTCTGTTTGGTTGGGTTTATGAAGCACACAAGGATTAACACAGCAAGGAATAACTAGTTTTTCTAAAATGAGAAAAAATGTAGGTATCTGCAGTGGGGATCTTGAAGGAAAAGTAAGGGATCTACTCCTTTCCTGTCTGGTGGGAAATGGAGGAAGAAATTGAAGACTGAAAGCAGGAGGGGGGAGCGTCTGCATTTTTTAATATTTTGTCGATTACATTTTGATGAAGAAGATTGTGATTCCTGTTTTTTGCCTGTTGTCCACACATACTTATTTATAGAAACCATTGCCACAATACTAAAATGCACAATAGACAACGTGCTCAGTAGTGCTTTCTGAAGGTGCTTGGTGGCAAGGCATCTTTATCACTTTAGCATCACTTAAACTGTTAGATGCATTTTGCTAGCTATGTAAGGAAACACAACTATTATTCAGTAGTTAGTGCTGATCTACCATGCCATGTTGTGAGGTTTGGGCCTCTAGATTGTGTATGATTAATAACAGATCTATGAAACTTTTAATTAAACCAGTGCTAATAAAAGTTTTGGTTGGTATTCACACTATAAATTTTGAAAGTTCGACCGATTAACAGTATTAGTGCTTTCATTTGGTTTTATTGAGGACTTCTGATAAGAAGATGCTGACCACATAAATATAATCTTAAAAATTGTTTTGAAAATCTGTTGGTATTTGGTCATGCTGAGATCCATATGCCCATGGCCAGCCAAAGACATTCTCTGGAGATTCTGTAGTACAGATGTTGGTGCAGCTGTTTCCCTACAGGTTGCTGAATCCTGCAGTAACATAATTATTAGGTCACTGAACATAATTATTCGGTCACTGTTACAGGAACTTGACACCTTACTTTGGAGACTTCTATTTCAGAATAGATTGTGTCTTTAGTTGGAACAAACTCAGGTTTTTAGATTTTATCAAAAATCTTAGGGCTTTAGGAGCAATAGCAAATGTCCATTTATTATTTGTGATCCTTTGCTTTTACTCATTTTAGTATTGTGTTGTGCAGATAACATTTTTCAGGTAAAGTTTTTGAAAGTTTCTCATGAACAAAACTTTTTTTCAAGTTGCTGTGGAAGACAGTAAATGGGTGCTTGAAGCTTGATTGTGGCATGAGCAGTTGTATGATTCTATGCATTTTGGTATTTTCCAAGGAGCTTAACTTTTTTCATTTATAGGTTGTAATAATTCCTAGGAAACTAGAGAATGTACTTGCCTGATTTTAAGAGAGTGTGCCTCCAGGTTTAAATGAGACCCATCCAGAATTTACTGAGAGTCAGCAGAAAGGAAAAAAAAAAAAAGAATTTGTAACCGCTTATACCAGGATAATCCATATATAAATAAAAGTATGCCAAAGAGCAGTATTGGGCAGGGAGGCCAAGATAGGCTACAAAAATTCTTTCTGTGACCTTTAAATAAGTGAAATGAGTAGGGAGCATGTCCCCTTCAGGACACCCATAAGGAGAATGCAGACTGAGATTAGTTGAAGATGTCTGTTGGATATTAGTGTGGATGCCCAAGAGCACAGCTGCCAAAGATGGAATTACAGGGAGATTATTTGGGACAGAAGTTCAGAAATGGAATTTTTGCAATCTAGTTTTTCTGCCTTTTTCCATCACTAATTCAGAAGAGGAGGATTTTCTCTGTTGTGCATTATTAGGGCAAGTAAGAGTCAAGATTTTGTAGACTAATTTACTTGTCCCAGCCAGTTTTGATCGGCTCTTTAGGATAAGCCATAGCACAGGAACATTCAGGTGGATTTGGAATTTAAATTGAGACTATTTCCTGGTGACATCTTAAAAAGGTATTATTCCCTACGGAATGAGAAAAGTTCTCCTCTGGGAGCTGAATCTGCCTTCACTGGGGTTCAGAAATGGCCAAAGGAAAAAGGATTGTGCGCTGAAGTTTAAAACGAAACAAAATTGCACATTGACAAAACGTTTTCTGTTCTCTTGACTGCCATTACTGTGTGGGGAGATGCTCTAACCAAAAGAAGCTGCTGCTTTGTCTGCCGGCAGCCCTGCCCAAATGCTGCCTTTTCTCTCTGCCGATGTGTTTGCATGATAGAGGATCCTGTGGAAAGATGTTTTGAATTGTTAAAGGAATGAATTAGCTTTATTGTGCTGTGACCTAAATAGGATCATCAGATCAATCAGTCTGCTGCTTTTCTGTCCTCTCTGGCTTAGGTTGTGTTGCTTCTCCTTCTCATCTTGCTCCCTCTTCTCTCTGCCCCCGCCGGGCAGCCCCTTTCCCAGAGCCTGCCGGCATAATCCTTTATGGTCTTGGATAAAGGAGGGCACAGCCGGGTACCCTCTTTCCGAGCAATGCCTGCCCGTGATAGCCTGCGGAGGCCCGGGCTCAGCCCTGGCTGCCCTGCGCTGGGGCATGGCTCCTTCTTGCTCTGTTGTTGTGGTGGCTTGAGGATAAAATACTTTTGCTTCTTGGTTCCCCCTCCCCTGCGCATTCACCTCCTCCTCTTCCTCCCGATCCCAGGTTTAATGGATTGTAATTTCTCAGTAGCCGGGGCAGTATCGCGCTTCACCGAGGCTGGGGTTGCCTTGAAAGGCGCCATTGTGAGCGAGGGGAGCTGCGGGCTGGAGGGAGCTGAATGCGGAGCCGCCTGGGACGGCCTTTGTGCCGGGAGCACTTTTGTTCTGAAAGATGCCGGGAGAGGGCCAGCCGGGATGGGATCTCACGGAGGGAGAAACCCATTCTGACCGTGAATTACTGACTCCTGTGCTCTGCAAGGAGTCCATTTAGGCACCAGGAAATGGTTAACAGCGTGGGTGAAGGTGGCCAGAACAGGCACAAAGCATGGGTGTGAGTTTTGAAAATACCTGAGGCATTTCACCTTTCTGATGTTTCTTCATGATAGAAGTCTCACTTAGAAGTAAAACTGCAGCTTTCAAAGCTGGGTGGTCTTGGTCTGAGGCAGGTAGGAGCCTTGTGAGCTGCAGGAAGGAGTTCAATAGCCCTCCTCAGCTTCAGGCTTGCCCTGCAGATGCCTGGGTGCTCTGTGCAGCCAGCAGGGGAGGGGTGCGTGGGGGTCACTTCCATAGCTGCACCCCTCTGGACGCCACAGCTGCTCAGAGTGCGTGGGTGGGGGTGGCAGGGAGCAATCCCGAGCATGCTCTACACAGACACATTCCTGCAGACGTGCTGGAAACAACTGCCCTTCAACAGCTTCTTCCCTGTGAGCTGCTGTAGGATGGCACAGTGGAAACTTATTTAGAGCAACTGAGTGACGTGTCTGTAAAAGCAAAGGCATCGATTTAATTGTTTGGAGTACATCTGCTTGCCAGCATTTCCACTTTCCCTTTTGTGCATTGAACAGAGACTCACTGGAAGAGCTCTCACAATGCAGTTAGTTCCCAGCTCAGCTGGACGGTTTTACTTTTTCTTTCCTCTTAAAATGTCATAAATGCTACACGGTTGTTTAATGGAGGATTTTTCCATTGTCCAGATAAAGTTGCTAAGGCCTGCAACTTGCAGTTTAGGTTTTGAGATGATGGTACATTTTAGGAGTTTAATGCATCATTGCCTTGATGAACTTGATATATCGTGTGCTGGGCTTACCGCTCCTTCATGAAAATAAAGTGGTAAAATTGATTTTCATTTGTGGGAGGGAGCTGGAAAGCATTGCTTTCCTTTGCTTGCAAGAATACCAGCATTGCTTTAGGTATTCTTGTGTTTTATTTGCTTCTTTTTTTAAACTTAAATATCTCCTGCATTTTGTACTGCGTATATGCATGGGCTGGTGATTAGGAAGAGAATGCTGATTGTCACTGATTCCCGTGTCCCTGTGGACAGCTGCCCCTGGGACTGCTGCTGGGCAACTGCTCTGACTGTAGTTATGAACGACCCAAGAATGTCACTTTTCAACATTTGCCTTTTTATAAAGCTTCAGCTTTTTCAGTGGATTTTGTGCATTGGTGCTAAGGTTCAGGGCACTGGCTTGTGAATGGGAGATAGACACAAGAGCCCCTCTCCCCCAGGGGCTGGCTGGAAATACTTTCCATGGAAGCTGAATATTTCCAGATTGTTTCACTAGTGCCGATGTTTTATGCTGCTGTGAATGTGGAGGGGTGGCTGTCCCAGATGGCTGTCGTGGAGCAGGTCAGCTGGAAAGCCCCTCTAAAGAGGGAATAGAGCAGGGAGGGGAGTGAAGGAATGGCTATAGCGTTTCAGGCATGCCATATGCAAGCAGCCACTCTTCTGCATGTATGTGGCCTCTACTAGAAAATTATAATCAGTTTAACCACTCAGGGATTAAAAACTATTATAGTTGAACTAAAAAAAGTGTTTTGCTAATGAGTTCATTACACAGTTGTGATTTTGAGGATGCTGTTCGACGCTGCAGCTTGTGCCTCTCAGTTTCTTTCCTCCAGTCCTTGACTTTTTAGGAAGAAGATTCTTCTGAGTCAAACATTGTGACCAGTCCCATCCACTGTGAACTGAAAATTAACGTTTACTGAATGTCTTCTGCATGTTTTCTGTATTCCTTCTGATATTCCTGATTCCTCTGTATTTCTGTGATCCTTACTTGGCAGTGAGTGTGATCCCTGCTTCTAAGGATGTGGTAACTCAGGTGGTGGGTTAATATTAACTTGTCCAAGGTGGAGTAGCAAGTGTGTCACAGAGCAAGGTCTCCCCAGTCTGATACTTGTCTCTGAGTCATTTGCATGTAAAGAACTGATACCACAGTCTGCACACCTACTGTTCATGCTGGGCTTATCTAGCTTTACCAAGCTTTTAAATTTTATTCTATCAAGTTAATTTTAGGTGGGTTTTTTTCCTTGTTGCTTGGTGGGGATTCTTGTGAGTCTGCTGGATTGGCAATGTTTGAGGCTGAAGTCCTTTATTTGTTTGTGTAGTGGCTACAATATAAATTTTCTCAAACTGCCCCGTCTTTTCCTTCTCTTCTCAAAGTAGGGAGGCTAAGTGCAGAGGAGTGCAGGCATTTCAGGCCTTAAGTTCTCAGAGAATTGCTGTTAGATGATAGTTTCTTGAGACAGGACAAACATTTACAAAGAGCTGGGTTGAGACAACGTGATGAATTTTATGGAAGTCAGTGGGTTTGTCTCAGCTGGGGAAGAGGTTTTGTTTGTTGTTGGACTAGGGCAGACTCTCAGAGGTGCAGATAGGGGTAGCCAGACGATGTTTCCTTTGGGGTAGTCCCTCATGATAGCCATTTTTGATGTCTGACCTCTTTAACAGCATGACCTGAGGGTAGGTGGAAGCAAGGTCGGGGTGGGGAGGGGGATGAAAGGCAGACATCAATTAAGGTATTGTTTGTTGCTGGGTTTGAATGTCTGCCTCTGCGCTGAGATCAGGGGTAGAGGACAGTGGTCAAGTGCTTGTTCTCAGGCAGGAGAAATGCTCCAGGGTAGGTTGAGGATCCAATAACAAAAAGCACACTGCTCTTGGCACACATTGTAGCCCGGGGTGAAATGAAAAGGATTCCAAGCCGCCCCAAGTACCCAGGATCATGTTGATTCAGTGGCTTGACCATGAAAAGGTAACAAAGTCTTCCTTCCCAGGGCTTGCAAGGCTCTTTTGAGGTTCCATAAAGACGTTTGGAAGAGACTGTCTCACTTCCAGCAGCCCACACTCCATCGTTTCATAGCTTGAAGCACTCTCCTTTCCCTGTGCTACCCTTCCAACGGGCTAAGGAAGAGGCACGTGTAGAAAGAGGCACTTCCTACATCCTAAAAAACAATCGACACCACACTAGAAAAGGAGTCACCATCTCCTTGGTTTGCTTTCAGATGGCAGTGTAGCTGGAGTTTGAAATGGGGTCACTCTAAACTCACTTCAGTGTGTGTCCAGTAAGCATGCATTTTATGGTTTGTGGATATATAGGTAATGGCAAATGTCAGACGGGGTATTACCGTATATTTAATTCAAAACCAGCACTAAATAGTTACCTTGTTATCAGAGTTTGATGCCAAAGTAATTTTTTGTGTAAGGTACTTAATGGAAATCAATGCAAAAAGCAGAGGTGCCTTCCTTGCCATTGCTGCCATGGCACCATGGTCTTCTGTCCCTTTGGCAGAGCTGAGCCAGTCAAAATGCCTCTTGGAGCAGCAGCTGCTGGAGAGACCTGCTGCTCGTGGTAGTTTGATGTCAAGCCCATGTTGCAATTGCGAAATCTCTGGATTTGAAAAATACTGATAAAATGTTGATGATACTGTGTTCGGACAATGATGAACAGATTTAGTTTAGAGTCTGTTCTTTGCAGTGCTGGTACTCAACTGTTCGGTGAAACTTAGAAGTTCCTGTGGAGCATCTGCTTTTTACATGCTGTGCTCCAGAGGCTGGATCCTGCTGTAGCTTTGGGGTCAGCCTGAGCCCCCTGCTGCTGGCATTTTTCTTTTTCCTGAGGAAAAAAATCCTTTTCATTGTTAACTCGAGGGGGTTTCCTAAGCTTGCTTTGTGAGGGAGGGCTTGCTTCTTGAGCCTGAACATTGTGCGAAGGGCATGCCCTGCTGAGCACATTCATTTGTTGCTTAGAATTTTCTCTTTAACTTCTGCAAAATTGCAATTCATTCCTAGGAAGGATGGCTGCGGACCTCTGTACAGATACATTTTTTTAAGACATGTGGATAAAATGCGCATCTCAAAAAGCTGGGCTGTTTTATCTTCGTGCACAAGTTTCATCTGATGAATAACAGAATCTCTATTAGCCAGAAATAACTCGATTTTGTTTTCCATGTATCTGGTCTGAGATGACGCTAATAAGAATAAATTAGAAGTGTAACTGAATAAAATTCAATATGTAAAATTAGTGTGCTGATGTCTCAGGCAGTGGCAGTGACTACGGGGGGAGCAGTGGGGCTGGAAAGGGAGGCAGTGCAGAGCCGAGGCTGCGTGTTGCAGCCAGCTAAGGCGCAGCTCTGGATCCATAATAAAGTGGGAGCAAGAGGGCNCGGGCGGCACAGCCGGCTGGAGACATGGGAAGGAGAGCAAGCACCTGCCAAGTCGGGACTTTCTTGGAGAGCGGAGGAAGGGAGGAGAACAAGAGCGGAGTAACTGCTGTGGGCAGCAAGAAAGCCTTTTTCGTCCTGCGCAAAGGAGAAAAACAGCTGGGGCGCTTTTTTTCTCGTTTAGCTTGTTGGAAGTGGCTGTTTTCAACCCACAGGGTTACATGCGAGGAGGAGAAACTCAGGCTATAGAATTGTAAATTATTTCGTCTGTCAGAAAGATCTAGACATATTAAAGCGTTTTCAGAAAAAAAAAAAAGGCAGCGGGGAGAAACGTGAAGAAGAAAAATTTGGTGTGCAGAGTTTGAACAGGTTTAGTCTGGCAGTCACCTTTCTGCAGCTCCTCCTTTCTATGGGATTTCAACTCCAGGATCGCAGTTCAGCACCTTGAAAATGGTGGTTTTCATCAACACAAAGCTTAAATCTCTCATGAAACTTTTCAAGAGAAAGAGTAAGTATGGCTCTGTGTGCTCACTGTCCTTTCAGGAGGCAGCCCAGATCTGAAGGAAAGAGCAGGTCCCTTCAGCTTCACTTCTGCTTCCTGCAGCCTCTTTTTAAGCTTATCTCACTCTTTTAATCGTTTATCATTGTGGAGTGTGTGGAGGCAGCCTTGTGAGGGTCTTCAGGGACTTCTGCTTNAGTGGGAGCAAGAGGGCAAAAAAAAAAAAGGGGGGGGTGGGGGGAGATGGGGGAAGGATGGGAGCGGTGGGAAAGCAGAGCATCCTGATTAGCACGAAAATGCAACACTCATTTGCAACTGGAAGGAGGCCGGGGCCGCCGGGGAGGTGCGGCNAGAAACGTGAAGAAGAAAAATTTGGTGTGCAGAGTTTGAACAGGTTTAGTCTGGCAGTCACCTTTCTGCAGCTCCTCCTTTCTATGGGATTTCAACTCCAGGATCGCAGTTCAGCACCTTGAAAATGGTGGTTTTCATCAACACAAAGCTTAAATCTCTCATGAAACTTTTCAAGAGAAAGAGTAAGTATGGCTCTGTGTGCTCACTGTCCTTTCAGGAGGCAGCCCAGATCTGAAGGAAAGAGCAGGTCCCTTCAGCTTCACTTCTGCTTCCTGCAGCCTCTTTTTAAGCTTATCTCACTCTTTTAATCGTTTATCATTGTGGAGTGTGTGGAGGCAGCCTTGTGAGGGTCTTCAGGGACTTCTGCTTTGGGACACAGTGGCTTTGGAAGTGCTTTGTCACGGTGATTTTGAAAGAGCCAAAGTTCTCGGTCTGGAATGGGCAACTCGGTGACAAGGCAGGGTGTGCCGGTGCGTCGCCGGGTTCTGATGGTTTGTCAGACATCTGTCTCTGCTGATGCAGCTGTGGGCTTGTATCGCTGAGGCATCTACATAAAGTTTGTTCTGAGCCAAGGTTTGTTTTTAAAGATGTTCTGGTTTCAGAGTGGCTTTTAAAATCACGTTGATCTTCCTTTAAGTCATGAAGGACAGATGAATCACACTAGAGAGAGTAGTGGGCAAATGTGCACACCACTTCTCTTGACTAGTTTTGATGACCATCAGAACTCTGACTGACCATCTCTTGACGAACAGTAAATCTTAATTTTGGTGTGGCAGGGCTGCAGCCAGACAGTGGGCTTGGCGGCAGGTGTTTCCCTCCTCCTCCTCCAGCCTTACCCTGCTCCCCGTCTGCCTGTTCAGCTAGGGAATGGCGTGGGTGCCTTTCATTGACTTTAAGTGTCACGTTCTCTGTTAGATGGGGGTGATTGATGCTGTAACCAGGTAGGTGATGACTTCTCCGTTTTTTTGTGATTTAGGTTTGACCGCTGGTTAGCAAGAACGGGAAGAGTGGGCACAGGCTGAATGTGTATCTGCCTTGTTACAACCAGTATGTCTTGGGAGAAGGGTGGGATGCAGGACCAAGACAGACATGAGGACACCCTTTTTCAGACCATTCGAGGTCTGAAACTAATCTAAAATACGTGAGGGGACACAGTTAAGAACCTCCCCCTCTACCTGAAGTCCTTTTAGGAAAGAACAGGGATTGAGCATTAGGCTGTAGCTATATTTTGAAGCGAGAGGCATAGTTTATTTTCCTTAAGAATACCAGTTGTCTCCATCTGACATGATCCTAGCAGATACACAATAGTGTTAAGGAAAGTATAATTTTTCAGATGACAGGAGGCTGTTGCATCCTTTTTTGCTTCTCAGTTTTACATACCTTCTCTGCTACTGCAAGGGCATCAGACAAACCACAAAGTGATGCCACAGGCAGTGCAGCAGCAAAGATGGCAAAGGGAAGATGCAGAGCTGACAGCGAGGCTGGGGGCAGTGGAGCTGTGGCAGCAGGGCAGGTGCTTGGAAGGTAGCACATCTGTAGTGGCTTTTTCTGCTTTGGAAAGCTGAAAAGCAAGGATGTGCAGCATGCTGGCTGAAGGCCAAAGGGTGCCTGTGGGATCGTAAAATATGACCCCCGGCTGCCCTTTTTTTGTTTACAGCAGGGTAGAGGGATAAGGCTATTCAACTGTAGAAATTTTTATTGATGATAAACTTGAAACAAAACGCAGCGGCTGTCTCTTCGGAAGCATAAATGATAAATCTTGGCAGTATGTACTTTGGCTGTTTCATTGCTAGACTGTCTGAACTTGAACAAGGTCTGTGTTTTATTTTCACGTTTTTATTGACTGCAAAGAGGTGGCCAGAGATAGCCCTCTTCAGTGCTGTTGTGCTCTGAGCAGTATTTGTCCATGGAGTTGCTTTTGTTTATATCTCTTTCCACCCATGACAAAGGAAAGTAGCTGATTTATTTGCTTCATTGGAATCTTGTTTCTGGTGGGGGGAAGCAGGAGGTCAGACAAGGTTGTTTCCCAATACAAATGAACCTGTTGTCATCTCTCATGAAGGCTGTCATATTCCCAGGGGCACCTTTGAGCCAAGCTATTCTGCACTGCACAGCACCTGTCATGATCAGGGAATGGAGAACTGACTCCTTTGTGAAGAGTGGGAGCTAGAGGAGGGGAAAACAGAGTTTCAAGTTTAGAGTAAATAAAACAGCAAGTATAAAAATGGAAGAGCAAAGTGTGTTTCCCACAGAACTAATTTTAGAGTAGAAATGGAAGGAAGGGTTTTTTAACGGTCATGGAAGTGAGGTTCTAAGGAATGTTTTGATGGGTCTACGGTGGCAAACAATGCTTCTTTCATTTTTAGATTACATGTGGCAAACTTACATGTGGGATTTTGTGATAGAGCTATCTGCAATAACATTTAATTTTCTTATTGTGTCTCTCTGCAGCTGTTTCCAACCTAGACGAAGAGAGCAGATGGACTGTGCACTACACTGCTCCATGGCACCAGCAGGAAAATGTCTTCCTACCCTCCTCAAGACCACCTTGTGTGGAGGACCTGCACAGACAAGCCAAGCTGAACCTCAAGTCAGTGCTGAGAGGTAAGATGCTGCTACTGACACAGCCATGTCCTAAAACGACAGTACTTTTTGCCAGTCTTTGCAAACATATCCTAATTGCAGGCTTTGGAAGAAGTTTACTTGTTTTTATGTACCACATGTAGAACATTGAGTGGGGTTTTCCCACTCAAATGAAGGCACAGGGGAAAATTACTTCTCTATGAAGAGAGGAGTAAATGTGTTATCTGACAGAGCACTCTAAAATAGAAAAATGTCTCTTGGCCATTTCTGTTTAGTCTTTGAAGTGTTTCTAAAATGGTACCTTCAGTTTCAGTAAGTCCTGAATTAGTCCATTTGTGGAGTAAAAAACACATCAGAGGTGTCCATTTGTGGAGTAAAAAACACATCAGAGGTGTTTCATTTGGTGATTTTTTCTGTTGGTGTACGGTGCCATTTCCAGGGTTGTGGCTGCTTGTGAGAAGCTGGAAAAAGTGCTGAGGGCAGAAAAGGGAAATGGGGAACAGGGCACTCACAAGGACTCTTCCAGTAATAAAAGTGCTTTCTTGCAGAAGTGTTCAGCATATTTTTAAGGCCCAGTTTTTATCATAGTACCTTCACTGGGGCTGTACCTGTGCAGTCTGTTGTGGGAGGCATTGTGTTGTGTCAGTACAGAACAAAGACATGCAGCCAGCAAGGAGGCCTGCAGAATGTCTGTCCCTGGGCCAAACATAAGGTTTAAAATAACAGTATAATGTTTGTGTTCTGGAAGCAGTTAACCTAGATTTTTCTTTACACTGGCTGTTTAACAAAGGGGCTTACCCTGCAAAGAGCCAACTTGTTCAAGTCCCTTTTTGTTTCAGCGGGAACTGCAGGTACTTGATACCTTTCAAAGTTAACCTGATTTAAAAGAATATTGTATTTTTTATTTGATTGACACGACATTTCTGTTTTTTAGACTTGAAGAAAGCTTGATTTTGTATGTCTGAATAGAGAAGTGTTTGACCACCATATTTAGTTCTCTTGCCATTTCCCCAGTTAATTGATTTTCACTGTCTTTTACTAGGTGCTTTTTGTTATAATTTAATAGGGAGGTCTTGACAGCCAGTGTTATTGTCTCCTGCATGGCTCAGCAGATAGCCTATGTGCCCTCTGGATTAATACATTTGTGCAGTTCCTTAGCCTTGAAACATTTATTGTTCTCTTGCAGGCACAGTTACCAGTCCTTTGCAAAATAAAAATATTTGCTTCCTTTAGATTAAAAAGAATACTGATTGTTGTTACCTTTTTGTGAACATTAACCACTCATTCTGATATTTTTCCTGTTCTCTGTTTTGGACTGTTATAAAAAAAAACTGAACAGGCTGAAATGCACTGATTTTCTTGAGTTTTATCAGAAATGTATCTACTGCAGTTTCATGTTCTATTTAAACAAATTTATGTCTAATATATTTATGTGAAACCAATTAATATATGCTGCTTCCCCCTCTTACACACCTGGAATTGTTTTGATCTGGTGGGATTTTTCTCTGGAGGTACAGTTCATTATAAAAAAGAAGCTATTCATTGCTACTGCAATTTGCAAGTTAGCCATTTGTGTTAAATAAACTGGCTTGTGTACATGATACAGCGCTGCTTTGTAATGAAGTGAGTTTCAGTTTCATGCTTGCAGGGTAGTAACAGAGAAGAGAAACTGTGATGATACCTTCACCAGACCTCATGCTGCTGACTTAGTGAACACAACTCTGTTATTTATTTATTTACTTGTTTGTTTAACCTCAAGCTCTTCCCTTGAGCCATGGTTTTTTTCCCCTAAGTGCAGTTTTAAAATAACTCGTTGCTGTTGCCTGGAGCTGTCCTGAGAAGCTACAGCATGAGTAGTGGTAGGAGAGGCACTGACTAAAGTTTTATCACTTTTACTGTGCTGCTGCTTCAACCAGCAGTGTGAAATCAGGAATGCACTGGTGCCTTGGAGATTGGGGTTAAAAGTTCTGTATCCAGAGTAGAGTTTCATTCAGTGTAAAAGCACTGTCAGAATTGTGACATAATTTTGACAACTGCTGAACTGCTTTTCCACCTGTTTCTTTAGAAAAGACAAAGTTTTCTCAAGCTTCTTAATAGGTAGAAAGGAATTATGTGACCATAACACAGAGAGCTTGAAGTAGTCTAATGAGAAGCACCATTGGGCTAGCATGGGGACTTCAGTTCTGCATGTCTTGGCCTCATGATAAAGCTTGCAGTTTGCCATCCTTTTGGTGTTTCAGATTCTTTGGTTGAGGTAAACTGTGGAGCAGTAGGACAGCTGTATGTGACCCGACATGCTGTATGGGTGGTGGGGAAAGAATAACACTTGATGACAAAATGCACTGTATTCTGTGCAGAAAGTGGGATGAATCACTTTTGTCTCCAAAAAATGATGACAACAAAGGGAAACTGGAAGTAAGTAGAATTAAAGCAAATATAATTTTTGCATTATGCTAAATCAGAAATGAAGCAGTAGACATGTACAGCAGTGGAGAGATATGAGAACAAAGATATTTAAATGCCCCCCATATATTTTTAGGGTTATGAAATAATTTAAATTTTTTAAGATTAGGTCAGACAAGCACTACTCAGAAGTAATTTGTGTATATTTAATCCTACCTTTAGAGGACTGGGAAGGAAAAAGAACCTCTGGTGGTCCCCTTGAACCTGATAATGAGGTCATGAGGACTAAGTTAGCAGCTATTGTTCGGACCATCAAAACACATGTTTGAAAGTTTTCCAGTCCTGTTCTTGTTCACATTATGGGAGCTGATGTTTGTACATAGCAACTATAGCAGCTTGATTGAAGACTATTTATTTGTTTCTACACATGTGGCTCCCCTGTAAATGGAAAAGGAAGTATAAAACTTAGGTAACAAATAGTAATTAATGTGTAGAGCACATTTAAACCACCTGTCAAAGTATCAAATGTATAAAATCTTTCAAAATAATTCAAGCAAAGTATTTCTATCAAGATATTTTCACCCATCTAATAGTAACCAGATGGAATCCTTGCTAGCTTTTAAGACAGTGAGTGCAAGGGCAAACTGTTTGTTCTGGTATGATTTTAACAGCAAATTCTTTATAGTGTGGGTCTAATAAAAAAAATCTAGTGAAATAAATAAGAAGCTGTCTATTATTTAGAATAAACTTTTAAGTACCACTTAAGAAGCAGAAGCTAATATTGCTACTTAAATTGGTTTAACAATAAAAAGTTAGATATATTAAAATAAATATTTAACATGTCTTTAGAGAAACGTGTCTTTGAGAGAAATAAGTACACCATATGCTGATCTCTGCATACTTTTCCAGGAAGCAGTGTTTGTTTGGAGGAGGAAAAGATCTTCTCCATTAGTTTCTGTGCAGTTGATTATTTTATTTTGTATATTATATATTGGTATGTCCCCTGCTTATCAACACTATGGAAATGGATGCAGTATGTGATAGTAGATGTCACATAGGGAGATATTTTAGGTTTTTACCTATGAACTAGGCTTTTATCCTTTTGAAATTAAGAGGAAATACTGTGCTTTTCCTTTATGAAGCTACTTGCAAGTACAGGTGGTGAATTCTTTCATTCTAATGTGTTCATAATGAGGTAAAGCTATTTATCCTTTAGGCTTGCAGGTGCTCTGCTGCCCTCTGAAGTTTTAAAAAGCAGTATTGTCCAGTAATCTGAATTAGAAAATGAAGCACCTGGAACCCAGAAAGTTTGTGATACATAGTCTGTCTGTTCTTGGGAACTGAAGTTGCTTTATGTAACCTATATTAAAATTTAAAGTTGTTACTGACTAAAACCAGTGGCTTGATATATTAAACCCAGGCTGTGTTACTTAATTTTAAATTAAAGGCCTCCGGCTTAGTATGATGGCTAGGGAGGAAGAGTAACTTCAGCTATACTTCACAGTCGTGGTACCATTGCAATTTGATTTAAATGTTTAGCAAATGATGTAGTTCTTGGGTTGTGTTGATAGATACAGTATTTCTTCTTAGTGTTTTGTTTGCATTGAATAAAGCAGACCCTCATTTTCCTTGGGGAAGGAGCCAGGACCTCAGAGTGCCTGCTGAAGCAGATGAAGTGACACGTGCCATGCAAGATGCATGTTTTCTTACCCTCAGGGCCAAGCTGCTCTGTCTGGCCTTTCTTGAAACCCTGTCCTATATGGCCTCTTCCTAATGTTTTCATGGTCACTTCATGAAAGGTGTTTCCCAAAATACAGATGTTCAAATAGAAACAAAACTGTATTAACCACTGAGGAGTCTTAACGTGGCTCTGTGCTTCATGTCACTGCTGTGTCCTAGGAAGTCATGCAAACAGGAGATGAAGACAACAGATGGGAAGAGCTGAGGCTCTGCATGGGGCCAGGATCCTCAAATCAATCCTGTTCCCTTGCTGTGTGCTCTGCTCCAAGGCTGAAGGACTACAGACTTGGCTAGTCTCATGGTGCTAATGTCTGCTGAGTGTCTGGACTAGCGCTGAGAGTCTGGTCTGGGCAGTAGCAGAGCTGCGAGTTTGATGTTGTTCAGAGTGGCATTGTTTCTTAAGGCAGGCTGTCATCTGTGCTGAAGGGCCCAGTGCCACATACTGCAGTGTGTTTCCTACCGTGTTCCTGGTCTGATTTAGAGAACCAGGATCTGAGGAAGTTTCTGAAGTACAGCGGTCTTCAGCTGGGAGCACACATAGAACAGCTGTAGTACATAGCACTGACACAAATATTTGGCAGTAAAAGTAAATTGAGACTAATCCTCATTTTGTGAAGTGTGTTATACTCTAAAACTGACAAACAATAAGGCATGAAGCATGAAGATGGGGAGGGGACACAGCACTGTTTTAAGTGCTGCTTTGCTGAACTGCTTGGGGTTTAAGTGTGCCTGTTTACCTTCTGAGCAGGTTTGTAACATGAACGGTGTGTTACAGGTGGAGGTCCGATGTCCTAAAAGGAAAGCCTAAAGTTTAATCTGGAATGCATTGGCCTCGGATAATCTTGCAAGCTATGATGAAGTGAAGGAAGAGAAAAAAGAATTTTACCATGTTACCTGAACTCTTAGTTTCTATTATTTTTGAACTATTCTAAATTCTCCCTCAAACGTGGGTATATGTCAGTTGCAGTGATGGAAACCAGAGCAGGGCACGTATAGTGGAATTTCTGAGGGGCACTTGTCTTCCAGTTCCTGCAATTAGCACTGTAGAGCACTTTTGATTTAAAAAAAAAAAAAAAAGTGGGGGAGTGCCGTCTCCACTGTTGTGTGTTGTCATTTTTTCATGAGTTGGAAGATGACAGGCATAAAGGGCAGGGATGGAATAACTGTATTAATGTTAAAGGTCAAACACAGCCACACTGGAATGATACCAGGCTGTTAGGAGATACCCAGGTCCTGAAGAGTGTTGTGGACACTCTCTGCACTGTTGAAGTTGCAGATGAGGGGCAGTGTCTTGTCACACACTGCTGCTCACTGCCCAGACTGGTTGTCCTTTCCAGCAGATAACAAGGTGTCAGATATGTACTGAGGAAGGTGTTCCTGCTGTAAGTAGCGGGAACAGTCCACACACTGACTTTCATACCCTTTTCAGTCTATAACTGCTGAAACTTCCTGCACAACTGCCTGTACTTTGTGCCCTCCCCCCAGGGTAATTGTGTTGATTCAAGCCACGTACATAATATAGGGCTCATTGTTCCAATGCCTGCGATGATTCATTTATTATCTCATCTTCAGAAGAGCTGGATTTGGCTGACTCTAGCTTCTGTTTAGCTCTGTTGGCCAAATTCAAGGAACGTATTTAAGCAGCAGTGATTGGAACACTTGATTTGTTTTCCAGAAGACATCTGGTTAGCATTGTCAAATAAAACAGGATTTAAGTAGTTAGTCATAAAGCCTCTATTATGTCTTGCTGCAAGACCCTCCAGACAGGTATGTGTTTAGCCTTTGTTTTCTCAGTGCATCTGCCAGATCACTGTTCAGATGAGCAATATTAGGGTCAGACCTACTAGTCAATAATCCTGCTGAGAAGATTATGGACTTAAAATAATCTTATGTTTCATTAAAGAGCTGCAAAATGGGGGGAAACCACTTCATATTGACGATAGCTCTGGTTCAGGTTCAGAGAGATGTCAAGATGTGAACTCCCTACCAACTGGAAACCTTAATGAAGTAAAAGGCCATTAAAGGCTAGGAGTAGACCATATGTTCCTGAAAGGCCTTGGAGCTATAAAATCAAAAATAGAAACCAACTTATTTTTCATTATTTTAGTTTCAATTGTCAAGTTACTATCAGAGCTTCTGCTCATGTATCCTGCTTTTTTTTACTGTTACTGAATTAATTCACCATACATCTGTTGATGGTTTTGGCTAGGTTCCATACTCCAACTGCCCTTTCTAATAAGGAATTTGAAAAAGCAAATACTCCAATGAAACAAAACAGAATTTGACCAAGAGGCTGCACTGCATCTGTTTGAAAGCTGGTCTTGTGCTGCAAAATTGAGCTACTTGGAAGCATCTAGGTGGCCTATTTTTAGGTTTGGTTTATATAGTGCAGTGCTGAGTGTAAAAACATAAAGAGTAGTTATATGTAGATTGATTGCATGATACACATGAGCAGTGAAAGCAATTCCAGTGAAATGGTTTAAAGAAGATAAAATTTGTTTCAAAATAATACTGGGTATTTTCTTAAACTAGATGAATTTTTTTTTTAGGCAGCTATACCCGAACTATTATTGAACCCATTTCAGAACCATGCCTTTAGTAGAAAGAATAAATTGAAACTGTTAACTCTCTGTAGCATTGTTATTTAAGTGCTAGGTAAAGCAACTTCCATCACAAGGAGTATTGAACTTTCAGTTTATTTCCTTTTTGCTTTTCTTCCTCCTTACTCTCTTAGATATAGGATGTTATGTGCTTGTTGGCAGCATTTCAGATACCTTTACATTTAAAATGTCCTAGGAGAAAAAACAATGAAAAGTCCCTCTGTATTTTTACATTAGCTGTGTTCAGTTGTCTAAGAAACAACAAATATCCATTAAAAATGCTAGAGAAAAAGCAGGGAGTGTTATTTTAATGCAAGCATCAAAGATAGAAAAGGAAGCAAATGCACTGTTATACTTAAGACATCTTGTCACTACTAAATGCAGTCGTATAAGGCACTTGCAGAAATTTAAATCAACTTGAGACAAACGGTGATAATTATTTTGCGCACTCCCTAGTGACAGCTTGTTAACAAATATAATTTGTCATGGCTGTTGCATTTTGGTGCCATTAAAGGTTTTCTGTATCACTAAATCATGCAGATCACCTGGGGAATTAAAGGTTGGTATTAAATGTATTTGTTTTTTAAAAGCCCCAAGAAAAGAGGGGCGTGATCAGCATGTTTGCATTTACTTGACCCTGTTAACGGTATTTTGACGTTTAAGAGTTCCTTTTAATCTGGATCCTTCTTAAACACTTGCATCTGATTTAGACCCTTGAAAATAAATCTGTGCAATTGCTCTCCTGTAATGTTGCACTTCATGCCCCATCCTTGTGCTGCTCTAAGTGTCTGCACAGCTGAGCCCTGAAGCTGCTTAGAAGGGTGGGCTTCCCAGCCCGACTGGCTTCCAATTACTATGGCAGGACATGCTTCCCAACGTTCGTGTGTGTGGGGGAAATAGACCTAACATAAATACATTTGCTCACTTTCAGTAACACTTGTTTGAAGTACTATACTTCTCTGTCACAGTCCAGCAGACCTGTGTTAGGATTACCTTCATCCCTTTGGGGAGCCCAAGGCGTCTTTGTTTCTGGGTAACTCTGGACAACATCTGTCCCTCAAAGCTACCTGTGTGGCTGGGCATGGCTGCTTATTCGTGAGAATATGCAAAATAGTCTTTAAAAAAGTCTAATGGACCTTCCAAGTTCTTACTCATCAAGACAGCTTTGAAGCGAGCAACTAAGTTTTCCTGGTGGTCTTTTTGTTTGTTTTGCTGCTTGCCACTTTAAATGGTGCTTGTGGAAGAAATACATTGGTACCTGTGTTCACAGTCTCTGGGCTTGTCTTGAACTTTTCTGTATGTACTGATAAAAGATATAGAAAAATCAGTATAAAACTGTGTTTTGGGGCAAGGGATGGGAATAGTAAGGAAGTTGGATGGATTGACAAAGGCTGGTACTAGCCAGAGCACCTGGATTGAGCTGTTGAGCAGAAGTTTTTTCAGCTGGATGGCAACAGTACTCCATCTGTTGAAATCCCTGATCCTTTTAAGTGGGAGTCTGAACAAAATGGTGCACTGAATATATCACAGCTGAAGTTCATGAACTTGCTTTGCAGTCAGCATTGGTTACAGTTCAGTTGTTACACAAGTGCATCATTGCTTGTGGCTTTACAGCATATTTTAAAGCTTTGATATAGATGCAGTCTCTGTGATAGTCAAGTTCTGCAGATGATATGGGGATTTATACATTTAAAGAAAATGGGACATGATCCAAGCTGAGTGAATTTTTGGGAGGAATGTTAAGTGGTAGAGGCAAGCTGTCTGCTGCATATTTAGATCCAGGGACAAAAATAGGTGCTGTATTGGAGTTAAATTGAGCTGCTTTTTTTGAAGTCATATTTAAGCTGAGATATTTGTGAGAAACAAGATTGCCTTTGTACAGCTGAGCTTTTATATAGCCTGTCTCATCTACACACAGAGAACTGCACATTCTTAACCCCAGTTTACAAATGAGGGAGCCATAAAGGGGCACAGAGTGAAAGGTAGTAATTTCAGTTAGATTTACTAACCAAAGAAACCTTTGAACTAGGGTGTCTGTTTTAATTATGGTCTCAGGCATAATCATTCTCAACAAGCTCCTTATCTTGAAAAGTTACCTCCCTGAAATTCCCTAGTTAACTGCATAGTAGAGTGTTACCTTGGTTTTGTCCACGTCTTACCAGAGTGCTGTGAGCAAGCAGAGAGGCAGCCATGCCCTTTGAAGAGGTCCTGGTTCAGTGCTCAGAGTGTGTTTCAGTGCTTGCCACCAGAGCATACAACAGTCCCAAACAAAGCACAGCTCTGGCTGTTACAGGGGACAACCTTTTGCTTGGTGTTCCGAGTACACCTTTAGGAAGCTGGGGATTTAGCCTGTGCCTCACCTCATCTGTAAAGAACTTAAATTTGTATCTAAATGAAAACTACTTTTAACTTGCAAAACACATCATCCATAGAAGCAAAGGTGTTGATATCCCTGTTAGGTTCTCTTGCCCCTCCTGAGAAGGGCCTGCAGCACTGGACCCAGCACTGGCCATTACTGGTGTGGTGATGATGAGAGTTAAGGCATCTCAAGTTCTTCCTTACTTGGATTTATCCTGAGATGCCTTTCTGTGTGTTCACATGCTGCAGGCAGTGTGTACATACCAGTTTGGACTCCGAATTTAGGAGGCACATATGTGAAATTTAGATCATGCCCTGTCTGTCTGCAGGAAGTAAGTCCTTGACTGGGTCTAACCCAACGTGTATTGCTGGGATGCAGCAATGCCAGCTCAGAAATCCAGGCCTTCGACACCAACGCCTGTCTGTCATAAGCCCACAAGATCTTAGCTGTCTCAACTCAACTGGAAAAACAAATTCAAAGTCTCTATCAAGTAAATTAAAATTATATGCAGTTACTTACCAGTGGTGAAAATAAATTTCTTTTAAAACCAAAATCCGTGATCCTTTGATTATTAAAGTGCAGTGTCACCTATAAAGTAAGAGGTAATTTTAAACAGTTTGCATTTACAAGACAAATGTATACTATACTACAGTCTGGTTTTAGGTGAAATTTTGAAAAGCTACTTGTAAGACAGTGTTTGTGGTTGTGACTTAGGGAGGAACGTGGTTTGGAGATATTTACAGAAGAAGTTAACTACAGTATTTGAAGACGGAAAAAAAAAGATTTCTGACCCTGGGGAGTAGCGTGGTTTTCCAGTGATATATGCAGTGAATGGATAAATGTGTTTTAATATACTAGTCAGCAGATTTATTTCTGTAGTTGACAGTTCAGCTGACTTGAGCAGTTAATAGCCTCTCAGTAGTAAAAAAAAAGAAAAGCAAAAAAAAAGAGAAAAATAGAAAAATACAAGTTACAACATGAAAGGCTCTGCCAAGAAGTCACCCAGACTTCAGCTGATAGAGATAGAGCTGTGAGCTCGTTGTCTGTCCCTTCTTGCTGACAAGGTGACAGCAAGAGGTGATATAAAAGTAAGTGATGTGTGTGATGGTCTTTCCCCCTTCTACCTCTGTACCTGGGAGTTTTTGTTTCAGCAGCTCTGGGCAGCTCTGCCAGGTGGGCAGCACATCTGCTCCTGGTCCGACTTACATTTTCTCTTTGGATTTTAGCAATTAGTCTTGAGTTCCAGGTCCTGTTCTTGCATACAGGGCAAATTCAGATGTTTCCAGGATGTGATTTTCCTGTCTTTTCATTGCTTGACCCATGCAATGGGATGGGTAGTTTTTCCAAGCAAATTGGAGTGATTTAGATGTCAGAATAGCTTTGATGCCAAGTTTCTAAGTTTATACTAGTCAATATCATGGTAGTTTAATTTTTTAACCAGTGCCTTTGCTGGTTACGAATAAATATTTAGAAATTTGATTTTAATTTTTTAATATTAGAGTCTTCAAAAATGCTTGTGAGAGTGTGCCTGAGTGTGTACACGTGGATGTAGACAACTACAGGGCTTAAGGCCTGATCCTGGAAGAGTCATGTGAGCAGTGTTTGCTTACAGGAGTAATCTGAGTAATCTCATTAAGGCTAATTTAATGAGTGATGGGTGCACTTTCAGGCCTGAGATGTGAAGGACTGGTCTTGGGACTGGCATAAAGCTGTGGCTCTGTGCTCTTGGTGGGGCTTTGCCTTAGGGAGAGGTCTCAGGCTCAGACAGGCTCCAGCTGTGGAAACCAGCACCTGGAGGCTTTCTCCCTGCAGACAGGTATATATGGGGCACGCTAATACTGACAGGCAGAATAATTGTTTTATGAAGAAGCTTGTTAAAAATAACACCCTTGCACAGTTCATTTACAATAAGAAAAAAATAACGCACAACTTCTGAAAACAACTGAATCCATGTCCCTCTGACCCACTTCTGCTTCTGACAGGGTAATGCATTTTCGTTCATAAAAACTTCAAGATACGGCAGCAAGTTTTATGGGTAGGAAGCTCAGCAGGTACAAAATGTTACCAAAGTCAGTTAAAGGAGAGGAAAAGAGCCAGTGCATCCGGTCCCATCCCAGCAAACCCAGCCTTCCATCTGTCGTGGCACGGTGTGGCGTGTAGGTCTGACAAGGTAAACGTTAATCCTGCTTTACCATGGTAATACCGTGTCAGACGAATTACTGAGGTATCAGTGCTGTGCCTTCTGTTCACTCCCATTATTTGTGGCTCAAAATATCATGCAAGAATATGGTTTCAGCTGTTGGAAAAGCACTAAATTGCCTCTGTGTTTGAGACTTGTTACTGTATGGTACCGACTCAGGGGCACATACAAGTTTCTTGTATGAAATAGAGGGATCTGGGCTGAGAGGCCTCAGAGGTATTTTCATACACTTGGCCTGACAGTTTGTCTCAAAGGCCATAAGCTTCTATATGGAGAGGTTGAGTTACTGACAACAGTGCTGAATTCAGTGCCTGTGGCTCAGAGCTCTGGTGCAGAATTGTCTGGTTGAACCTTTGCTCTCAGTTTGCTGCTGCAGGTACCTGCCTGTTCCCCAGCTTATTTAGCAGCAGGGAAGAGAGCAGAGATGGGTGATGCACAGGACAGGTCCCCAGCACGCTTCCATCTGATGCCAAGATTTAGCAAAGGCTTCAATACTACAATCCTGAGCAAATACATGAGTGTCTGGGTATTCAGCAGAGACTTGGGCATGATTGTATTGGACACTGACAGCTTTAACACATTTGCTTTGGTTGTGTCTCCCGAAGCCTGTTCTAATAACTGTGGAAATGATCAGGGGGCCCTTAAAAGGGCTTTGACTGCATTTCCCACGCACTTTATTCACGCTTAACTAAAACCACCCTGTGAACAGCAAAACACAAGGAATAATTTCAGGAAAAATTTCATTTTTTAGGAAGGGTTTCACTTGTACCATGTAAGTGGAAAGAAATTATGATGTTATCTAATGACAGTCATTTTTGAGCAATGCTTCTAATACAGAAGAGGTTCTGAAATTTAATGTATCACTAGTGTAGAAGGAAAACAAGAGCTGATCTATGATTTCACCTAGCCAGAAAAGCACTTGCAGGGCAGCAGAAGGTGACAGGCCATGTCTCTGTGCACTTAGCCCCAGAAGCAGCCAGTCAGGAGATGAAGGGTAGGGAGATAACTTCAGACTTTCGAGCTGTGGCACTACCCAGTGCAGCCACCATTTGCAATTGCCAAGGCAATAAACACTTCCCTGATTTTCCTGGAATTAATGTTTGTGTGAGCAAAATTGGTTCATCTGGCATATAATCATATTGTTGCACCTTTCAGATCAGATTCATGTGAAAACTACGAATTGGAGATTGTCTGCAGCATGTGCTGCAGATTTGGACTGGCAGGCGCATCCTCAGGAGCGGGTGTTTGGGGCCTGCACTGATGCAGTGTCCTGGGGTTCAGCCTGGCACTTCTTTGGGAAATACGGAAATGCTGTGCACGTTTTGTATGTTGTATAATGTGGGAAATGGCAGCCAAGAGTGTGTATGTCCCTGATTCAGCTGGTGCTAATGTATTGTCGTTATTTAAAATGAAGATTTTCAATAACTGGAACTAGATGGATCCTTCTGTTACCTTGTCAGCTTCAGTACAGACATCTCTGAAATAACATGCATAACCATAAAAACTTTTTCACTTAATGTATAGTGCTCTTCTTTGTTTGGGGTTGTCAGACTAGGACAATGTATTGCTCCTCTGGGAAGAAGAGAGTTTTTCCAAGAGTAAGTACCTGGAGTATTCCTAGAGTAAGTATCTCTAGCTTCTTCATCCGTATTTTCTTACAAAAATAAAACCCCTATATCTGAAAAATATGAACCTGATTGCCTACAGAAGACCGTGTGCACCTCTAATAAAAGTAAGGAGATGGAGAGGAGGAACCTTCAGCTAGAATAGTTTTTAAAAAGCAGCAGTTGCCACCCTTGGTTTGGCAGCGACAGTACCTTCAGTCAGGTGCAGTGTTTGACCTTGTGTTGTGCTTGTAGGCTGTTGCAACATGAAGTAAAAGATATCTGCCTAAAGCCTCTGGTGAGGTTTGTTGGCCTTGTGTGCCATCCACAGTGTGTTTCCTGCTGTGCTGCAATACTTACAGTACATAAACAGAAAAGCTGTTCTTGGGGACAAACCACCTTTTCCTTGGTTTCACCTAGCAGTTTTTGGCAATTTTGGTTTCATCAGCAACGTTGCTGCAATAACTTCTGAAGTTACGTGGATTTTGTGTTGTGGACGGTGGGTCATTGTGGGCTTGATAAGCTGACAGTTGTTATTGGCAGTCCACTTGAACTTCTGATGGACTTGAGACCTTCAGCATTGATTTCTTTAAGTTTTTGGAGCTTTTCTGGGCTTCATGAGGTGCACTATTCATCATCTTCACCTTCTTGGTTAGGTAAATAAATAAGGTCAGACAGTGAATATTAAAGCATTCATCTATCACACTCCAGAAGAGACTGTCGCCTCCGGAAGAGTCCTGTGACAGCTGTGACTCCTTGGGAAGAAGTCCACACTGGAGCAGGCTCCTGGCAGGCCCTGGGAATCCATGGATAGAGAAGCCCAAGCAAGAGCAGATTTGCTGGCAGGACTTCTGACCCTGTGGGAACCCACACTGAAGCAGACTGTTCCTGGAGGACTGCACCCATGGGAGAATCACTGCTGGAACAGTTTGTGAAGAATTGTAGCCCATGGGAAGGACTGGCGTTGGAGAGTTTTTAGAGAACTGTCTCCAACCAAAGGCAGGAACTCCTCACTGAATCAGGGGAATGACCTCCCTGAGGAGGAAGTAGCAGCAGGAACAACATGATGAACTGACCATAACCCCCATTCCTCATCTCCCTGCACTGCTAAGTGGGAAGGAGGTAGACAACTGAGAATAAAGTTAAGCCTGGGAATGAGGGGAGGAGTGGGTGGAGAGTGCTTTTTAGGATTTGCTTTACTTCTCATTATCATGCTCTTGTTTTGATGGGTAATAAATTCAGCTAAGTCCCTTAAATCAAGACTGTTTTTCCTGTGGTTTTAACTGGTGAGTGATCTCTCCCTGACCTTTTCTCAGCTCATGAACCTTTTGTTATATTTTCTGTCTCCTCTCCAGCTCTCTTCAGAGAAAGAGAGTGATAGAGCAGCTTTGGTGGGTATCTGGCATCTAGCCCAGGTCAAACCACCACAGGTTTTTTTTGGGGCATGCCATGATGTCTGATGTTGGAGAGTTGCAGGAGTGGCCAGCAAAGACCCTAAGCCTTAGTCCAAAAATGGGAGGAAAAAGAACTGCATTCTTATGCACCCCTTAGGTTGTACTCATGTTTGTTTGAGGTGATTAATGATTCCTCTGAAGGTAAAAGCTGCAGTGTCTAAGTTGACAACTTAGCGTGTTAACCCATGCTACAAGTTGATGCAAGTTTTTGGGCTGTCTTGTTCTGCCACAGTCCGCTTACCCTGCTCATTTGTAGCCCAAACCACCAAACAACCCATCAGGGTGCTCACATCTGTGAGTCTTATGTGCTGGATCTGGCTTGATCCAGTACAAAATTTGGAACTGTGGTGGAGGAATTTGCTTTGCTGTGGTTGCTGACAGTCATTTTTCACCCCCCTCTTGAAGTACGGCAAGAGTTTGCCAGATGTGCACAATGTCAGCATGTTCACACATGTGGAAGAGGTAAACAGGGTTACCAGCCCTCTGATCCTGAGATACAGCCATTGATTTGGACCTCAAAACCCACACTGCCACTGTTGGTCCTTGAATTGAGAGAGAAGGAAAGGTTCCTGCCATACTGCCCTTTTTGACACCATGGGGATGCATAGGCAAGGACACATGTCCAGTGCTGATGGAAATGGCTGGTTGTCAGAGTGTAAGCTTGCCTCCTCAATGTTCATGTGCAGATACAGGGGAGTCCTTACTGATTAAATTCTCACAGATCTGTGGTTGCTGTAGGTCAGTTAAGCTGTCAGCATGAGTCCTCCAGACCTCAGTCTCAGAAGCGTCTGGGCGTAACAGAGGACATGTATGCTGGAATTGCAAATTGTAACTCCACCTAATCATTTGCCAGGCAAAAGCCACTCTAAAACCTTGCCCTTGGTGTAAGCACTGCATCTTTTCTATTCTAAGGAGTATTCAGAAGATCAAATAGGCAGACAGATGATGTAATCACAGAAAGGCCTTCTCCAGCAAGTGATGATAGAAGTGCTTTGTGTTGTGATAATGCGTATTGTGCAGAAGTTTCAGTTCCTTAAATGGAAATACACCAAATACTTAATTTTCTTCTTGGTTTCATCATCTTTCAACAGATTCAGATATCAGTCTTTGGAAATGTAAAGCTAACTGGTCTGATGAGTTTGGTTGCTGCATCTTGAACGTTTAATTTTTCCTTATGCTTTGGCGTCTGTTATTCTTTAGCACAATCACACTGAATATCAATGAGGAGGAAGGAAGATGGTTGTGGAAAACTTGGTGAGGGGGATGCTATGCTGACTGGAATTTTGGCTATTGTGAGTGGGGATGCATGTCTGCTCTGAGTTCTTTCTGAACTTCAGAAACTCTGTAATATTAAATTACATGTGCTGTGCAGCAACACAAGATTTTGAGATCCCTGTGATTTGCATTCCTCTCTGCAAAATCACAGTAAATGGTCTCTTCCACGGACAGGAAGACAAGACAAGTGGTCAGTGCCAAAGTTGTTTAGCAGATGGTGCTTGAGTAGTGAGCAACATCATCATCATTTCAAGTGTAAGGCATATAATAGATGTCTACCGGCCTGGCAAATGAGACCCCTGGAGTTACTCGCGTGCATCCGTCTCCCATTCTGCAAGATGCTGCCATCTGTCAAGACACTGAGCCAGGCCTCACTTAAATAAATAAAGAAATCTATTTCCCCCTTCTTTCCAAAGCGCTTGCCATCGCCTGGGTTAATACGCTAATGTGTGGGTTTACGTGTGTCACACATGTGAGGGAGGAGGAAATATAGATACAAATATGAGGAACGTGCCCTTGGGTTGTGTCACTTGGGGCAGACAATGTTAATGCACGGTAAACCTTTTCAGAAAAACATTCAGTACTTCAATGCCGTTGAACACCAAGCATAAACAGTAATGGCTCTTGCCATGATTTAACCTCCTGTTTCTCTTTCTTTCGGCAGAGTGTGACAAGCTGCGGCGGGATGGCTACCGGAGCTCGCAGTATTACTCTCAGGGCCCCACCTTCTCCTCATCCTCCAGTGCAATCTGTGGAAGTTACCAGGATGATTATGAAGAAATTGAGCAAAAGGTAATGGTGGGGGGCAAAGCACTGGAAAAAATACTTGCCTGGTGCAGTTTAATTGGCTGCCATAACACCGTTCAAATAAGGCAAAATTTTTAGAGGATCACAAAGATGTTTACTTGTTTGAATTGCAGTGACAGTAGTTCATCTGACTTTCATAGTGTCTTAAAACTCTCAGTTCTACCCATGCAGTGATATAAAGTTCCCACTGTCATGTTCAGTGTGAAAGCAGGAACGGGTTTGATAATGTTCTGGAGGAAAGACCCCAGCAAGGGTAGCTGCTAAGTACCAGGAAGAGCAATTCAGCAGCTATCAGCATACTCGAACTGTAACTTGGATAGGTGCACACTTTGGATTGCTAATAGAGGTGGTTATTCAGTTAGGCTGGGGCTTTGTCCTAACGCATCACAACTGTTTGGTAAAGGCATCCCGAAAATGAAGATTATCCACTAAGTTGGGTTTATTGCCTTTCTTTCAGTTTACTTCATGATTTTTGTGCTTATATCCCCATATCTCAACTCCCAGTGTACTTAGGTGAGAATCTAGAAATAAATTAAATGAAGGAACAGTTGATCACAAGTTTTAAGAAAGTTACGAAGCCATATTGCTTTATACATCAATTTATATAGATTCCAATTACGGAACTAGTTAATTGTGTTATTGTTCTGAAGAAGAAAATCTCTGCTCTCCTGTCTTTATCCTGTTGTGCCTGTGGGCTCTGAAGGAACAGCTGACTGTGGTGTAGTGGTTTAGGATGTTGCTGCTGGGGTGCATGCCTGCCTAAAGCTTAAATGCCAGAGCTCCTGGCATTTTCAAGATAGATATTTTAGAACACTTTGCCAAAAACAGCTCTTGTTTTGAGAGTGGGAGGATGTCCTTGATTTTAACACAGTTTAATTTCTTTGAATTGTTACTAAACCATATGTCTCTCTGTAGTATGGACCAAATAACTTTTATCAGCAAAACGTGCAGATCCTGAGAATGCACTTTGAAGGGTACAGTGTTTTCAGTTTTATCCTCCATGGGTTTCAGTCACATAATAAAAGGTGTTGTGGAATACATAGAGTCTCTCATCCAGGTGGTGATTGCATTTTATCTGTGTATTGGCAGGGAATGTCAGAGCATCTTGTTTAGCTGTGTGTGGTATGTACTGGCAGTGAGCCGAGAATGTAAAGCACATTCACACTGTGGAATACATTATAGTGGTAATTTGCAGAACCTTGCTGAAATCATTGGAATTTTATGATTTCCAGTGGGGAAAGTATTAACACCTTGTTTGTTGCTATTAATGTACTACACATAAATGCATACATATATGCCATCAGCTTGTCCTGGCCAGTGCTGTGCAGCATATAACCATCTGCACATGTAAAACTAATGTAACATTTAAAAAATATAAATATACTTTTCTTTAAACAATTTGCATTAAAGTATATAAGCATTGGTGAGGATTCTTGGAGACTGAGAGCTGTCATCCTTTCTTGGTTAAGGGTTTTTTGAGTGTTAACATAATGTGTTACTAACAATTTCTGTGCATTCTGGAGAAAATTAATGCAACTAAGTATGCTTTAAATACAGGATAGCACTTCCATTTCAAATTGGAATAGGTTCCTTTAAACACTGTAGCTGAAAGGATGATTCGGAGCTGTGGAGAAAGATAACTGCCAAACTGACTGTCTTGGCTGTTACTGATTATCTCAGAACCTTAGCCTTAACCCTGCCACTCTTACTTCCAGCTCACAAAGACATAAATTTCTTGTAAACTGTAGCATGATTCTCCATTAATATTGTATAATTCTTTTGTGGAATTTTTTGACCAGTATCTCTGTTTAATTGGTGCTTTTTATTTTTTAATGCTGTAAATGTTTAATCTTTCTTTAAATGAATGTTTACCACAACAGATTTCTGAACTTGAATTATTATCCTACTGGTAAAGAGCCAAGTAATTCTAATAAGTCTTATGCCTTTAGGGAGTCATATTTCAGCTGTCAGGAGAGCTCTTCGGTAACAGTGTGGAACTGGGGTCACCAAAAATCCTGTGATTCAAAATGTGAACTCCTTACCACTAGATGAAAGCCTTATAGCTTTGTTGTCTAGTCAAAGCAAAAAAGCCAACATTTAAATTCTGTGTATGCAGTATTTAATAATTGAAATTCGAGAACAGCAAAATAATGATGGGTGGATGAATACCTATTTACTGTTCATAAACTTCTTAGTTGATATAATTGCCAACTTGCAGCAAAAAAGAGTGGGTGATATCACAAAGGAAACCAGCTTTCCCTGTTATTTTTAATCTGCTTCTAAAAATAAAAACCATAGCCATATATTTTGCTTGTCTCTCTATGATGGAGACAATATGAAACCATGGCTATGTGTCTGTAAGCCAAAACATGGCGTGTCAATTCACAAGCACTCAGGTTTTGTGGAGGTGGGTGACTGTCAGCAGAGGGTAATAGTCACACCACCAAGCACATTCGTTCAGTGTCTTAGGAAATGTTTAAGATAAGCAGAACATTTGCTGTTCCAAAGCAAAACCACTAAGGAGAAGCAGGCCCAACTCAAAAATGAATAAACAAAACTGAAAACATAGAAAGCTGGAGTCTCTGAGTGGAAGTTGATATAAAATTAAGGATTTGGATCTGCCCTTTTAATGTTGATTCTTACAAGTTAGATTAATGGAGCACAGGCCAAGCTTCAGTGTAGTACTGATCCTAATTGAGTTTGTTGGTGATTAAATTGGTTTACCTGGATTTTACATCTCAATACTGTGACCAGTCTTCTCCATTCTTGTATCTTACATGCTGCTGTTGGTGACACAGCTTGGGAGCTATTCTTGTCCTTCAGTATTACTCTGTTTTATCAGTGTGAAAAATGTTTTGAAATGTCACGTTCAAACTCCAGTTGTCCTTATGTTCTGAAATGTATGCATGTGTATATTAACTGTATTTGTCTTTTGTGTGTTTTTTTCCTTACTCCATTTTCTTTCCCTTTTTACCACTCATTCTCTTTGTTTCTTTTTGTCTCACTCAACAGTCTAGTCTGTTAGACTGCATCTCTCAGTCTTGCATTAGCGCCTGCTGTAACTTGGTTCCCTGGAACAAGAAGGTACTTTGCCCACAGGTGGGACCATCCAGCTGCCATATCTGCAGCTTGATGTTACCTGTAGCATTTAGCATATATGCAGTCTTATTCTGTCTTTAGCCTTCAGTTGTTACCTGCTGCTTTTTTCTGATTAGAAAAAAAGGCAATTAAAAAAAGAAGAATCCCATGCCAGATTTGTTTCTTCTGTGTTCCTCTCTACTCCTTTTTGTCTGCAGTACAATATCCTGTATTTACTTGGTTCACAGAATTTTTTATTCCCTTTTTTGTCTATTAACATTTGCCTCCTTTGAAACCCCTCCCCAAATGGACACTGTGTTTTATTTAGTTGGCTGCTTCATTGGTTTTTAATTAGCCAAAAGAAAAACTCTACTAATTTGGTGGAATGTGTCTTTCTTGAATGATAAATGCAAACTACAGAGAATACCTGCTTCCAAGCATGTAGTATTGCATATATTATTCCTTTATTCCATTTGTGAAGATGTTTGTGCACCCAGATCTCATGGTGTTTTGCCCTATATCATGTCATTTGGCTTATGAACTTTGCTTTGATAGTTATGCTTTGGGAAAGTGAAAAAACGCTTCCCTTATTGGTGGGGGAGTGGGACGGGGGGAGTATATTTCGCCACTGTGATCATCTGAACTGTTAGTTATCTCTTCAGTATCTGCATGAAACTGTTTAGTATCTTAAGTGAAAACAAGTGCACTAACTGTATTGATTTGAGGAAGTCTAATGCAAAACTTTATTTGGTGTTAAGAGGAGGTAAAGTTGGGCACTTCAGTTTTGAAGGTGGGAATGTCTAAAAAGCCCCGAGGCATAAGGTGTGGCAGAGCTGAAGGTACCTCGAGGTGGTGGTGTCCTCAGGTGGCCTCCCTTGCCCCTCTGCTGCATTTGCATGGCACTGCTCTTGTAAGCAGCACATGTATTTTATACCATTTACAGGGGTTTGGTTTTTTAAATACTGTGCCATTTACTGAGCTGAAACAGCAGCTCATGCTGCGTGAAATGCCAAAGCATAAGGAAGTGAGTACAGAAAATCTTCGGACAAAGAAAAGAGGGTAATTCTTCACTCATCGCATACTCAGACTTTGCAGCTGCTGTGGGAATTGCAGATACTGAAAGTTTACACCGACTTAGAAAGCAACTGGGTACATTCTCGAAGGGCAAGGACTCCATTCAAAGCTGAGAGAATATCCAGGAAAAAGTCTGTGCTCTATGCATCCTCAGATTTAAATTTTACCTTGATACAATTCATTGGCCTTTATCTTAAGGCAGATATTAGATAGGCTTTTAGAACTCCAAACAGTACAGATCTTCCTGTGTTTTTTATCCCATTACAACAGAGTAGAGGAAGAAGAAAATTACATTTCTGCAGTACTTGTTAAGGTGATAGTTTGCTTGATAGTTAGTAATTTCACTGACAAAAAGTTCTTTTCTTACTGAGACACAGTGAAGCTTATGAAGCGAAGGATTTAGTAGGATAGCAGTGCTGGCTAGTGCAACTGGAGATCTGTGTGTAGAAGTAATAAAATGGAATATTCTGTGAAAATTGTGGGAACTAGACTGGTCACTTTGGTCTAGAGGACACCAAATAGAGTCTAATGACTAATTCATCTAAGTGTAAATTCATGTAAATTTATAATGTGGCAGTGTTCCATGAGACAGTGTGAAACTCCACGGGTTGGATTAGGCATGTGAAGTGCCATTCTAGTTGGCTAGGTTTGGGTCTTGGGTTTCTTTTCCCTATTACTGATTGTCTTGATCCCTTGGTGTTGGGCAAATGGCTCTTGAGGCTATCAACACTGGAGGCAGAAATAGGATGTTGGCAAATATAATAGACAGCTGAACTCGTATGGCTGCTGTCTGCAACACTGTTTTTCTTTTTTCGTCTATTTTGTTTTTTTGATAAATTATGATTTTAGAAGTGATTTTAGTAGATAGTAGGGTAAATGGCATGACTAGAAGTTTGAAGTCTCTGCTGAAAAGTAAAATTTGTGTGGATTAAGTTTTCTTCCTGGAGGTTCCATCTTTTTTTAGATACTGTGGTATAAACCCCTGTTATATAAAAAGGATTTAGAATAAACAGAATATTTAGGCGGAGAGTGCTGCGAGATACATAGCATAAACTCATTTGTCATCTGGGACCTCTCAAATGGCATGGAAGTGCTGAGATAGTGAAACTCTTTTGTTGTATCTCAGCAGCTGAGTTGGCTGGGGGACAATATGTCAACAAGGCGTCGGAGAGTCTCCAGCTTACTGAGCCATATAGTTTGTCTATAGGATATTTATAGGACATTTTTCTCCTGGATTCTTATTTTAACTCCCATTTGAAGGTTCATGCTTTTTACCCCCTAGTGCATGTTTGTGGAAACACTGCAAGGTCCAAGGCTGCTGCTTTCACATCCCACCTTTACCCCTTACCATGTCCATGAAAAAGAACGAATTCCAACAGATTTTCCTGTGGAGATGAGTGTAACAACCAGTTCCAGAGATTTGGGCATTTAAGACTAGCATTAAAGTTATTATGACTCAGAGATGCTTTAAAAATGGGACAAGCACTTCTGTTATGAGCATAGAGTTTATGATCACCTCTGCCTTGTTCTGCTGGTGTAACAGACCTGACTGGAGAAGACATTCCTGTCACACAGGAGCAATTCACTCCATCTGCCAGCGAGCTTCCAGCTGTAAATCTGGGAATGTTTGCTAAAAATATGTAAATCTCATTTTCATCCTAATTATATAGGTGAATAATTTCTGTCTGAAGAAGGCTGAAAGATGAGTTGCTGCATTCCTCTATGTGTAATAAAGCTTTGTCATGCATATATCATTATCACTGAGTGAAAGAATCACTGGAAGAAAGGGTATAAGTAGAGTCATGTTTCTTCAGGATCCATAGAAAATGTACCTACAGCTGAAATGTGAACACTTATTCCTACACCCAAAACCACCTCCAACTCTTCTACTGAATTATTTTGTAGAAGTACATATGTGTGTCCTGTGGCAGGAGGTCATTCTCACTGACACTGCTTTGAACTCAACTGCACCATTGGGTTTTCAGTTGCTTCTCATTGGTTATATGCTCATATAACCTGACTTATTTCTGTCTGTCTTACTCTATCTGTCCCAAATTTTCTCAACTTCTAATTCTACAAAATTTCTGATAGATGTTCCACATTCTTCAAATAATTAGGATTCCCTTCTAGCAGATGCTTCACTTCTTCAGTTTTTCTCTTCATACACTATCACAAAAAATCTGTTCTGCTTGGCTTGGGTAATTTCTTTGAAAAGGAAGGATGGCTTTGTTACCAGTATCCCTGCCATTTAACATACTGGAATAGACCTTAGAGACTGCTGTATGACAGCTGAGACCTGGCACTGCAGTGTAGTCCGAAGGTGACACATACTGATGCTGACAGTGTCAAGCAAGCAATGTATTTGAAGGCCACTGGTGCTCATCCTCACCCCAAACAAACTGCAAAATTATGCTTGAGGTATCTCCCTTGGTCTCCCTGATTCAGGGGGAGAAAAGCATATTGTATAACAGGGTGAACAACATTTCTTTGCCTCAACCCTTGCTTACTCCTTCAAGTGCATGTACATGTGCCTGCTGTGACAGGTGGGCTATCACTGCCCTGCCATGTTCCTTACAAACCCTTTCTCTCTCTCAATCACTTTTTAAACCTAACTGGAGGGAAGCATGGCCTGGTGGCAGCTTTCCCTTCTTCAATGGCATCCCTGTCCCAAATTGCTTAAGTTAATGAAGGTGCTTATGAATTTGGGTAATCTGAGGTGGGAAGGTCCTTGTGTTTGTAAGTACATCTGTATGTGTCCACACCATATATGTATATAAACAGTGTATGGACACACTCTCAAAAAAAAGATAAGCACATCATATTATTACTTGGGTTTAGACCCTTTTAGAAACAGTAGAGGCCTGAAAAAATGCTGGTGTCCTCCAAGAAGGTTGTATTGATAGAACTGCCTGGGCTTTCTCTGGGCTGAGCCCTTACCTACAGAGCAGCATCTATCCCTTCCACAGCCTCTCTAGGAAAAAAAAGGCTGTCAGAAATTGATTATTTCCTTGAAGAAAAGCTCCCACATTTTGAAGTATGGTTCCAAACCACAGAATGATATTCATAATAGTTTCATTGCCTGAAATGTTTTTGTAGTGTTGCTTGAAGAGGTTTTACTTTCCTTTTACTTTTTGCCTGGAAGTTGCATTTATTTTTATTTTCTATTTAATAAAATGTTGGGCTCTGTCCTAAAGGATGTAGAGTCAAAGCATAACAGAATAAATAAATGGTTATTTATTTATAAACAGTGGGAACTCCTCATAGTAACAGGAAGAAAATTAAAATCAGAAATGATAAACAGCGGTTGCAGGACAGTGTTTGGGCATGTCTTTTGTACAGCGCTCAGCTTCAAGAGAAAACAGATCACTTAGACTGTACACCCACAATAATAAAATATCCATCTGTTAAGAATAGCTGTGATGTTTCCTTCCATGCCTGTGTGCAGCAATGAGGGGGGGAGAGGCAGTGGTCCAGTACTGACAGCCCTGTTCTGAGTAGTATTTGACTTTCCAAAGGGAGAGAGTAATAAAGAAAAGAGTGGGGTAATTCTGGTCTGGTGGTAGGGAGGAAGGTCCCAAAGCAAACTCCTCTTCCATGTTCTCTTCTCTTTTTTGTTTTGTGTGGGGGTAGAAGGAGACTGTGGTTGGTTTTCCTTCAGGTGTTCCTTCCTCTCCTGCTTCTGGGATTCCCTGGAGTGCCTTGCTGGCAAGAGTAGGGAGGAGGGAAGGCTGCTTCTCTCAGGTTCACTTGTGTTTGTGGACACCTGCTAGAAGCCCCAGTGATGGACAAGTACTGTCCTGTCAGTAAAAAGCTGCTCTGTGGCTTTCTCTGCCATTACTGGCATGGAAGCAAAGACCTTGTAATGAAAACAGATTTGCTCCCTGAAAGGAAATGGCTTTTTTGGCTTATAACTTTGGTGGAGGGATTTGCACAACCTGCTACAACCTCTTTTTCTTGTGCAGAAAGATTTTTGTTTTATTGGTTGGGTTTATGATAAAACACTTTATTGGGTGGGTTAAATAAAACACTTCATGGAATTGAGTGCTGCTCGAAGTGCCACTTTGAGAAGAGCTGACTTTTAAAATTACCACTCTGTGGCTACTAATAATATTAAGTGCTTTACCCCTTAAAAATGAGTAACCCCTTGGACTGTGGCATGAGTTTGTCAAAGACCAAAGCGAAGTTACTTGCTTGCCTTATTGATCCATGGCTGATGATTCTGTGGAGTGTGCTGATTCTTTTGGTTCTTTTACTGAGCTCTTCTAAAATCTGTCTTTCGATAACAGGATTTGTGCATTCATGACACCTTGTGCAGTCATACAACCTAGTGCAGCTGGAGCAAAGCAGTGCTCAAATCTCATCTTCTAACAGGGCATGGGGAGGTGAGAGGAGAAGGGGAGACAAACCTTGGTACAGGGAGAGAGGGGTTAATCACTGCAGGACCTATGTCAGTGTGTAAGGTGTAATTAGTTACTGTGCTTTGCTATGACAAGCACCACTATTTTCTCCTTCATTGGTATATATTGGTGTATATATACCTTCATTGGTATATATTCCTTAGACTAATCAAATATCTTGAAAAAATACAAACTAGATGTTTTGTTGTGCATTTTAAAAACTGCTCTTTATGTAAGTCAAAGTGTGATATTTATGAGGGTGTGCTTTTCTCCACAAGCAATCAGTGCTGACTACAGCAGCAGCACCTTAGTAATACCATAGTCCTACCTATTTTTTGTAAGCAGTAAACTCACATTGTTATATGTGTTTCTGTTTGTAGTGTCCTGTCTCTCCCCCTGAAGAAGAAAAGCTTATTACCATCAAAAGGCCTAAAAGTCCAGCTACAAATGAGTTATCAGATATCAACACCCAAACCAACTGGACTAAGTCTCTCCCACTGCCAACGCCAGAAGAGAAAATGCGACAACAAGCACAAGCCGTCCAAACAGATGTGGTTCCTATTAATGTGACTGGTAGGCTTTTAATTTCAGTAATTGCATTACACTGATGAGGGAGGGCAGAGATGAAAGGGAATCCATACAGTTGGCTAGTATTTGGACAGTCATATATTCAATGCAGGAATTTTAAATTACTTACCATACCTTTCTGTGAAAACGGTTTTGCGTTTAATAGTCTAAATCTGAACTTAATTAGAAATATTGAAATCCCTTAAAATTATCATTAATGGAGATAGTTAAAATATGTGGACTTGAAACAGCATTAGATATTCATGAAGTGCAAGAAGAGGGCTGATAAATAGCAGTGTTTTGCTGTGGACTGCACTGAGGATATGTAATTGAAAATCATGTTTTATCCAATGTTGATGATATTTTAAGATTTTCTTCTAGGAATTTTGTTTAAGGAAGGTTGTCAGGAACTTCTGTGTTCCAAAGGCTAAATGTTACAAAAATCGAGGAAAAAAGCTCTAGGGTCTAATTTTTATCGGCTGCAGAAGCTTTAGATGTCAAGGGGAGTAGGGTCAGAACAGCAGAAGTTAATGAGTCTACACCTTTGAGCAATACTCTATGTAAGACACTACACTTACATAACCCACACATAGCCCACATCTTGTTATGAGCTGTGTATTAACTCTTCATTTTGAAAATATTCTTCAATTTTACAGTTGCAGAACTGTCACTCTGTGGAAGTTAAATTACATTAAAGCCTTATGCTGAATAGATACTTTGTTGGGCGTAAAATAAAGTTTCTGTCGAAGGTGGAATTATTGTTCAATTTAATAACCCCTTTTTTTCTGCACAGTATCAAGATTGTCTCTTTATTAGTTAATTCAAATAACTGACTGCTTGCCTGCCAAAGCCAGGATGATATTCAATATCCAATTTATTTCAAATGCCATATGGCGTACTCTGACTCCATGCTTACTCTGACAATCAGTAGCTTGTAATGTTTGGTTTTGTTTCGAAAGTAAATTAGGTTCTCTTTCTCTGCATGACTACCAATGCTTTTTTCACCTGTATTGTTATAAACTAGTATTTTAATTAGTATTATTTAACAGTATTTAAATATTCTAGTAGTATAGGAACATGACAGCTGTAACAAACATCAGCAAGCTCTGAGAAATCAATGAGAAATTACTCCTTAAATAGCAGAAAATATTTGAAGTAAACAGATGAAGACAACATGAAATCATGAACACCCCACCTCTGGAAAACTAATGAAAGGAAAATACATGCAATGTTGAAATGTTACTAGGCCAGTTGGCATTATCTAGGGAATTTAGGGTACAGATGCAGAAGGCCAAGTTATGGGAACAACGGATAATCTGACATAATCAATAAGCTTGAGTAGGGCTTAGATACTGTGACAGCAGGAACACAGTATACTTAGAGAAACAGTAATCTGTTGTTTGATTTAATGACCCTGCATACTGCAAAAGATATGGGAAAAGTAAACAGATGAAAAGAAAAAATGAGGTAAAGGATCAAATAACCCATAGAATTAATTCAGCATCATGTGGAACATTACCTTGTTTGGATAAATTATACTTGTGACTTCAACCTGCATAATTGGATTGGTGTAGCAAAGCTTGTGTCCCCTGAATTGTTTAGTCAGGACTTGGAAAATTCAGCAATTCTCAACTTTTGTGATTGAAATAGTGCACATGCATATTATATCTCTCTTTTCTGGAGCGTGTGGTTGAGCACTTACTCCCTTACAAACATGGTAATTGGAAGCGGTAGAAAGGGAAGGCTTTAAGGAAGACTGGTGTTGCACCATTGTGATCTGGTCTCCAGGATCCACCATTCCCCTTCCCTTGAAATAATTCTATTGCTGCTGTGAAACAAGGCAAGCATGTGAGCCACACACAACATACAGAAAAAGCTGCCGTCCTTGTTCCTTTTAAAAAGTCACAATCTGCTCCCCTCCTCTGCTCTCCCACACACTGAGTAATTTTATTTTGTGAAGTTCCTTATGTGTCTGCACGAGGCAGGAAAAAACTGACAAGAAATCCAGTGCCGTTTGTTCAACATAACACAGAGCAAACCATTGAGGATTTTTGTTTTGATTTGGCTTTTTTCCTTCACACACTCTTTTTCTTACTCTCCCGAAAGAGGTCAAAAAACTTCCATTTTATTACTACTGGCATGAAATAAAAGATTAACCTCTGAAGAGGCTGCTGGCAATTGATAACAGCAGTACCTTAGTGGTGATTCTGCTACAAAAGCCTCTCACGTGGCTGTGCAATAAATGCTCCATGAGTTCAGCTTTCAGGGCTCTTTGGTGAACAGATTGCAACTAATACAGTAGTCATAAAAATCTGTTGGATAGCCTGAAGGTGCAGGGGCATTGCATTAGGCTGACAAGCTGCTGGTTAGACATCCAGATTTGGAAGCAGTTTTGGTCTAAGAGTGCCTGGGCTGAGCTTTATTCTGGAAGGGGTTGGACTGAATTTTTCAGTGGTGGCCAGTCTCTGCATTTACTTATCCTGTGGGTTAAAAAATATGTATATATATAATGGTGTCTGTTCTCATGGGTTTTCTGGAACTAACTTTCTTTCCAGATGGAGGAGTCTGATAATGGTGGAGGTGATCAGTGCAGGATCCTGCAAAATATTTAAGCATTTGCTTGAGTCTGGCTTGACTGACTTCAGTGAGATTTAAGCTCATACTTATATATTTTCTGTGAATCCGGGGAAACTGAGTATACTGCATGAGGGACAACTGAGTAAATTATATAAGGAATACCTAGACAATTTATTAGAAACCTGTAAGAAAAGGAGAAAAGTATTTTTAAATCTATAAAATATACTTACCGTTGACATCAATATTTTCTAAAATGAAAAAGATGACAGTGAAGAAAGAAAAAAAGACTGACATTCTGATTTTGCTTGTTGGATTTCAATGAAGTTGCTATTTTGAAATTCTACAGATTTGCATAGTGGCCTTTGTGTATCGAAAGCCATTAAAGGTGGGATTGAGTTAGCTTTTAGGTAGCTCATTTGGAACAAGTTCCTGTGGATCATTTGACACAGTAATATTTCCCCATGGCCATCCTGTTTGTGCTGTCTGAGGCTTCATGTAAAAGACTCTCTCCTTGTTTGCACCCTCTGCTTACCACTTAGGTTTTATGCCAGGGCTTTATTCAAAGCTACAATACAATTTTCTTGCAACTCACCATCTTGGGCATGATTGTTGGCCTTTGGGTGGATAAAGATATGTTCAGTGATGCAAAACTTTCTCCTTCAAATCTGTTGGATTTGTGTAATGTGGCTAGAATTATTTTCATCATCCTGCACGACAAGATAACCTAATGTCCTGACTTTGCCCCATATGGGTCCTAACATCCTAATACTGGTGCTGCCCAAGACAGTGGATAGTCTGTCTCAATATTTCAGGACTTCTACTAAGCCAGTGGGATCCATAGCTCTCAATTTTATACTTCTCATGGGCTTCCCTCCTCCCTTAATCTGACTTCAGTCAATCCAAAAGTTGGATGAAACTGGCATTTTGTAACTGGAAGGATTCCGCTGGGCAAAAGTGCAGCCTGTGGTCAAGGCTCCGGTCAAACAGAGTCAGAGTCTTTGTATTTACAACATGGTAAATGAAAATGCTACATTTTTTCCTTGCATTTTCACAAGTCCACATGCTATACTTTAATACATGACTGTATCTTTAACTGTTATAGAGGTAATGAGGTTTTCTATGCTACTCGCACGACACGCATCGTACTGATGTGCAGTCAGCCAGGGGTAATTTTTATGATGTATTAGTTACTGTGCATTAATCACTTTTTGGAGGTAAATAATTTGGTCATCAATTTTCCAAAAAAGTGTACAATGGAAAAAAACCATGTACAATGTATATCAAGGTTTTTCTGCCTTTAAGTTTTAAATGGCTCATCTAAAGGACATTGAGCAGTGCTTTAAAATGCTTAAACTTCTAAAAAGGGAACTTATATGTGAGCTACAGGGGTAGCTGTTAAATTTTTAGTAATGGCAGAGAATTGGCTCATGATCTGTAGGGCAATCTTTATCTTACTACTAGTGAAATGGCCAAATTATAAACCTCTAGACAGAAGTGAATTCCTAAAGAAAAGCTGCTTTATGATAGTGGTGCTTCTGGGTCCCATTATGATACAGCACATGGTCATCATAAGGCTTTGTCTGGCAAAGTGCACTTACACATTTTTTTTTAGCTCTTGGCACTGTATATTTTTATAATCATCTGTAAAGTTTCAATTTTAAGCAGCTTTCACTCTGAAATATTTATGAGTCCACGAGATCGGTTTGATCTCTGTGTGCTCCGTAGTTCTTATTTGTATTCGTGTTAAAAGATCAACACCAGAAACGTGGTACACTTGACAGGTTCAGAGCAACTTGGAATGAAAAAGAAGGGCCTCATGCGAGTTAATGATGGAGCTGTGCAAAGGCATCGTAATAGCTGTTGCCAATGGCAGTGTCTGTTCCTGCATAAACCATTGTGATCTTTCATTTTCATGAGCAGATCTGCTCTTTCTGCAGCTCGTTACTTAAAAATAAATTAACAAAACCAGAGAAAAACCTATGATGGGCCAAATCAAAGCAAGTATTCTCTTTGCTTGTGGAATTAGAGCTGCTCTCACCAAATATGAATTGGGCTCAGGAAGTCAAAATTCCTTTTAAAACATGCAGTACTGTGTAATGGATATTTACGTCTAAAGCCTTACTGTGACAGTGTGCTGTTATCTTCCTTGAGTGTAAACCTTCATTGTAGGACCAAGCTAACACCATTTATTAATGCCTTTTTTTCAATTTCTACAACAAAACTAGTGGAAGAAAGTGCATGATGTCAGTGTGCTTGGAAGTAATGTTGCTTTGCTTGTTCCACCATGTATTAGGGGAGAATTTCGACCGCCAAGCCAGCATTCGGCGGTCTCTAATTTACACAGACACGGTGGTAAGACGGCCGAAGAAAGTCAAAAGGAGAAAGACTATTACAGGAATCCCTGACAACATACAAAAGGAGCTAGGTATGGCTCATCAGAACTGTATTCCATCCACTGTTCATTGTCACTGCTTGTCATTACTTGACTAATAACATTACCAGTGCTCATGAAACCAAATACAGTCTGATAGCCTATTTGAGTTCCAAAGACGCGTGTGCCTCTTTGCCACCTCTTGCATTGGGAAGTTGGGACCTTTAATCTGTTCACTTCATCTGTTAAAGGGTACAGGGTGTTTGGAAAATGGTGTACTGGTACAATGAAAATCTGCAGGGATGTAAGGTTTCTGGACTTCAATGCTTTCCTTCAGATTTGGTAATCTTCTCCAGGATGTTCACCAAAGCAAAACTGATGTGAATTCAAAGCTGATGAAGCAATCTGAATTTTGGCAGACCTTTCAGACACCTTTTGCAGAATTCTTTGATTTAAATTGTGTTATTTTAGTTCATTTTCTAAAAAATCATTTCAGTTTTTCCCAGATTATAACTTCACAGACAAAAGTATGTTGTCCCATCCTATCCCCCCCCCCTCCACTTTTTTTCTCAGTAGAGGAAGAATATGTTTTAAAATAGTCTGGCAGAACATAATTTTGGTGCTTTACATGTGAAATCATCTCATATATTGATGATTTCAGTAAGTTTTACTACCTGCATGTTGCATCTATTTCTTTTTAAATTATGTTTTCAGTTCTTGGTTATTTTTCTGGATTTTTCAGAAACAGAAGCAAAAATCTGTAGCTCATCTGGATGGGTTTGAAATGAGATAGAGGATCAGGCACAGGGAAAGCCAAGAAACAGACAATTACGTGCAGAGAAGTTTGTGAGTGGAACTGTGCTCCTTCAGCATCTGTGATGAAACAGTGCCCTGCCATGGGAATCCTCTGCCTCAAGAAAGCATTTACAAAAGTAAAAGTTACATTTGTGACTGCTTCAAAAAGATGTTTCATGCTTGCAAACATCACCTGTAGTTTTATTTGGTGGAGTAAACTGAGAATGCCGTTGGCATCTATCCTAAAGAGAATTCTTCAATTAATACCTTAAAAGAAGTTTATGGCTTTTGCCAATCTGTTCACTAAGGGTGACAAATTTTTACCTTGATTTTCATCCTTCATGGCTGTGCTGAGCACATTTCATGTTGCACTGCTTGAAGGTTTTCCTTGGCTTCTATTTTAAGTTGTGGACTGGCAGTATCCCACTGTAGGAGCTCTCTCTGGATGGTTCCCTGGCCCCCAGCCTGCAGGCACATAGGGCTTCAGCCATCTGCCCTATGCCAGAAGTTGTCTGAGGAGCTCCATGTTGCTTCTGTGGTGGTTATATCTCTCCCAGGGAGCAAATTGTATGCCAGGAGAACTCTGTGGTGGCAGTATCCGTCCTCTTAGTGTTTTGGTTTCCATCGCAAGACGGAAGGTGCACTTGAAAAGAGTGATAGTGTCTTCATCTTACACCTGGAGAAACCAGACATGCTGCAGCAAAGTGACTTAGCCAGTCAGCCACCAGGCTGCTGGCAAGGCTGGGAATAACTGCAAGTCTCTGCCATCCCTGTTCAGTGCAGTTTCTGCCTTTTCTCCCCTGTCACTCCCCAAATATTTCTGTAGCAGTCCATCCCCTATTTCTCTTACGCTGTCCCAAAACAAACAACAAGTTGTTTTAAAACATTCCACAGTTCATTTGATCGGAACAAGTATCCGGACTAAACTCCAAATCAAGCAATTGCATTATGCTTATTGACATTCTCCCTGTGGTTTCAGCTGAATAAATCTCTTTGTTTCTCCCCTAAAGCATTGCTGTGAATGGCTATAATATTTACACAGAGGTTAAAATCCCTTGGTACACTAGAGTTGCTGCGTGCAGGCTAAATAACCAACATATACAGCAGATTGTTGTAACCTCCTGTTTATCCTTCAGAAGGAAGCAGAAACTTGAGAGAACCTCAAAGCTTCAACCAGGCTTCGACTATTTTCATTTCTTGTGAGAGAGCCTGGAAGAACTTTCGTGGGGCCAGGCTGCTGGGGTTCTCCCCTGGCTGCTTTGGGTCCTTTGGAACAGAAGAGACCAAGCAGAAGAGAAAGCCTGCCCTGGCTGCTGGCCTGAGCTCAGCGGATGTGGTACCCTCATAGAACTTAGCCAGACATACTGAAAGGAAACATTAACTGCACCCATGTGCTCAAAGGATCTTTAAACATTCCTGCTTTTTAGCATTGAAATGCTGTTGTGTTTTCACAGGTGTCTTCCAGCGATGAACCAGTCTCTCTCTGTCGACTGGAAAATTCTGCATAAATAAAATGCAACGTGATAGATGGGATTCTGAGACACAGTAAGAATGTGAGGTGTCTACCGGTTTAGAGATGGCAGTTACTTTTTGAAGTTGTTTTTTAGCTGCAGCACCCTCTCAGTACTTAGCAGAGTGACACCAAAGTAACCAGAGAAGGCAAAGCATTCTTCTCTCTGCCAAACACAGCAATGAAAAAAAATTAGTTCTGCATACTTCTGAATTACCTTCCTTGTCTTACAGAACATAACTATTACATACATTTTTAATGGGAGTCAGTGTTGGGTCAAAACAGCAGAAAGAGCAAGAAACTTTGAGATGTTTTAGTTCAAGTGCTCTTGGTTTCTCTGCTCTGTGTTGCCATTATCTGTTGTCTCTAGATGTCTTCTTCAGATGGTACCTTATATGCAAACCTGTATTCCCCCCTCAGACAAGAAGATGATTTCCAAACAGAAGTTTGGTAGAGATGAGCACCTCTCTGTGCTCTCTGGAAGAACTCTGGAAGAACCTGTCACTGGCCTTACTCATTTCTTGGTTCTTGGTTATCATCAGCTCCCTTCATGCATTCCAACTCTCCAGATGAAGTAAAGGCAGCAAAATGCTTTCCACCTTTCCATGGTCCCTTCTTTGTGTCAGTGGTCTAGGGTCTGGCTCAGACTAACTTTCTTTTCCTGGAAGTTCCAAGTTACCTGGTTGTGAGTGTTTCTCCAGAGCTCTGTGCCAGTGCAGTCCCAGACACCAATGCGCAGCTTCTGGTATCCCAGACTCCCTCCCTGTCTTGCAGGAGGAGCAGGTCTCAGACCTGACTATCAGTTCCACCACAGTTCCTAATAAACATACCTCAGCAAAACAGAGGAGAGGAAAACACCTGCAACTTTTCCATCTTTTGATTCCTCCTTCTTCTGACAGGCATTTTGATGGGGTTTTTTTATTCCAACAGAAAGTCTCTGTCCTCTTGGTTTCCAAAAATGCCTTCTAATTTATGCTTTGTATGTACTTCCTTTGGATTATTTAAATCCTTTTTTTCCATCTTACAGATGAAATTCATGGTCTTTTTGGTTCTGTGATTTTTTTTCCCCATGTGCTTTTTTTCCCCCCCTTCTTAACCTAAAGGTTCAAAGGGTCGGAATGACCTGATGCATTTTTTTCAGCTTATTTTGCTACTACTCACTTTTTCAGTGACACCTCAACTGTCAGTCCTTCGTTTGCTTTCTTGCTGTGCAGCTCAGAGCCCTGGTGGTACCAGTTGGTGTCTCAAGTATCATTTGGGACTGTTGAAGCTTTCTGTTGACACGCCTGAGAGGAAGCAATTCCATCTCAGCAACATGGGGGCAAATGAGTCCTGATCTCTGGAAATTCAGCAGTTCTGTTAAAAACGCCTCTTAATTGATATTCTTCTCCAGTTAGTTCCCTCCAGGGCTAGCAATCACTCAAGTTACAGGTCCCATGGGTAAGAAGAGTCCCAGATACCCATTGGTCTTACAGAAATACCCAGCTGTTCCAGCCAAGTAATTCTGGACCTGCTTCTATTTGCAGCTTTAGCAGTCTTTGGAGAGAACATACCTGTTTTGAAGTTATTGTGCCTTTTGACTAATACTGGGTTTCTACCTGTAGTTTCTCACCGTTGTGTGTTTTCAGCACTATCCATCCATAGATCAGGTGTTAGAAAGCAGGTATAGTCTGCTTTTTGATACTGGGAGGATGAAAAACACAGATGCCAAGAATATAAACTTCACCAGAGGCTGTTAGGTTAGAGAGATGAACAGAATCAAGAAAACTTGAATTCCTACTATTTACATCAGGGTTCTCCCTCTCAGGGTAGCAGTGATATGTGCAAGTATTCAGAATTTTTTTTAGCTGGGAGTACTGAAAAGTTTTACAGTATTCACTGCAATATTTTTCTTCCCCTCTGAGAGATTGCAGATGCTTCATGGAGCACAGTGAAAATTCCTTAAAATTGCCATAAGCCCAATGTACTTGTCTGTTTCTGGTCGAGTGTCTGTTAAACTCACTCAGTTTGTAAGTGCTGGGGTAAAACAGATTAGGAATCTCTGGAGTTTTTTTGTAACACGAAATTGTGGTGCCTGCACAGTGACTTAGCCAGTTTACCAGGTTTCCAGGAGGATTGCTAGGTGGGGCATGAGAAGGCAGTGAGAGCAACACACCTTAGGAATGTGCCTGTGGCGTAAGAGACAAGTGCTTACATTAGAAATGGTTAGTCAGAAAGTAAGAGAGACTACTTCTTTGTTCTCGTTGAAACAGGCATGTACTTTGTGACACCAACACACACACTGTTTATCTTTTCAAACCCCCAGTTTTCCGTGCTCATTTCAATGCAGAAGGCCTTTTACCTGATTCTCCACAATGAGCTGCTGGTGCCACCAGATCAGCTGGAGTCACAGCAGGGCTGCTAGTAGCTAGGCCCCAGGGATTGTATACAGACACTCTTTCTTCCCCATCACATTTGCCAAATTTGTCATTCTCGATCCCTGTCCTCTCCAATGAGTAACACTAGTGACTACCAGAGTCCACAGAGTGGGTGTTCTTCACTTGCTGCAAGAGCCTGCACTAAACATGCACATTAGTGAAGAGCATTTGCCCTAAGAGAGATTTGCAGCATAGTAAGGTAATAAAGAAGAAAATAACATAGATACAGGTCTCCTGTGGTGGATATAGCACTGACTGCAGTGCTGCTGGACACAGGATAATGCAAAAGGCAGACAGGACAATTGTTACTTTCAGCCACATTTGTCACCCACCCAGTTTGCAGCTACTTACAACTTCACAATGTTCAGCATCAGTAACCTGATGTCTGGTTCTGCAACATTTTTTGCTGCTGTCTGCTCAGACATTGTCCCTGCAACTAGATGGACTTATGGATGGTATTCTTTAAAAGATCCGCTTCTGTTCAAGGACTTTGGTGTGCAGGTATCTTCTATCTTCTGACTGCTATTTATTTAAGTAGGTGTTTTCTGAAACCTAGTATTATCAGTGTACTTACTCAAAGGTTTGAGCTGTCGCTTTGAATGGGATTGTCTTCTAGTTGCAGTACCAACAAAGATTTTAAGGAGGTTTGAAAATCCTTACTTCCCAGTATTACTCTGGAAGTGAGTGAGGGTTTTACAGTGCATTTGTAAATGGCAAGTAAAATATTCCTCGCTGCCCTCCTCTGAATTTCACCAAAATCATAAACACCCCAGCATTTTACCAGTATACCTGAGTCTTAAATGTTTCTCTAGTTGGTTTTTTGAACCATTTTCCCTGCAGATTTCTGTTGTCCCTCTTCAGAAAACAGAACTATAAAAAGAGTAAATCCTCACAGCTTTGCATGAGATTGTGCCTACATGTAAAGCCAAAACCAAAGCTGAAAGAGTTTCAGAATATGCTGCATTTCTAAAAAAGAAATAAATTTAAAACCTCCATGTTATGTTCCTGTAATAGTAACACCAATGCAAAATTCCTTCCCTGACCATATCCCATAGAATGATTGAAGGATGTAGCCCTGTAGTTTATATGTCTGAAGCTGGGCTGTCTTACCCCCCATAATCCTGTGTTTATTTGGGCTCTGAATCATTCTAACTAGAAGAGGCCTCACACCAGTGCAAAGAATTACCCTGGTGGGCTTGCCTGCAGTATTGAGGTAGTGAATATTTACTGCTGTTGAGTCAATTCATGCAGTTTCCCAGACCATATTAGGCTAGACCATAAATGACATCTATTCTGGTAACAAACCCAGGGTAAGCACTGGTTCTCAGCAGCATCCTGCAGCTGGTTGTTGATGCTGCCCTCTTGTTAGGGTGCTGCTCTGGCACTGCTCTGGCTGGGGCAGGCAGCAGTGCCCAGGCTCTGTTGGGATGTGTGCCAAGGGAAGGGGCAGGAGCTGCTGCGTCAGACATTTTAGTATAGCCATCACTGGCCTCCTTTATTCAGTGGATTCTTTTAGTGCCATTAATTTTCTTTTTCAGACATCACTGTGCATTTACCATGTACGGTATGTCCCAGTAAATGCATTCTAACACTCCTTGTTTTGGAAGGAGACGGTGAGGTTAGCAAGTCCAGCATCAGTCCACTTTGCCATTTACCTTCTCTAGCAGTAACATTTTGAACAGACATAAAACACCCATCTGCATTATACTACTTGTGAAAGAGGGTGCATTTAGCTTCCTCTCTGAATACAGTACAGACATACCACATACTGAAATGAAATGCTCTCAGCCACAGGTCACTGTGTGACAGTGTTAGATACTTGCTGTAGTGCTGACAGCTTCATTCTCCACCATCCTTTTGTCTCATCTGCATGTGTGTTTGTGTGCATGTGTGTGTTTCACAGTGGCAGAAGAAGAAAAACACTCCATCTCTTTGGTTATTTACGTATCTGGGCATGCAGATTTTTGTTACCAGATATTTTTAATTGACCAACAGTTAAAATCAGTGGTGTCATGGTTCCAGAAACATTTGTAATGTCTACTTTGATATTTTTCTCCGTCTTAACCAAAGGGGTGCACTGGTTCCATAGAAAAAATATACCTGGAAAGGAAGATTATTTTTCTTACTGTAAGGTTCTTAATAACTGTATACAGAATATGCAAATCGCTCTCTTGGTTGGCTGCAGTAGTCCATCTGTTCTGACAGTATCTCATATTAGATTATCCAAGACATTTGCCAGCATCTGAGTATCTAGCTTTGCAGCAAACCTCTACCAGAAGCAGAAAGAGGCTGCATTTTTATGAGAGCAGGAGAATTTACACAAAGCAAGCTAACTAGGCTTCAAGCTGCTGAAAGACTACTTGTATGCCTGAGGAAAAGAAGTAAACAACCTTTTTTGGGTGTGCTGCTTTAACTGTAGCCTTTTCAGAGCCCTCTTTTCCTTACCCTAAATGCCTCTTTTGCCTGCCAAGAATGAGGATGATTAAATGTCCTTTAAGTGATGTTTAAAGCTGCATGATAAGAATACCTATCTTCCCAATGCAGTTTCATACAGTAAATATGAAAGCAGAACATTCCTTTCAGGCATGCTACTTTATTGCTCCTGAGACTCGCTAAGGCAGAGACTTGAAATAACCAGTTTTCCCCCACAGTGACATATGTGTAGCATCCTTACCAGCATCTCCAGCAGCATGCCTGCCTCTCTTGCTATTTATACAGCAGTGCAACTGAATTCAAAAGCAACAGCCTTACACAGACCAATTTTAAAGCAGTCCTCTGGTTTCTGATTTTAAGAGGTGGCTAGCAATAAAATTGTAAATTTAAAAGAGCCCTAGAATCCTTTCTATTGACCCAGTGATAACTATATTTTGAACTAAAATTGATTTTCCATTGTCTTCAAAGTTGGGGGTGGAGGGGAGTTATGTCAATATTTGATTCTTTCTTCTTTTAGAAAAAGTGGTTATTTTTTTATTTACTGATGGTGCTGAGGATGAGACCACCATCAATACCAGTTGTTTCTTTTCCCCAGTCTGAGTTTTTCCTTTATGATTAATAGAAAGTAGTTGTATGGAGAAACGTTATCTAACGCTTTTCTTTGCAGTGTTGGATAATGCTTATATGAATGCTGTTATAGCATATGGGTCACTTGTGGTAAAACAATGCATGTTTTAACGTGTTAGCATTCTTTCAGACAAACTACAGGACTTGGAGAGCTATCTGTGTCTCCTGGAATATTTTTTTCTGAAGTGTAATGCTTGTAAAAAGCAGATCCTTTTATTCATATTAGTCTCCAGATTTCCTTCCCCTTTTCTTTATTGCATGAGGCATTAGCATGGGAACACACTTCACGTTTCTCAGGCTTTTGTCTGTTTCTGCTGCGTTGCCTACTGGAAGTGAAACAGTACTACTTGGTTTCTGACACAACTGATTACTATGGAAATTATTACCATGTCATAAACAGAGGATTTCATGTGTCGAACGTGCAGCAGGAACGCAGACGATTCTGTAAGCAGAAGGTTCCTGGTAATAAGGAAAAAGGGAAGAGAAATGCAGAAAACAGACGATGGCTCTGCAAAATCCATTGTTGCAGATTCTTCTTCAGAAGCCATAACCTGCAGGAGAAGGGATCGAGCAGTTTGCTGGGTTGCTGTTTTTTTAAAATGAGTGAGAAGATAAATGTGAATTTGCGCTTCAAGAAATAATTCTTTTATTTTGACTCCAGCAGTTGGTACTGGCCAAAGTGATTTCCGAGGGCATTCGATGTATGTCCCAGATCACTGTTCCACGCTAGGGAGACTAGACAGCTACCGCTCTGCTATGCAGCGCTCTGAAACCAAGGACACCAGCTGCCAGACGGAGGAAGTTAAAGTTGTGCCCCCTTCAATGAGAAGAATACGAGCACAGAAAGGACAAGGCATTGCAGCCCAGATGTCTCAGTTCTCCAGCTCATCTGGAAACATGTCAGTGATGAGTGATTCTGCCGCAGTTATATTTGCTTCTCGCCAAAATAACGACATAGGTTTTCACAGCTTGCCTCGGGTTGGTGCGAGAGTGTCTCTGCAGTCCCTAGATCAGACACAGAGCATGATGTCGAGGCAGACAGAAGACATTGCTGGCACTTTACCCCACCAGATAAGTAAATTGCAAGTGGATGATAGTGTTGTGCATCTGAGGAATAATCCCACGATGGGGACCCTGTCGAGGCCAAAGTCCCAAGAGGTGAGAAGCTGTGACAGCGACAAGTCCTCAGGCCCAGCATGTGTGGTCTCTCCTCATGCCACTTACTCAACAAGCATCATACCCAATGCAACACTGTCATCCTCCTCGGAAGTTATCCTTATTCACGCTGCCCAGAGTGTTGGATCATTGGATAGTAAAATATCCAGCTCCACTGCCTTTCCGAATCCAAGAGACAATCCTGCTGCCAGCAGTACAGTAAGTGGGAAAGAAGATCACCATTCTTCAAGTGGTAACTGGAGTGAGAGTAGCTCCACACGTCACTCACAGACTTCAGATACCATCCCATCTAACACTGTCATGATGCTTTCTCTTGGTGACTCTGCTGTCTCTCTAAGCACTTCTGGGAATGCAGAGGCTGGGTCTCAGAGCATGAGCTACAGCTGTAGGAACGCTGCTGCTTTAGCAAGCCCTTCCCAGGATAGCGATGGTCGGAGTGAATCCAGCTGTTCTGGGGAGCGAGCACAGGCAGCAGTGAGCAGCACGGAGCATTGGTTGTACAAGTCTTCAGAAAACAGTGAGACCCCTTCACACAAGGTGGTTTGTACGACACCAGGCTGTGCCACGCCCGGTAGCAACCTGAGCAGCAGCAGCCTGGAGAGGACATCAGTCAGGGACAATTCTACTTCCCTGTATTCTGTGGACCACGATGGCTATTATGGCTCCAGGCATATGGACTCCGGACTGAAGGGAGACATGCCATGCAACAGTACTAATGGTTTTGAGAGTCCCAGAGACAGCGTGATAAATGTCTTTGAAGGAAAGGAGAAGAAACATCAGGATGACCACTCAGGCCAAGGTGACAAATCCCTTGCAAGAAACATCTCACTGAAGAAGGCAAAAAAGCCACCTTTGCCACCGTCTAGAACAGACTCGCTCAGAAGGATGCCTAAGAAAAAAGCCCAATCCAATGGACAGATACTTGATGAAACCCTCATTGCCACCCTCCAGCATTCTCTGCAGCTGAATCTCAAGTGCAAAAATGGCAGCTCCCCTTCCCAGAGCCCCTGCAGTGATTATGAGGATCCCTGGGTGTTGCGCTCCCGCAGTCAAAGCTCAGTCAGTGCGAGCAGCAGCATGATGTCCACCACTGCTCCAAACCTCTACTCCATCTGCACAGTCACTCCCTCCCAGAGTGAAACAAGCAGCATAAAGTCGGAGTATGCTGACCAGTGGGGTTACTACAGTGACTATGCCGCAGTGGCAGATGACCAGGTGAAATCTCCAGTGACCCATTCTGCCAGTACATCATCTGCTCTCAGCGATTACAGCATCAGCCACTTCAGTGATGGCTCAAGGGCTTCTGTGCCACAAGTGCCCAGTGGACTGGCCAAACCAAAGAGTGCTTCTCCGGAGAAATCCCACCGAGTCACATCACCATCGAGTGGCTACTCCAGTCAGTCCAATACACCCACTGCACTTACTCCAGTGCCTGTGCTTGTAAAGTCTGCGTCATCGGGAAATGGGAAGTCCAAGCTGAAACCTAAAGTGCCTGAAAGGAAGTCCTCACTTCTGTCTTCAGTCTCCATGTCTTCATCATCCACTTCTCTTTCTTCAAATACATCTACTGAAGGGAGTGTGAGTGCGAAGAAACTGGACCCTGCCCTGAGCCCTCCTGTGGATTCTGGTGCACCTCCTCCACCACCTCCTCTTCCAACCCCTCCACATTGCCCTGAACTTTCTCCTCCTCCTCCTCCAGCAGAAGTAATGGATCTGTCACCATTGTCGACCTCTCCCACGTTCCCACCTCCTCCACCAGAAGCCAATGTAAATTCTAACTTTGCTCAGACTGTCCCATGGTTTCCGCAAGAAGCTTCCATCAGTTCATTCTCTTCCCCTGTTCCTCCTCCTCCTTCCTGCCCCTTAGCTGTCCCTCCACCAGCACCACCACTTGATCCCAAAATAACAAAAGGTGCAGCAATATACCCACAGTATTCTTTTAAGAAACGCAGCCAGGAGGATTCTTGCTACAGCCCAGTGAAACAGCCACTCAACAAGCAAGATTCATCAAGACCTGTGATGCCATTAGTAACCACCAAAGCACTGCAAATGGTGCAGTTGAGGTCCGTGAAAAAAGCAACAGAAGGCGAACCATCAACTGAACCTGCGTCTGAAACCACCTCTCAGGAAAAGGGTACTGCAAATTCATTGTCACAGTCTTTGCTAAAGCCATCTCTCTCACTAAAACTCAGTACCAGCTTAGGCGATGAGGAAATGAAAACTCAAGGCACCTCATTTAAAAATGCAGTTCAAACACTGTCTCGGGGTTCTCCTCTCATTCTCTCTGATAACTCACCTGCACTTGCCAGTGATCAAAAGCCTGTGAGTGCAGTAGGTCTAAAGAAATCTTTTGAAGCTGATGCTCTGGGGTCACCCACTGATGACACACCTGAGTCTTCAGTGCAGAATGAAGACCTCCCCTCTGGCATGTCACTTGAGGGGTCACCAGCATCTCCTGACAAGACTCAGGTTGTATTGCCAAGCAAGAAACCACCTCCTATTTCAAAGAAACCCAAACTGTTCCTTGTGGTACCACCTCCACAGTTAGACCTTACAGTGGAGAAAGCAACTGAAGTGAGTGATACTGCCAGAAGCCCAACTAAGAGAGACGCTGTGCTTGCACACTCTGAGGAGGCGAGAAATTGTCTTACAGATGGACTCGGTTCTAGCGAGATGGACTCTGGCAGCCTGGTTCCTGAGGGAGGAGCTGCTGGATTCACCTTCTCTGAGACAGTGGGAGCGAATGCCTTTGTGGTACAGCCTGCTGCATCACCAGTTCAAGAAGAACCCAGGCAGGAGGAGCAGTCTGCTTTTGATGAAGGAAGCAGTTCAGGCAGCAGCCAAGACAGTGGCAGTAACACTGACGGGCACTGCTCACTATCTCAAGAGAACGAAAGTGGTGAGTCTCTTTTTTTTCTCTGACTAATTCAGATGCAGCAGTAGCTATTTTGAAGAAGGTGGGGAGTGAGAATAGCCGTCCTAGCATTGAGGGCATTCTGTAGAGGGCAGAACCTCTTTGTGGTGGTTACAACTAAAACAAAAAAAGAAAGTTGCAGGGATCTGATTAATACTGTGTGACATTCCATACAATTCCTTTCTGACTTCTCATTGTTGCAGACACGGAAAGAAAATAGTGCTTTATTTAACCGTGCTAGTATTAAAGCATGCTATGAAAGCAGTTAATTTGTTAATACCGGTCTTGCATTTTAGTGGAAACGTTACAAATTTTCTTTTGTTACTGTTCTCCGCCTGTTATGTGTGAGCAAGCACAGGCATTTATTTCATGCACTGCAGTTCCCTGAGCAAGCGTTGATCTGAAATCACAATAATGACAGCGCTGCACTCACTCAGTCCACTGGATGCTTCTCCTTGGAAGCAGCAAGGGCTGGTTTCAGGACTGTGTGCCCGTGGGGTTCTCATGACAGACTGACTGTGTTGTTCGTTCTCTTTGCATAGTGGAGGTGTTTGAATCAGACACAGCCAACAGTTCATTCCTGCCAAGCAGTAGTTATGGGGAAGAGACAGACAGAGTGGCAACACCAGCAAGACCAAGGACTACTGAGGATCTTTTTGCAGCCATTCACAGGTACTGCAGAAACTGCCCTTCCTGTACTGTCAGGTCCGGTAGGTCTCTCAGAAATAAATTTAACATTGTTTTATAAAACATCCAATTACAACAGTCATGGCTTTAACAGAAAGCAGGTATTTATCAACTTTCTACTAAGGCTATATGTGAAAAAGATGAGGAAAAGAACTTGCATTTTATTGTATTATAAATGTATTTTAATCCATTCTGAACTAAAACCAACCAGATTAAATGGGTGTAGATTATATTATAAATACCTTGTCCTTTAAAATATCAAGTTACGTCTAGTATTTATTGTACTGTTCTCAATCTGCCATATTAACTCTACTGTTGCTTTTTCTGTGTATCTTTTTAAGTTTTCATTCTCGTTCTTCTCCATCTCTTTTTACTCTCTTCGCTGCTTATATGGTGCAGTTTGGGACAGAGGCTCAACGCTAATGCTTCATGGCAAGCGTGGCTGAAACTGGCAAGTAACACAACATGTCAGTCATATGGCAAAACATATGGCAAACGCTGGATTATAGTTTGCCATAATCCAGCCTGAGGTCGGGTGTTTTGTGTCAAACTGGTTCATGAATGAAATGTGCAGTACTGGCTCTATTATTAATGACATTATTCATTTCCCTTGAAAACAAATCATCCCGAATGGCAGCTAGATTTATGCGCTGTTCACGATAGGTGCTCAGAACGAAGATAACCCCAGAAAGCCCCAAGGACAGTGACGCCCGAAGGCAGAGCAGGGAACGCGGGCTCCCTTGGAGCAGCGCTCCGGGACCGCGGCCGGAGCCGCCCCGGGCCGCGCTGGGCGTGGCGCCAGCGCCATCGCGTGGCTGCGCCGCGCACTGCAAGCCGCGGAGGGGCCGCCTCCCTGCCGGGAAGCGGGGGATTATCCAGGTGTTCAGTCAGCTTGCACATGTGTGCATCGGGAATGAGGGACGGGAAGAGAGCGCCTGGGAGGATGCAGCATTTTCGGTGCAAATGCTTTTTTTTTTTTTTTTTTTTCAGTG
>VXAX01002889.1:264863-389690 GCA_013399835.1 Leptocoma aspasia
TTTTTTTTTTTTTTCATTTCTGAAACAAGTCCTTTCCAGACAAGTCCTTTCCAGCAACAAAAACTACATATATTTGATACTGACTTTTTATAATTTACTGTTATCCCTTAGGACTTGGCCTGTATAAGCCATTCTGGAAATGGTCTATTGCACTCATGTTGCATGGTGCTCTCTAGAACTGTGTCAAATCTGGCTTTAGAATGAGGTACTCTGGCCAGTAGCCATTCTCCTTTATGTATGCAGATAGAGAGTGGATTTCTGTGTATGTGCACATACCTGTAATTCATGAGTTTATGGGGAAATGGACAATGGAAGTGGATGGGACATACTTAGAACTGCTTGACACATTTTTTATTAAGACCTTGCTTTTGCTGGCTTTGGACTTGAACCACTTTCTTCTTTGGTTACTAATTAATAAAAAAAGGTTTTGGTTTTCTCCCACTGTTTCTGAGAGATATTACTTAAGTAATTGGCACTCTTGAATATATTCTTGGGAGCAAGACAAGAAATTCAGTGGTATGTGCATTAAGGACAGTAAGAACAGTCTGAAGTTTTAAGTCATAGTTTTGTTTGAACATACACCCTATCAGTGTCTGAAAAGCCACCAAAACTAAATTTGGTTCTTAATTTCAGGTTTCTTCTGTAATTCATACATACTGAGAAAAGCTGACAGCAAACTGACTGCTCTGCACTGCATTCGCAGTCTTACCAGATCACTCCAAGCTAGGATAACATAGTCTTTCCCTGCAGATCTTTGCAATTGAATTTTCTTTTCTCAGTTTTATTTGGGGTTTGGTAACAGTACAACCCCAACATTGCAGTGTTTAAAGATATCTATAGGCAGCCAAAACTATAATGAAGAAAAATCTTTTCTGTGTAATGAATGCACACGTGTTCACATACAGACTCACAGAGCATCCAAGCACCAAAATCATCTGCTGCCTACATCTACAGCACCAAGGCACAGTTAAACCTAGATGAGGTTCCTACATTGGCTGCTCCTGAAGTCATCATTATATCTCTTTGCTGTCTTCTGTGTCCATTCATTCTCAGGATGAATGGACATTGGTATTACATTCTTATTCCAGAAAGACAGGTGGAGGCAGCAGCAGCTGCTAAAAAAACCAGCTGGTACAGCTGCCTGTGGGGGTATCACAAGTGAGCTATGCATAAACTTTGCCACTTAGGAGAGACAGGATCGCTCCAAAGTCCTGGCACAGCCTATAGCAATGTCTGTTGCTGCCACCTACTCAGCTGATGGATCCTGCTTCTTTGTTTTCAGGGTTTTTTTAGTTATTAATAGGCTGCGATGCATGAACACATTTGAGCTTGCCTTGGCAAAATCTCAAGGCTTTTAAGAAAGTAAAGCTGAAGATCACATTAAGTAGAAATCTGTTTTACTAGGGGAATGGTCTGGATTGAACACATGCTTGATAAAAATTAATCTGGCGCTTTATAGCATGGTAATTTTATATCTTTAAGAAGTCTGTTGACTTGTTTTAAACTTCTGCCAAAATACCATATTTAAAATTAGGCTTTATGCAAGCCTTTTTAATTAATTCTTGCTCAGTCAGCAAAGAAACAAAGCAGCTGTACTACAGATACCAGGCATGTACGTTTCTTTAAGATTTCTAGTAATGTGAAAATGAGGCAATAAAAGTCCAGTTTCCACACATATTCCCAGTTCCATGGTTATCTCTTAATTTTTTTTTTGTGTTGTCCCTGCACTTTACATCTTAATAGACAAACACTCCGCTCTTTCATTTGGAAAGATAACTTTCTTGTCAGGAAGTTGGTCTCTCCTTCATTTAGTTGAAAGTTGCAATGACAGAGCACCAACATAACTGTGAATTTTGTCTGTGCATCTTGAGAGGAGCTGGGAAAGTTTTTTCTCTATTTATTTAATATTTGGATTAGGGTTTTTTTTTTTAATCATTTAATCGAGAATTGTTACACGTGGCTCCCTTTTCTCCATCTTCGGCAGCAGTGCATTGCTGTATCCTTTTTTCTGAAGGAAAGTGCACTAAACTGCACATCTTAATTCTCCAGAGAGTGTCAAATGAAATCGTAAAATGAAACAAAACAACCCATATACTGTAGATGACATATTTTGAATCAAGTCCCCAAATTATCAGAAAAACAGCACAGAATATAAATCTTTATAGCACGTTAGTCTGAGCAGTTGAATACTGACTCTGGAAAACCCAATTCACTAAATTTACTAAAGCATTTTGAACATCAGTATTGCCAGTTTTAGTAGTTTCATTGTTCCAGATTTGCAGAAAAAGAGTAATAAACTTACCTTTTACCTCCAATACCTGCATTAGTGCCTGTACAGTTCTGGTGGTGTTCTTACTCATGCTTTAGATTTAGATCACTTCTCCCTTTTCCCTGTCTCTGCTTGAGCTTAATTCATTGTCATCCCTCTAAACTGAGTTTAATTAGAGGAGGTAAAAAGTTTCATTTTTTGCGTCATCCCCTTTTTTTGTGTGTGTTTCAAACTCAGATCCAAAAGGAAAGTCCTTGGCCGTAAAGATTCTGAAGACGACCGTACCCGCAACCATTCTCCGTCGCCCCCCGTAACTCCCACTGGTGCTTCCCCAAATTTAGCTACCCTCAAACAAGCCGGATCTATCCAGAGAAGCGTTCGCAAGAGCAGCACCAGCAATGACAACTTCAAAGCCCTGCTGCTGAAGAAAGGGAGTCGCTGCGACACCAGTTCCCGTATGTCCGCAGCAGAGATGTTGAAGAACACGGACCCGCGGTTCCACCGGACAAAGACGGACGCCTCCCCTGACCTTTCCGACAGCCCTGCCAGCTGCTCACCCAGCAAGAGCAAACGGGCCCAGGAAGAGTGGGCCAAGAGTGAGGGCCTGATGCCAAGGAGCATGTCCTTCTCTGGCACGAGGTACGGCCGGTCACGGACACCCCCGTCTGCTGCCAGCAGCAAGTACAACGTCCGCAACCGCATCCAGAGCAGCCCCATGACTGTCATTAGTGAAGGAGATGGGGAAGTGGTGGAACAGTCCGAGGGCAGGGTCCGGAGGACTTTGGAAGAGCAGCAGGAGGGGCAGCTTGATATGTTTAACAGTGATGAAATGGACATGAATGACTTTCCGTATGCTGAGGAGGCAGGCTGCAAGGAGGCCTTGGATCCAGCCCATGTAGACTTAGTGACTCAACCAGGTGCTTCAAGGAAGTGTCTAAACTCTTCAGCTGAAGAAAGTTAAAAGGCAGTGTGACAAAAGGCTTCGGATATTAGTCTAGAAAATTACAGGGACTAGATTCCAGAAGAAAGCCCAGACCAGGACAAGGTTACTTTGCTGAGCATTTATTCCACGAACTGCATGTGTATGTTTAAATGCTAAAGCGACGATGGCTCTGCATGGTTGGGTTGGGGTGGGCAGCACTTGCTTTGAATGAGTGGTCTGTGGCTTGAAGAAAGTTAACAGTTGAATTTTTTGTGTAAAGCCTTAGAAGTCCTCTTGTGGGGTGGGGTGGGGAGGTTTTCTCAGAGTCTGTAGGGGTGTGAAGTTTTTCTTTTTCTTGAGACTGCAATTGTGCAAGCAAAATTTAGGAATAAGCTTGAAATGGGAAGGCTCCTGTGGTACAAGCTGGACATTTGGTTCAAAAGCATTGTAGTGATGCAGCGCAGTGCATTTGTCAAGCAGAAGGAGGCACAATGAGGCACATTCACCTCTGAGAGAAGGTAGCAGGGTTGGTGCTGGGGTGACATGGCTCCTTAGTGGGAAATGGCCCAGCGTTCAATGAAGCGTGTCCTGCTCGAGCAATGAGCTCGCCAGGTTATGGATTGGTCCAGGGTACTGTACTTTTAATTCTTTTTCCTGAGGGAAAATGGACTGTGTAGTTAACACGGAAAAGGGAGCTGATTTTATAACACACTACTAGCTGCTATGCAGCCACACACGTTCACTTGGTGAAACACACATTTCCAGGTGAATTGCTTCCTTGACTGGAGTATTCCCTTAGAGAACTAGAGCAGCTGGATGTGCGTGGAGGGTGCAAGCAGACATTAGGAAAGTGGGAGATGAATGAAGCAGTGTACTGCCAGAATTTGGAAGGGTTACTGTCATGGTTTAGGAACGGTATTCCCCAATTCAGTGTTCCCACCAAAACAGTCCAAAGCATGCACCGCTCACTCACTCCCCTCTCCCCTTACCTCTGCGGGTGGCTGGAGAGGAGAATTGGAGGCACAAAAGGTGAAGGTTGGGGGCTGATAAAAGAAAAATTTACTGGAAACAACGATGAAGTGAGGAAATGGACAGTAACAGCAACAATACTTCGGGTGCACATGAAAGAGGTGAAGGACTCACCACAGAGAGCCTGGTAATGTGTGACCTGCTGCCCCACTTCCTTGTCCCAGCAGCGTTGTGAGGTGGTGTCGAATAACATCTGTGTGCTGGCCACAGGCCCTCCTGGCTACTGCAAAAAATGAACCCTGTCCTGGCCGGAACCAGGACAGTTGTGTTTCTGAATTAGAAAGAGAAATTTAACTTGCACTACAAAGCTGTAGGTGGAGCCCATCTTTCAAAACAGAAACTTGGGAAGTGTGTTTTGCCGGAAATCTGTCTTTCATTTGTCAAAACGGGGAGACTATTACTTTTCATCACTTGAAATACAGATACTTGCTAACTTTTGGTTACCAAAGAATAAGTTACAGTTAATTTCCTTTTTGATTTGCCTGCAGTATTGCTCTTCTTTTTTAACCTTAATAATTTAGTGAGGTTCATTTTTATTGTATATTTTACAGATAATAAGAACATTTAACGGTTTTCCAATTGTAAAGAAGACCATTAATTAAAACTGAAATGTTGGCTGGAGTTTTTGGTTCTTGGTAGGAATGAAGCTTTTAATTTTTAATAAGAATTTTGCATCATTTGATGGCATGCGCAGTTTTTGTATTGTTTGTAAATATTGAAAGTTGTTAAAATATCTTTTGATCTCCTTACCGTAGAATTTTTACATTTTTAGATTGCTTTTAAGAAGAAAAAGCACTCTTTGTAGATTATTTATTTTAGAGAAATATGCTTGTAATCTCTTTCTTCAATCCTTTACTTGTTAGTTATGTAAATTTCAGGGGCCTTCGTTTAACTCTTCCCTTCACAAGAGGGGAATAGTGCTGAAAATGCTGTGACTTTGCTTCAATAAAGAAAAAGCCTGCCAGTTGCCATATTGTCTTTTGAGTCGATTAAAATCTCCTTCAAAAGATTTGTCCCACGGCGTATGGCAACCCACTGAATGCCATCATCCATGCATCCAGCTACTAATCTCCAGTTTTCATTGCAAAATTTACTAATTCACTTTAGAGACAACTAAAGTGTACTCACACATTCATCCCATTTTGGTATCTTAGTTCTGAGACTAAAAAAATTTAAATAATCCTAAGCTTTTTCCAGCGTTGTGTGAGTGTTTCTGCTACTTCTCTCTTACTTGCAACCTGTCCCAGAAAACTAAAATTCTTGGAGAACCAGATTATAAGCAGTGAGTGAGAAGTGAAATGGACAAGTTGAATCCAGCGGCACTCAGTGAAACAAGGGTGGTATTTACTGGTGTGCAGCAAACTTTCTACCATTTTCATGTGATAACTATATTGAAAGAACAATTAGATTTTTTAAATAAAAATATAACCTAATTGGATAAAGTAGATTGTTTCAGTTATTATTAATACTGATCTGATCTACATTCTGTTACAAAGAGATAGCAGTCGCGGAATGTTTTGCACTAAACATCTTTCCAGTGTTGCTTTGGTCCGTCTCCCTCAGCTGATCACATGAAACATGAAAGGACCAAGTCCTTTTCACAGCAGGTACTGTCACTTTGAAAGCCATGCTAAATGCTAGCCAGTCCTCATGCCACCACCCTGACAGGATAGTGTGTAATAAATAATACTCGGGGGGTTTTTTTTGTTTACAGATGGGAAAATCATCTAAGTGAAAAATGGATGCACTGGGCAAAATTGTAGCTCTGCGGGCATTTGCAGCCTTTTGCATCAAGTGCCTGTAGGAGGGAGCACAGCCAGCTTGTTCCCTGGTGCCAGTTGATTCTATGGGCTATGTGGGGAACTCTGGAAAAGCCCAGCTTAAATGCACAACATCTTGTCAGTGCAGGTAGGTGAGATTAAACTTGAATGTAGCACAGGCTGAATTTCTTCTCTGGCCACAGGTAGCCTTGATGCTCCTCTAAAACCCACATCTGCTGAGCTTGGTGAACTTGGGCTGAAGCTCAGGCTTTGGCTAACATGCAGAAGTCAGTGTTTATGCAGCCCTACTGATGTCACTACAAGACTACATTTTACATAGTGCAAGGTGTAGTGAAATACCTTAAGTGTGCTGAAATACATTTAATGGTGCTTATACCATTTACTTTGGTAGCTGATGTAACTTTCTTACAGAGGTGTCACCGTGTCATCTCCCCACAGGCAAAACTGGTTAATTATTTTGTCATGCTTACAACTTCAGAGTTACTTTCTTAGACAATAAGGTTCCTCCGTAGGGAGGTTTTGCAGTTGAGGTTTTATTGGTGTACAACTGTAGATTAAATTTAGCAAACCTCTGCTAAAGACATCCAGAGCAGAAGAAGAAGGCACATATGCCTGTGCTGAAGAAAAAAAGCAGACTTGTCATCCTGATGCTTAATGCATCATATTGTCACAGGGCTTGTTTGGAGTTTACAGCTGGTCTACAGTTTGCCTCTAAAACAAGAATCTTCGTTGAAGCTAGATGTGAGATTGATTTCTGGTTTCCGTTTTACTGGGAATGGTTTTCAGCTTCAGTCTTTTTCTGAATTCTGCCTGGTATTAGCTCATTTCATGTTTTGTTCCTTTTTGTTTAAAGTCCTGCTGTCAGATGTAGGCAGCCCCAATAACCCTGTAAATCAGAGCCCTCAGTTACTCTGTTAATACATTCACAAGGCTCTGGGGCATTCACTACTGTTTGTATGCTGGAAAGGAGAACTTACTACCGTAATCAAAATGATGGAGGTTATGCAAGGAGCAATAGCTTGGTGAGAGGAGGTTGGGAGGGCTACTGGATATCAGTTAAAAGATTTGAGGAAGAAGTAGATTTGATGAAGACAGGATTTTGAGAAACGAGGACTGGGATGCTGGTTCCTGCATAAGGCTCGGCCTGAAAGACGGTACTGGCAGGAAAGGTGAAGCAAGGAGATTACTGAGAAGTACAGTGAATGCACAGATTAAGGTATGGGATGGGCAGGCTAGTGCAGATGATAAAGAAGTTTCAGCAAGTACGGAAGAGAGAAAAAGGCAAAGGGACAATGGAATAGCCACAGCAAGGAGGAAGAAAAATCACAGCCCGTGTGTTTCGTCCTAATTCAAAGGGTGTAGAAAGCTGAAGTCAGTCAAACATGGAGGGAAAAAAACCCCAAAACTAAAACCTCTAACAATTCAGAAGAGGAAAGTGAGCAAAATTGGGTGAGCTTAGAGAAGCAGTAACAGGCTGAAGTGAGGACTGCTCTAGGAGACCTCAGCAACACTGGGTAGGTGGCTGGAGCACAGCTCTTCGGAGGGTTCTGTAGAACCATGGTGCCCAAAGTCTGGAAGGAATAAGGGGGAATGGGAAGATCAAAGCTCAGATCGATCTTGTGTAATTTCTACCAACAACTCTGCATCCAGTGGTTCCAATGGACTGGGTACAGGTCTCCAGACAGTTGCATTGGGATCATTTGCTAAACCTTCAGTCATTTCCTGAAGCAAAGAGAGGCCACTCATGCATGCAGCACAGGGATGAATGTGCTAATACTACTGCAGGCAAATAGATCTTGTTAGGTATTCTTTGAATACAGCAAAGTTCTGGAAAGGTCATTCATAGCAGCAGTCACTGTTCAAATGAAGCTGTTGCCACAGTACGTTTGAGTGATTCAAAATGATGCATTGTTTGCTTTTATAGGAGAGAATTAAAAGGATGGACTTCAACGGTAAAACAAAGTGTTAAACATAACTTAACAGTGGCAATGAGGAATCATTTTATCTGTTTTATTTAAAATAACTTCAGTACTCACGAAAGGGAACACAATAGCTTTATAATGCCCTTGGTAGCTTTCTGTGTTCCACCCTTACACGTAATTTTCTGAGTAACTTTCAGAAGTGATTCCTTGCATGGTTAAGACTAGAAAAGTCTTCTGGCAAAATTGATAACTTTCTTGGTTCTAAAGGGGTGTTACCAACTTAAATCAGAGTGCAGCATTAAAATCTTGGAATTACTCAGTGCTGGATTGTGACTGTGGCTGTACTGGTGTGAATTAATAAACACTCAACAGAGTAAAATACAGAAATGTTTGATAAAGATGTGCTGTGTCATGTATTATCCTGAAAAACTGGATAAAAGCCTTGATAGTGCTTCCGCAGCAGAATGTTGGGTACATTTTATGTTGCAAATTTAGCTCTTTGCAGTTGGGTTCTTTCACATAATGTGCAGCCAACCTTTTAAGGGCCAGTCAATGCTTCTCCCAGCAATGTTAATGGAAAATGTAATTGATTTTTAGTAGGAAATTGTCTGTTAATAGTGAATCCAAATGTATGTGTGTAAGCATAGGGGGAGGTATATAGAGAAGAAAGTCCAATCCAAATGTACCTGAGTTGCTTCTGTCTGTAGTACACTGGTCTATTTGTGCACTAACCTTCAGAATTGCTAGCTACTGAAGGGGAAAAAAAAAAAGAAGAAAATGTGTCAGGATGCATAAGGTAGCAGAAGTTTCTGCATTTTCACTACCTCTGGAAAAAAAACAGTAAAATTTTAAGTTCTGTATTTAGATGGTTAAAACTAATTTGTGAGGAAAAAATATGTAAATTATGGAAACAAAACCAAACCCAAAACGAAACAAAAACCTCCAAAAAAGCAAAAAATTCCAAAATACCACAAGATTAAATCCTGCAAACAAGAAATACAAGAAACTGAATCTGCTATCTGAAGAGGAATGTTGTTCATGTGCATCTTGGTAGTACACTAATGTCTTCTTTAAAAGTTAAATATCTCTTCAGTGTACTTTTTCCAGAATAAATTACAGGCTGTTTCTAACAGTCTTTTCTGGGTTGCAGAAAATGGGCACAGAAGTTCCTGCCTTTAGGAGTTAAACTTGGGAAAACCCCCTGATTTCTAGGTCAGTTTAAAACAGGTGAAAGAGCATTACAATGACACGAGAATTGAGTGCCCAATGCAGCATCAGAGAAGCTGCCTTAGTAAAAGATGGTCCCACCCTTTCTGCCTCAATCAGGGTGTTGTAGTGTGCTGCCTGGAAATGGTGATTTTGCAAATTGCTGTGCCAATTGGGAGGTGCAGTGTAGTCCAAAGGGCTTAAAAAGAAAGCCCAGGTTTATGTGGTCACTACAGCAGTCACAGGCTAGGGAATGATATTTAATGTATTTACTTTTTTATAAGAGTCTTGATACAAAACAAAAGTACATTTCAGAAAGGAGATCCTAAGGAAAATGGGTGCACAGGGAGCATGTGGCTGTGAGCAGACGTCATGCAGTTGCACAGAAGTCCAAGTTTGGGTCTAAGGTAGCTTAAGTCCATTTGCAAGCCATGGATAGACAGTATCAAACCACTGCAGATCCCAAATGAGATTGGCATAGTCCCATACACAGCACACTTGGATCTTTTAGGGCAAAGATCAAACAAACTTAAATTCCACAGAAAGGTCTCTTGTGATGTGATACACAGGGAAAAAAAGGTACTTCAAGAGACAGCCCTTTATTCCAACACAGAACATTAAGCCTCATTTCTTCATTTACTGCTGCATTTTCTTGCAAAATTTGTCAGAATTTAAGATTGTGGCATTTGAAAACATGGAAGGTAGTTGATAGGTTATTTCTGAGTTTAAAAAACCACAAGCAGTACTCTTGTTCTAGACTGTTAAGCACAACACAAGGCAAGCGAGCTGTGTAACATAAAAGCTTTTTTTTTGAAGTGCAGCTTTGAAGTCCGGGACTGACTGCAACAAATTAGTCATCAAATCCATGGGATGAGTTTCTTGCATGATGTGACAACCTCACTGGAGCCATGTTGGATTTTGGGAACACAGAATCTAAAAATTACTTTCTGTGCCACAAACTTGCTCTCTCAAATGATCACCAGCATCTGAGAAATTGTGACCTCTCTGAACTGAAAGTCCATGTTAGAAATTATCTAAAATGCTTGCTGAGAAAAAAGGGAAGAAAGTGTCTTCAAAATAAACTGAAATGCCTTTCTCAAAAGTCATTCTGGTTGTTGCTTTTGTTTGTTGGACTTTTCCTTCTTTGGATTTACCAGATCCCATGTCATCTCTTAATTCTTGTAGAGTGCCTTAGCAGTACTCTTTCAACAGGTATTTCCTCATCCTGCTTGAAACATCTTGCTAGCATCAAGCTGAGATACTGGTACGTCTTTTGGAAGACCTGCCAGGAATAATAAATACGAAGGGAATCTAAGCTTGATTGTCCTTTATGCCCTAGTCTGTAGACCATAGACTTCCCGAAGTTCATCTGTCTGGGAAAATGCCAGCAGGAGCAGCAAGTCCTGCTTCTGTGCCGGTCCGTGTGTGTACCTGATGGCACAGGGGCCTCCAGCCTTGTTGGCTCTTCAGCTGGTACCGACAGCCAAAACCTTTTTGCTAAACTCTGGATCCAGAGAAGAGTTTCCTACTCTCACCTTTTCTAATGTGACCTGCCAAACCTTTGACATGCCTCTTGGCATGCCAGCTTCCCTTAATCCCAGCCCCAGATGCCACCTCTTCATTCACCTTTGCTCCAGCAGAGCTCCAGAGCCTGATGCTGACCTCCAAGCTCTCGCTCAGTGTCCCATTTCACACCCAGCTCCCACAAACAAGCTCAGCTCTGTGTCCTCAGCCACTCCAGCTCCTCCTTGCAGCCATGGAAGGCCTGCAGACAGCTGCAGCACCGTTCCAGCAGGAACGGCACAGGGCGGCTCTCGTGGTGTCCACTCGTGGTGAGGGAGGTGTCTGTGCCCTCAGCACCCAACACGGAGCTCTGGTTTGTGCCCATGGTGTGGGGGCCTCTCCCACACTCTGGTAGCCTACACCTTGCCAGGCTGTTGCCTACAGTCTATTTTACTGGGCCCTCCTCACCTGCAAACTTTTGGGTTTCCTAAATGCCTGTGAAGAGAGGTGGCCCTTAGGACAGAAGACAGGGAATATTAAACAACTTTTCAGTGAACAGACTGGCAAGATGAATTGGTAAGCTAACTGGCTGCACATCTTGATTTGCATTTCTTAAGAGCCTGATGTCCTGAGAGACTCTACCTCAAAAGTAGAATTCCATCAAATAGGGCCTAATTGGGAGCACTGGATATTAATCGTGTTTCACCTGGTAGTCTTCAATTCCGCTTTTTAGCAGTCTGTAACTCTGAGAAGATACTGGAATGTGGAGTTCAGTTTGTTTTCTTCACATCTGCAAACTGTTCAAGATTTTCCCTCCCCTCCCTAACTCCTGCTGGCACAGTGTTTTTAATGTGGTATGAACAACCAACGTGGGATAATAGCAGAGGACTGGTGAGGAGGATTATAAACACGCTGAAGTGACTTGCAGCTGGGGTGTAGAAAAACACATACATCATACTAATTGTTGTTTAGCCTTGTGTGTTTGACAAGTAGAACATCTGTGTTTAGATAACGTAAGCCTGTGAGAGACTTAGAGGCACCCTATCGCACATGCTTGAGATTCCTGCTCTGCTTCAGGGAAGATCAAAGCACAGTGGTAAAATACCTGTGTGAATCCCTGATAAACAGGCAAGGACAGCAGGTTTGGTGATCCTCTAGCATGGAGCAAGCTCGGTGGTGCCTGTGTCCCACTTGTGTGCCTCTGCCTGGGTGCTGCTTTGGGGATCCCCTGGTCGGTGAGGTAAGGGAAATAAGTGTCATCTTTGTGTTTTTGTGGTTGTTCCTGTGTGCTGCCTGTGCTGACTCACACAACCAAGCAGGGAAAATATGTGATCATAGAAAGTAATATGTAATCTGATGAGACACAATCTACCTAAATTGTGGCCTTGGTCAGACTAAAAAAATGAAAAATATGAGGTTTTTTGTGAGAATTACCCCAGCGAATGCCTATCGTAGGAGGGTAATGACTATTGCTATACTACAGGCTAATTCAGACCAGGTTTTGTCTCTAGGCAGCAAATGATTTAGTTGATGAAAATGAAAAATTAGTTCCCCAATGCAGGAAAGTGGGTACTTTATCCAAGTTTATTATTCTGGAGATTCCCTTTGGATTATAGGGACACAAACCATTTGACAGCACCACACAAATTAATCCACACCTGGCAGACCCACATGTTTCTCCTCTTTCTTCAGCAAAGATATCCAATTCCAAGAGATTAATTCCATTATTCTGGTGTTTGAGTGGCATTAAGAGAAGACTGCAAAGGTGGATGCAGATTGGATGTGCGCCAGGCTCACTGGGGCACCATCAATATTGTCATTCCTTCAGAAGATCAGGTGAGTAAAAACAGCTTGATGGCACATAGGAACTCAGGCAGATCAGCTAAAGAGCATGGAGTTCAAGAAAGCATCTGTCTCAGTGGCTTGTTCAAAGTCTGCATTTTCTCCTTTAATTCTGCAAATAAATCTAACATAACTTCATTGTTCTGCTGTAGTTCTGAGGGCAACAAAGTACAAACACCAGTTTTTCTGTACCTTTTTGACTTGTTGGATTCTCTGCTGCATCACAAAGGGCCCACTACAATAACATTTTCACCATATTTATGGAGCCTTTCTTCTATGTGGGTTTTCTCAGTGTCAGTGTCAAGAGATGAATACTACAGTCCTTCCCTTAGTGAGGTCACTCTTGTAGTCACTTTCATTGAAATTTGAGTTTCCATGAAACTGAAATAAACATGGTACTTTTGAAATCACCTGATCTCATACAGATTTCACAGAGAGGCCATAACAGGGTGGAAAAGCCAGTAAGAGAACAGACTGACATCCCATGCAGCATAATCACATTACATTAGACTAGTAATTAGACTACACTAAACTAGTAGTTCTGAGGAAACCTTGCTACCCAGCACACCCTTTTTCCTCAGCTACATATTAGGCTCCTTGTGACCCAAGGAAGTACATCTGAGGGATCCTTGCTAATCCTGAACACTGTTTTGTAGCAAGCCTGTTAGGAATGGGGCAGCTCCCTGTGAGCCGTGCACTTTCCAGACCTGACTAAACAAATGTTCCTATCTCAAAGTGGTCTTTATTCAATGCAGTTGTTTTCTCCTCACTGAGAACTGGAAAGCATTAAGTTTACTCACAGATGGACACAAAAAAAGACCACAGCTCCCTGTGGGATTGGGAAGACTAAGCCAGGCTGTAGCAGCCAAGTCAAGGTCTGGAGCAGCACTAGCACCTAATTGGAACTAGCCAGACTAACCAAGTTCAGTTTTGGTTGTGTAATGATTGCTTAAGGTTTCCTTTAAGTCCTGAGAACCCCTTGACTGCTCTGCAGATAACAAGCCACAGGTGAAATCTGATTACACGTTAAAGTTAGTTTGTGAGGGAGCTTGGAAGAGCAGGATGAAAGAGGCAGTTGAAGACATCTGTAACGCTGCATCTTGTTTTCTTGTGGCTTATCAATGCTGTTTGCTACAGGTACTTTTAAATGTTTTTAAATTTGTTGAGTTACAAGATTCATTGATGTTTTATTGACTGTGACCTAGAAGAGAAGTAATTCCCTCTGTTGGAAGTATCCTTGCCTTCGTAATACCATATCAGGAAAAATTTGTTGTTCAGGGAGCTATATCAAAGCTGAAGAAAGCCTGTGTACAGAATAGAAAACAGCTATTTAAATAGTCTCCAAATGGTTGCAATAAGTATGTAGGTCAAATGTTCAAGTTGCCTTAAACAGTATAGAAATTGTCCTATCATTTCTTTATTCTTTGATATGAATTGCATTTAATCTGAAATTATAACTTTCCAAGTGGTGTGAGCAGTGGATCCAGAGGACACAAAACTTCCAGGCCTCTTCAAGAGGAAGAAATGGGAAAGTAGAAGGAGCTGTGAAACACTTCTGGTGAACAGGGTGTGACATTAAAGCCTTTGCTTTTCGTTCTTGTCCTTAAACTGACTGCTGTAAGGACTGCTACTACCCATTAGCTTCTGTGCCCTTGATTGGACCAGCGGCTAGATTAAGGGTGCCCTGACTGGCAGATGTGTGGAGGCTGTGTGTTAAAAGTGGGCAGCAGATGTAAAGCCAGAACTGTGAATCTCCTTCTGGGTTGCTGCAGTTTTGTGTTTTAGCAAATTAAGATAACCTGTGCTGATGGATCCTTGTGGCTGTGCAGCAACCTTCAGAATTCAGCAGGTACTTGGTGACCCTTTCTATGAAACTAGTGGGACGTCCAGGCTCTTCCTTTGGTGTTAGAAAAAGCACTCCTGATCCTCCTATGTGTACTTTACTCACCTTTTGCCATCTATAAGGCCTTGTACCTGCTCAGGCTGTTACCTCGTCAGGGTATCTGCCTGTCACAGACACCCCTTGAGGAAGGTGTGCAGGTAGGGGACACAGGAGCAAACACTGATGGGGCTTGGAGGCCATCTGTCCCCTCTGTGCAGAGTGTCTAGGGAAGGAAACTGAGACAAAAATGATTAAGTGCTAGCCTACTCTGAGCAGACTATCTGGTATTAAATATTTACAACGGTGCAGATTTGCCAGATACTTAATGGTTCGATTCAGAGCTGTTGAACTGTCACTGGGGTCTCTGGATGAAGCTGCCACTTGGTCCAGCATTACTGTGTTTTACCCCTGGTGCTCCTGGATAGCTTTGGCAGTTCCCTCTGATTTCCAGAAACTTGGAGGATGCAGGAAAACATCCCCTGACAGCCTCCATTGGAAGCCCTGATGCCGTTCAGGGCAGTGGATCCCATAGCAGCCCAAGGAGCCAGTCATTATTTAGCCACTGGCCCCTGTTTTGCTGCTTTGGGCAGGCACGAGCAGAAAGGGACCTTTGCTGTGTAGCTGTCACAAGCTGGGAGCGAGGCTGTTGGGAGCTAACGACTAGGGTTAAGAATGATACGTATTCTGCCAAAATTTATGGTTCAAAACAGTGTTAACTGGAAAAATACCAGTTGGAGTAGTCTGTGCTTTTGGGTACTATTGTGGTAATTTGTGAGAAGAACTAAATAAAGGCATACAACTTTAAAAAGGGCTGGTACAGCACTGGGGACAAGGGAACGGGTGAATAGGAGTCGCTGGAAACTCTCTAAGGCCCATCAGCAGTGAAATCCAACCTCCCTCAGAGCAGCTGCTGGATTGTGGTGGTGTCCAGTTTCACCAAACAAGCTGAGTCCTGGAAAAATTGGGAATTTAATCTTGTTGTCTGTTAAACATGATGGCAAGCTACCTAATGGAGAGAAGGCTTTGCCAAGCTCCCCTCTTCCGGCAGCTGGGAGTGATGCCCAGCATAACTTGGGTCAGGGAAGCAGGTTGTCATTACCATGAAAATTTCTTTTCAGCTCTTTAAAAATCAGTATAATCACTCCAAATGCAAGCCATTCTGGAAATATTCTTTGTCTTCTAACAAAAGTAGAAAATGGTATTTATTAGCAGTTAATGCATGTAGTGTAAATATTTCCTGGCACTCAGTCCCAGCTAAAACAGAAAATCTGTTAATAAATGAAACTGGACAAACCAAAGTCATAAATGCCTCCAACGACTGTGTAGTTAGTTGGTAGCTGGAATGGGCATTTGGAAGGAGTCCAGATAACTGTGAAAATACATAGGAGGTGATAATTCTTTGAAGTGATGTTAGCTAAAGAGAGAGAACTGTTCATGTGTTGCTCTCAGATACGGTATCCGGGCATGCTTCATGCTTGTAGTTTACCTTGCTTGCCATCCCTACAATTCCTATTTACATTATTTAAAATAAGATATGCATAAGCAAGATAAGGAATAATAGATTAGAAAATAAACCCTCTGACTTACAGGATGATCTGCAAAACATATAATGCAATATCAAACATTAGTTCTTTCCTTGTGCTCTAGCTTACATTAAGTCATGTTTTTAGATAAAGAAAGTAGAATTTACTTTGTGTCTGTTTGATAGAGTCTGCCATAATAACTGGCACACAGGTCTAGATGTTACCAGTGTATGAACTTGCTACTTTTGTAATAAAAATATGCTCTAAGGGTCTGAAACCTAATTATTTAATTTTGTTTCCAGTAGAGATCTTACTGGGCAGGTTGAGACCACTCAGCCTTTCCTTCTTACGGGTGGGAGTGGCAGGACTGGGGCTGCTGGAGGGGTGCACAGGAGCAGGGGAGAGGTGCAGGACCTCATGGGGGAGCGTGGCACCACTGGGCCCAGTGATGGCGATGCCTCGGGTGTCACCAGTCATGCATCAGGGACACCATGCTCCTCTGTCATGTAGCACCGTGCTCTTTCTCCAGGTGATAATTTCTGGTAATGCTGTGGAAGAGAACCACTGTGAAAGTCTCAGAATTGTGCTAGACAGGACTGTACTTATGTGACTTCTGTCTCCGAACTAATGTCCTCTGTCTGCTTTGATCTTCCTGATGCAGCCAAACACTGAAGGGTTGTGCTAATGGATCTGCTTTTTTTTTCCCCTTTCATTGCATGACAGCAGCATTTTTTAGTTCCTGATGACCACAATGTTTTGCTGCTAGGAACCACCAGAAATCAGTCTTTTATAGAAATATTTAGGTTCTGCATCATTAACAGAAGTGAAAAAGGGGTGAGTGTTAGTTGAAGATAGGGTTTATAAACAAGCTAATTCCCATCAAGTATTTTTTTTTCCTGAAACATAGGTGTACAGTCTTTCTGAAAAACCTTAGGCCATACTAACATCTGAGAATGTTGTCAACTGTGTTTTCCAAACTGGAAGAAAAAGAGAGAGAGAAAAAGTGCCACAGAAGTTAAACACATACTGAGTTTTTAATGGTGCTGCTTAAATTATTTGGCATGTTGTTGGTACACAAACAGGGAAATGTGTTTGTAGAAATATGTTTGAATTTGTCTGGTTTACCAGACAAAGTAGTGGAAACTGACTTTGTGCAAAGCATTTTATAATCACAAAGAGATATTCCAGATTACTAGTAGAACATAACATAGGACACTCTTGCTCTCTACAGCTCTGGGTCAGTCTTTGGAGGTAGTTTTCCTTTTTGTGTTGTCTTTTATATAGTTGGCAGAAAATTAAAATTAAGCCAGAGGAGAGAGAAGTGAAAAATAGGAAGACGGGGAGGAGAAAGCAATTTTGTGAGAGGCTTATTTCTGGATGGGCATTTCTCTTACCTTTTTTCATCCTGATTTGTGATCTTTTTCACATTCCTTTCCTTTTAGGATACCTGATGGGGTGGGGCAGGAAGAGTATGGCTTTGCTTCCTATCCTTTGTGCTTGGAAGGCCACTAAAGGAATTCAGTTCATTAGTATTCAAAGAACTAAAAAAAACATGCATTCACTTTTCTTAGTTTGAACCTGGAAAAAAACCAAGAAGCCAAAATACTGTAAAATAAAAGGTGCTTGACATGACTGGAGAGGGTTGCCTGTCTGTGCTCTCTTGCTTTGAAGTGTTTATTTTTGTCACGGATGGAAATATCTGAAAAGTTCTAAGGTAAGCATTCAAGGAAAAAAAAAACAAGAATAAGCATTCAAGAATAAAATAATCCTGACATTGTAGGGACAAATGAATATAGAAGGGGCTGATAAGATAACATGATATTAGTGGCACCACTTGTTTGAAAGGATGTTTGTAGTGAGGTAGGGGTTGACCTCTTCTCCCAGGTAAAAAGTGATGAGAAGAAAAATTGCACCAGGAAAGGTTTAAATTGGATATTAGGAAAAAATTCTTCACTAAAAAGTTATCAAGTGTTGAAACAGGCTGTCCAGGAAAGTGGTGGTTTCACCATTCCTTGGAACTTTTAAAAAAAATATGTAGACATGTAATTTACATGGTTTAGCAGTGAACATGGCAATGCTGGGCTAAAAGTTGGACTTGATGATCTTAGAGGCCTTTTCCAACCTCAGTTATTCTATGATTTGTTTCTATGAAATTCTGAGTACTACAGTTTTGATTGCTGCTTCTTCCTTAAACTTAATTTCTCACAGTAAGGTCTCATAGACGTGATATTCCTGTGAATAATCAGAAGTAAAACTACTGATGGAGCCAAACTCAGAGACAAGTTTGAGTCTTTCATACCCTCAACAAACATGAAAGACATTGGCATTTTTTTACCTTTTTAATGAAAAGCTGGTGAAAGTGCAAATGTGCATTTGCACTCCTGTCAGTCTAGTCATGTATCTGAGAGCCTTCAATGAGGTTTTGCTGTCTTCATCAACACCCAGGCATCTGCAGCATTGATTTATTAGCTGTGGCCAGCCTTGCTAGCCATACCACTGAGAATGGCATGTTGTCTTTATTACAGAGGACACCTTCCTTAGGCTCCACACACACGTGCCTTTCCTGTTCTGCAGAAGACCTCATTATCCAAGGGATGAACAGAACTGCTTTGTAAGGAAAGTCACGACATGACGTGATTATTTACTAACAGACTGAAATTAAGAAATTTCATTATTAAAAATTCATAGCTGTTACACTTATGACAGTTTTTGAGAGAGGAGTCAGTGAATAATTTATTTGCCATAAGCATTCAGCTCATCCTTATCTGATGTTTTTGTGCAATGTTTGTTCTTGAAAATTTGTGATAAAAACCCAACAAAAAACAACAAACCCCTCACTGAAATAAAATTACTCTCCTAACCAGAATAAGACTGCTCACTCACTTTCTGCTGTTGGTAAAACCTATATTTGTAAGATTTTTCATTACTGGAGCATATATAGTCCATGCCAGTAGAGTTTGTACTAGCAAAAGTAGCTGTGTGTCTGTATTTGGAGGCTTCGCTGCCATAAGAACCCAAGTAAAATCCTTTAAAGCGTGGATTAAGCGAAGAGTTTTATTTTGGGAACAGTTCTTTCTTGACTACTGTGATAGTATTGAGCTATCATAAAGATATACTGTCAGGGTTTGTTTGGTTTTCTTTTTTCAAAGTGTTTTCCACTTCAATTGGGTTTCTAAATTTCTAGTCAAGATACTTGTTACAGGTGAGGATCTCTCTGAAGTGAAATGTATGCACTGAAATGCTTATTCTGCCTTCCCTAGACCAAGAGTTAGTTCATAAGGCCAAGCAATGACTATTCTGTTGTGAAAAGCACATTTTATCATTGGCAAGTACAAACCAATGAGTCACGAGTTAGTTTTAAGTTCAGCAAAGATCAGGTGCCAGATGCTCAATCTATGCAGAAGCATGCATCAATTTTATCCAGGATGTTAGTTTTTGAGATCCCACAGTGGTTGCAAAGAGCTGTGTCATCTTTTCTTCCTTTGGCTAAAAATGAGACAAGCAGGATATTCTATTAATGTGAAACTACTGCAGCATTATTGGAGATGTGTGCTGAATACTTTCAGTGGATATCTAGAAGAAATATTTTGTATAAATTACCTGTGTTGTTTTTCATTAAATGTCTTTTGATCAAGAATCTGCCATATGTGCAAGATGTGTGTTCGTCTTGGTCTGCAGAGCAATGGACCCCTGTCAGTGAGAGACTCTGGCAGCTCTCACAGGGAGACAAGCACACAGATTGCCCTCTAAGCTTGTGAAGCCCCCTTAATGAAAGGGCCTGTATTGTTCCATAGTTTCTTACTAAATATAAACAAGGGATAGTGTATACATAATTAAGGGGTCCATGTTTTACTTTGTTTGCAATTACCTTTTATAACTCAGTCTTTTTGTTTATGGTCCCAATTCCAGCATCTTTCTTTTAGATGGGGTGCTCTAAACCTTCACCTTTCAGAATACTGCAGCTAAAAAAATGGGAGATCTTCCCATCGCACTTGTGGTTGCTCCCATTGCCATGAATGAGTTCCTTTCAGGTCATGAGATCTCTGCTTTGATGCACAAGGTGTTTGCCCAGAAGACCTGATAGCTGCTCCGCAAGCAGTAGCACTAACATCAGTAACACGGTGGCTGCTGAGGTGGTTGTCACCACAGCCTGATGGGATCAGAGGCAGCTCTAGGCAATGGAGATTTAATTTCAGTGTGTTTGCATGAGAAACACTGTTTTTTTGGTTTTTTTTTGGTGGGCCTTCTCTTTGAGGTGGAGATTTAAGAGTAGAGCTGCCGGTTGTGTTGAAACCTACTAGAAGCAATTAACATACAAGACTAGACAAATCTGTGTTGGAATGAGATAAGGGATACCAATTCCAGATGGAACAAAAAGCAGTTTACTAGAAACAAGAATTTAAGTCATGGCAGTGTTTCTCTTAATGTGGATTTGAGCAAGTGTCTGTTTTTAATTGTCTTTAGCAATGCTAACAATCAGAAGCTATTTGCCTAAAGCAGCATTTCAGAATTGTCCAATAAATACTGCAGGAAACACAATCACTCTCTATATTCTTGCAGAGAATAGCAATTTCCAACTAGTTATAGAATTATATCAGTCTTGGGCACAAGAAATACCAGTCAAAGTTTTTTTAAGTGTAACTAGAGAGCAGTTTAGAACGATGAACCCAGAGGCTGAGTATCAGGCTCTACCCAAGTTAAGGGTAAACAAGAGATCGTGCTGTAGAACAGCGTAACTCATTTCAGAACACAGCAGATCTCTTAAGGCAAAATATCCTCAACTTGATATGACACTGTGAGTTTTCAAGCATATCTGTACAATTCCATGGAAGTTAGTGGAATATACAAACACCAGAGGCAGAAGTGGTTTATCTTTGAACCTCAAACCTTTGCACTTTTCCAAATTGTTGTTTGGGGCTGTTGTATTTTTCCAGCTTTCCTTAGAAACAACTGCATGTACCAAATATTAAGGAAGTAAAGAAAATGTGAGGAGGCAGTAGAATATGGTACTTTCAAACACATAAGCAACTACTGGGAACTCTTCCCAGATATGGTCTGAAAAGAAAAATGGTTGATTGAATTTGGAGTTTTCTGAAACATCTGCTGCTTCAGTTTGATGACCCAAATGGAACATTAGAAAAAGAATGATCTCAAATTTATAGTTCAAGAAGATAACCCTTTTCTTTGAAATAAAAAAGGCATATTTTTTCCTTGTTGTAAGAGAAATGTGTAAGTGGGAACATCAGTTTTGGTATGGACTATGTGGTTACTGTGATTGTGTCGCTGTTGACATAACACAGAATTCAACCACCTGGCTGCTCTAAAGTGGCCTTTCTTCTGCTGTGCAGTGAGGATTTTTTCTTCCATTATTGTGTTGTTGGTTTTGTTGGTTTTTTTTTAAGGAATGTGCTAAGTTCCTAAAGCAGGACTGGCTGTTATTGACACCTCCTGACTGTTGCTGAAATCACCAGGGGCAAGCCCTTGGGTTTGTAAGTTACACCAAGGCTGCACAAGCTGCTGTGGAAGTTCCTTCCTTGCAGGTGTCAGCTCTTCCACGACAGTGCACTTGTCTGTGGCTTGCCAACATAACTTTTGAGGCTTTCAGAATCTGTAGTAACCACCTTCTGTAACAAGAACATCTATCAACTTAGTGAAAATGCTGTCCTGTAAGAAAGAATTAAAGATAACATACATCATTTTCTGAAAGCATATGCAAACCCTCTGAACCACTGCCACCAACACACTTGAATTAACCTCACCCTGCTCTAGTGATGGAGAAGGGATTATAATGCTATTTTGAAATACAGACCAGGGCTTTTTTGGTGCACTTGATTTTATTAACTTTTCCCCAACTCCTTTACACACTGCACCAAGTAAGTCACATGGTTTATTATTTTAGACTTGGAAAAGAAGTCAGCCGAGTAGTCTGGAATGTTGGGACCTTGCAGATCTTGGCAAGCAGCTTGCAGCAACAGAGTGTGTGTGCTCTTGCATGGAGTCTTCCTCACACAGAACAATCAGGTTCCTCTGGTTGTCCTCATTGTTCAACTGTGAGAAAAGACAGCCTTTATTCACAGTGCACATTTGAACCTTTGGGGACAGTTACTGGAAATTTTGTAGAGGTTATATATTTATTTCCTTTCCTGAGAGCTGTTGTAATCATTCCAGAACACTGCAGAATTATGTGATGTAAACACACACAGACTGAGTGAATCAGCTTGTCAAAAACTCATTTAAATATAAATCCATAAAATAGAAAAAAACCCCAAACTGGAATATATATGTGCTAAAAGCCCTTTTTGTGATTGCTGAATCTATAGCATTATTGACATTTCATTGTAGCTGAGGGATTACAGAGGAAGAGCTTCCTAGCTTTCCTTAAGTTTAATCCTTGCATGACATGTTTGTTAACTAGAATCCCCATGTTACCAGTCTGGATTGGACGCGGTGCTACGCCGTGTGTACTCTTGCCACAAATGGAAGGTAGAGAATCCTAGGATGAGGTGAAGAGATGCACACCCTGTTACTTCAAGTTTCTTCCTTCATAAATTCATTGGTTTCGCGCCTCATTTGGAATATTTTCCCGAATTTTAAAGGCCATAGCAGTTCTACCTTTGTGCTGCATGCTTCAGCTAAGGTGCTTCCGTAGGAAGTTTATTTGGTGCTGCTGGTCTGCAGCGTGCTCTCTTCGTAAGGAGGCACTGGGTCTGGAGAGAGCTCGATGTGAGCCTCTTCCATGGAAGTCTTCATGGTGGCCTCCTCATATGAGGGAGGCAAACACACAGAGAGGAACGTGGCATCAGGGAGCAGTGTCGAGTAGTGGAAGCTCTGTTCACTGCTCCAGGGCAGCGCAGAAAGGAAATTGGACACATCGTGCTCGGGCAGGGCCTCGGGAAGGTCGATGCTGAAGATCTGGCCCTGCTGAGCGGGGCGCTGGCAACGGCGGTACAGGAAGAGCAGCAGGAATGCCAGGAAGAGCATCATGGTGGCAGGCAATATGATACACAGAAATGGTTCTATGTCGTCTTTGGTTGAACTTGTCTGTGGTCTGCTCTGTAACCAAAGCAAATAGGAAGGGTGTTGGGTTCCTGGAGATCTCTTACGCAGAGAGTGAAACCGCATTCCCCATCTCCCATAGCAGTTGCTTTTCCAAATTTCTTTCTCTCTGCACTAGTATCAATCAAGCAGTATGTTTTACAGACTCGTGAATTCTATTTACTGGCCAATTAAAGCAAATTACAACCATAGACAAAAAACCCCAGAGAAGTTGCAAAGAGTATTGGATTTTTAGAAAACCCTGTCTCCAATGGGGAAAAATCCCAACAGCCTGGAAGTATATGCAATTTTGTATGACATTTTATTACCCTTGGATTATAGCAGGACCAGTCAACTTCGCAGGAGATCAGTTGGGCTTTTAAAATTTGGGAGAATATTGAATTGCAGATGAATAAGGCTGATGATCCACCATCTGGTGTTGTTTCTTTGTGTTTGGAAAACTGTTTAAAGAGCAAATATTATGACTAGCCCTTTCAAACAGGACCCATTGCCTACAATACCTGCTCTTTGGGTTGTTCTAACCTCACAGGCCAGTTCCAAATAAAATACAGTGTTTTTATTGGACAGGACAGCTTGGACTGGACTTCTTGAGCTTGTTCTGCCAGCGATCCAAGAATCATTTTTCTCTGTTTAGAACTATGGAAGAAGAACTTCTGGTGTAAGAGAAATAACAGTTGTGACTGCTGCGTCAGCTTTGCTTTCTGCAAAGTGTAGCACAAAAGACCTCTGTTCCACAGCTTTTGAATTGTGATGTAATGTTAACTGAAGTCATAAGCTGTGAGAAGAACCAACAAAGCCATTTGTGCTCTTGTGTTGTATTAGCTTTAGTTTTAAAATTGAGTATATCTTGTTTCCAGTCTGACTCCATCTTCTAATAATTGGGTCTCATTCATAGTCTAGTGTAGGGCAGAAGGAAAACCCAAACCCTATAGTGCTGTTTATCAAGTCATTCCCTTTGTAAGCTCCTGACGAATGCTGTGAGGTGGCTTTTTCACATTTGCATGGTGAGACTAAACAGATCAATGGATCAGATTTCTTTTATTTTGAGTGGAGGTGCCCATTCAAGCTAGGAGAACTTGAGTGATTCCCTTCCTCAAAGGGTTTGGAAGCAGGGATGCAAACGGGCTGTTTGCACCAATGGCTTTGTGAAAAGGACAGTGACTCCAGTGTTTCCTTCTTAGTCTACAAGAACTTCTTGTTCTTGCAGGAATCACAGTCATTCTTCTAGCTACAAAATCACACTGTAATCTACATTCAACTGATTATCTACCAGGCATTTGTAACCTCTTTGCTTTGTTGTCATATTATGAAATTATTACTATGTGATTGTGCCTAAGAAAAATAAAGTAAATAGGCATTGACTCCTAATAAATAACGTAGGGAAGATTACTGCTTTTCTATTTTTTTCCCTAACGTATTGTGGGTTGAAGCTAAGTGCTTTAAAACACTGAAACCTTTGCAGATTAGCTATTAAGCTATTTTTCCCCAATGGTCTTTTACCCCAAAAAATGTATATTAAAGAACTATTTTATATTCATTGATAATTTTTATCAAAGAATTTCTGACTGTGCAAGCTGTTGTCTTACCTGATCATTCAGTGAGTGACAGGAAAGAGCAGAATTGAAAGAAATTGTTCCAGCTGTTCTTCCAATGCAGACATTAAATAATTTCTTAAAAATTAGGGGATTTTTCTTTAAGTTTGTTATTTTTTTAGTGTGTCTTATGAGGTGCATGAAACATTTCAAGAGAAAATGAGAAAAAAGCATTCAGTATTATATTAGTGCACTATGTATGTGGAGACTCATTGACACTGATATGTTACCGATACTCGTACAGTAAATATTGAGAAGAGCTGAGCTTATAATGGACAGCTTATTCCTGATCAGTGAAGAGCTTGTTTCTAAAATCCAAGTCTAAGTTTTGGGTTTAATTTGTAGGGAGCAGGCTTTCATCCAGGTTAAGTGTTGGTCTTAGGATCTGTGAGTTGTACAGTATTCTGGGGGTTTGTGAGGACAGAGAGTGAGATTGCCAGTGTTTCCTACATGAGAATAATAAAAGGTATATAAAGCCCCAATTACCATTGAAACCCAGTGCAGCTTCCCTATAAATGTCACTGAATTATATTTGTGTGTTAAATAATGGCCAAGGACAGTGTGTCCTTCATGTGCTGGTGGAAGCACAGACCAGAGTTAGGGCTGTAAGACATGGCCTCCGACTGGACTTCAGAAGGGAAGTAAAGGTTAAGCTTGATGGAAGGAACTAAATAATGGTCTTGGGTCTCAGGGAAATATATACTTTGCTCCAAAGCCTTCACTGGAACCCAGAGGTCTTGGGCCTTGCAATGAAGTACCCATTAAGAGAAATGTGCAAAAAATATTATTGTTGGAGGGGACAGTTCTCACCTAATGGTAAAAGAAATGGAAGGAGGGCAACTATTTGTAGTATGAGCTGGCTCAGATGGCAAGACTGTGAAGTAGCTACAAAAGGACACCTTAGGGTATCAGTGAGTTACTGGTCTGAAAGCTCTTCTTGTTTAAAGGCCCTCCAAGAATAACCTATAGCACTGCTCCCAAAGTTGCAAAATCAAGCTCTCAAGCCTGAATAAATGCCAGCATTTTTGAAATCTGTGAAATCATTAATTTGCTCTGCAACACATATTATTTTTTATAATTTTTATTGTGCACAAAGTGCCTCCTCAGGGTTGTGATGGAGTGCTTAGGGAAGGAGAGAGACACCACAGTACTGAAGGGTACTGTGTTGCAGGGTGTGTAGAGTGTGCAGCGACTGAGTCAGAGGACTGGGAAGAGAGAGGACTGCCTGCCTGGGTGGTAAAGCAAATGTTCTCCTGGGGAGCTGTACTCCTGTCTCTGCTACCCAGTGCTCTAGGGAAGGGGCAAGACAGATCAGTGGAGGTGTTTCTTGTGGGTTACTAGTTGGTTAGGCCTCATTTTGAGTGCCTGGGTTGAGATCCTTGGGTATGGTCTGCAGAAATTCTGCATCTGTATTGCTGCCTCTGAAGGTGAAAAGGCAGTGCCCTGAACCTGCAAGTACTTAATTGCACTGTGGGATCTGGACAAAAATTGCATAGGTTATTACAAAGCAGATAAATTCTCTTGTACTCCCTAAAGTGGTCAGGTGGTTGGACTAGGTTTTCATTGCAGACCCCTTCCAGCTACTTCTATTTTATCCTATTCTATTTCAAAATAACCACAATAACCAGTGCCTGGTGGCTATCTGTTCAGTAATGTGTACAAAAGAAGGCATAATAAAGTCGTTTAGTTTGTTCGTTTGTTTCACGACTACTGTATGGTTGTGAAATAACAGTAAGTGTGTTTTACTATGACCTGCAAATTAGTGGCATGTGAAGCAGATAGGATTAAGAATTAGGCAATATTATAGTATTATAAAATATACTGAGTTAGAGGGGACTCATCAGGATCATTGATCCCAACTCCTGGCCCTGTGCAGAACTCCCTAAGAGTCACACCATGTGCCTTCGAGCATTGTCCAAATGATTTTTGAACTCAATGCTGTGAGCACTGCCCTGGGGAGCCTGTTCCAGTGCTCAGCCACCCTCTGAGTGAAAAATGTTTTCCTCATATTTAACCTAAACCTCCCCTGACTCAGCTTCATGCTTTTTCTGTATGCTAAAAGGTGACAATAAAGACCACAGTTTTCCTCAGTCTGTGTTTCAGAGTGCTCACAGCTGTTTAAACACAGCTAATGTTAAGATTTTCCTATTTGGGTGAAGTAATTTGTAGGCTACTTAGTGTATTATTTGAGATGAAATAGTTTTTCATAAGTTAATACTGCCCCACAGATGCCCTGAACCTGAACAGGGAGTTATGTATCCATTTTGATGCTGCCTCCTGCCAGACATTACATGGACTGATTTTACTTTGAGATGCAGTTCCAAAAGCTGATGTACTTCTTGTATGTATATCCATATAAATATATCAAATGTATTAGGAGACAACTGATCAATATTAGTTCCTCTTTTTCTGTTGTGGTTTTGTGCCCATTTCTGCAATGACTGCCTAAAGGGCTACTGAAGAATGTTGCAAAAATCTTGACATAAAAACTTGGAAAATCTAAGAAGCATTTAAAAAACTACACTGAAAATAGGAATAATTTTAACACAAGGAATGAAAGGCCACTTTAAAAAAAATCTGAAATTCTAAACTAAATCTAGTTCTAAACTGACCTAAAACTAATTTCTGCAGCTGAAGTTCTAAAACTAGAAAAGTAATCACTTTGTGTAGGTATCAGGAATAGCTGTCAGAACTGGAAAATAATATTTTCTAGAAATCAAACTCAATCTTCATTAATTGAAAGTAATACAACCACAGAACATATTTAAGGTAAAATCCTCTACTGTTTTACACCTGAAAGTTTCCACACCAGGTATATGAAGTGACTGATGGAATTATTAATTGACTGGTTTTCTTTGATGCTGCTTCATTGGAGATCAGCGTGCTCTGCCTGTGTCATCACAAGCATCTATAGTGAGGTTTATAAGTGACAAAAATATGGATCTGACTTCCAGCATGAAATAAGTTACAGACACATAAATATGGGGAAATATCCTTTTTAAAATAGAGAAAGTCAGAAAAGAGCATGGAAGCAAAAGGGATATTTCTAAAAAGCCCTGTTTTCTCAGAACTGGTTCATAGTAGGATAGTTGGGACATTGTTTATTCTCCTCCTTTCATTTCTATATTTGTAGGGACTGAAGCAGAGGGTCAGTATCCCCCAACCACTGAGCACATACTGGGAGCAGTAAAGCCTTTCATTAGTAATCTGTCTGCCTATGTTTTTTTAACATGCTGAGCATGTACAGTTGCCAGCTTACAGATTATGTGACCCATATCAGTAAAGATGAGCTTTTACTCGTGCCTGTTGGTAAAGGAATGAAATGCAGAGTGTGGCTGAGTTGTGTGATGTATTCATGATGAGTAATGGAATGGGCTTGGAGCTGAGCTATGTGCCTAGACAAACGAGGGGTAGTACCTGCCTTGAGAGGGAATGACCTCATAAGGCAAAACATGAGGATAAGGGAAGCTTTTGTGTGAGGGTAGAAAAATGAAAGTTTATTTTGCTTACTGAAATTCCCATTGAAGTGATTGAGTTGTGATAAGATTTATAATGTTGTTAATGATTTGCTAGCATACTTAGAACTCCATTAAAGTAATTTTTGCTAATATAGCCCATATTTATACTAATATCTTTTGAAGCTGGATCAGGAAACAGATACTTCTGAAATGTTTTAAGTGGATTTGGAACAAAGCCTGCTTTGAAGTCATTAGGGTGTGGTCCCCCCACAGGTTCTTTTTGGAACTTTATCCTGCTTCTTGAAGATGATTCATTATTGCTTGTAAAAAGCAAAAACATGTAACTCTGGCAAATAGAGAAACATTTTAATGTTCTTTTGTATCCATTAGTAATGACACGTAATTTAGAAGTGAGCCTGGATTTACACAGAGTTTTCAAATACTTGTTGGAATGTGAGCCTAGTGATGCTTTTTGTTTCTCACTGTCAGATAAAAGCAGTCTTGAGGTGTGAAGACATTGCCATTGCTATTCTAACTCTGGCAATGTTACCAGTGAGGCAGACTTTGTTAAAATTGTGGCAACATTTAAATACTACTTTTTGTCCTATTTTGACACCCACACACACTCCTACCCCCATTTATTTTGCAACAATACATTTTATATATATCAGCTGAGTAGTGTGGCCAGTTCATTTGCTAATGCAACATGCTTTGGACAATTACTGAGGAAGTACATGCACCTTAAATTATTATTTTTGATTAGAGAAACCCTTTCTCTGTGTCCCAGAGAAAGCCAGAAAGCAGGCTGTGTTTTCATCTCTGGGGGCTGCTTCCATCCCCCCACCGGGCTGCATGTGATCCTCTCTCGCAGAAGTAATCAGCGCACAGCTTAGGGAACAAGAGTTCATCGCTGCCTGCTACTGACTGGCAACATCTGCAGAAAGGCTTCACGAGACCAGATCCACAGCGTAAACATGTGTGTAACAGAAGGGAAATCAAGGATGCATTATGCTGGAAAGAAGTGATTAAACCTCCTTACCTGCCACCCCAGCAAAATTTTTCCATCTAATGTGTTTCTCTTCCACAAATGCATTTACAAAGACTTAACAGCAATAAAGAAACGCTCCGACTCTGTATAACTGATCAGTACGGCTTTGATACGTCCCAATACCCAGGGATTTACTCTGGGCTGTACGCTGAGGCATTACACAGACACACGCACATGCAAAGTCAAAGGACACGCCACAGAGATGAGCAGGGGGGTACAGACCTGAAGCTCTGTTTCCAGAAGTGGCCCACCCGGTTCACTGTTTAGCCAGTCATAGTTTCCCCTGTCAGCATGTCCAAAATTTTTCAAGCTGCTGCCCAAGAGCCACCTCATGCTTTCATTAACCTGGTCTTCTGTCTTGGTGCCTCCACCTTGCTTTGCTGCTTGCAACTGCGTCTCCGCCTCCCAGCCTTGACCCAGCCAGGCTGCTCGCAGCTAATGATCCCTCTCAAACGATACCTCCTTCACGGCGGAAAAGAAAAAAAAAAATGAAGTTAGACACCCCCTTCTCGTCAGGAAGCCAAGCAAATAGATCTCAGAGCCTCTCTCCACTTCCAACTCAATCTCTCTGGATTTGCTTCGGTGGCCTACATTACCAGCAAAGCTGGCATCAGGTATCTGGGAGCTGGGGCTGATAGCGCTCTGATTGGAGCACTCCCTGCATTAGGATTATTAAAAGGGGAATTTGCATGTGAATCTAAGCCCGCATGGTCATGACTCCGTGTGGATAAATAACACTCTATATTTAGTTATCTAATAAACACTATTTCCAACAAAATAAAAGAAATAAAACCCATGCTTCTATGTTGAGAGTGAAAGGGTAACTGAGGTTCCCCCCTCAGTTACACAGCACAAGGTGGAACCACAATCCAGGCAGGTTTTTGTTCCCTGTTGCTGAAACATACAGAAAAGAAAGTGGTTTCTGAGTGGAGAGGCAAGGACACAAGGCTAAATGCTGTACTGAATTATTTAGCAGTGTTAGGATGTAGATGTTAATGATAAATCCAGAGAGAGAGAGCTCTGCCAGGAAAGCTTTGGTCACTGTGGGAGTGTATCATTGCTTCTGGTAAGAACGAGTTGTCAGTTCAGTTAAATCAGGTTAACAGCTTTCTAGGCTACTCATTAAATGGCAATTGTTTCCAGTGAGAAGACTGTTTATCCACAAAAAGCAACATGAACTTATTTCACTAATGTGTGGTAACTTCTGAAGAGAGGACTCTTTAACCTGAGTTAAACCTTGATTCAACTTGCAACTTGTGCTGAAAAGCTGGAGGTGTCTTTTCCACCTTGCTGTGTGAGCAGAGGGAAAGGCTGTTGCTAAATGTCCCTTTCAGCTGTTCACCTGTGCCACTGTTCAGCTGTGGTGCACTTTTTATGATTTCTCAAGGCTTATCTGTCCGAGCAAAAGTTGTGTTTAGGACTGATGATAGAAACTTGGGGTTAGAATCTTAACCTCTTATTTCTTTCTTGGACTTTTTTCCATCAGCTCTTTTAGTTAGTTCATGACTCCCAGAAAACTGCAGGTGTAGTTGGCAGTGTCAGGCTCTACTCCTGCAGCTCCAGCAGTGGCAGTCAGCAGTGCCAGCACTCACCGTTTCTAGCAGGAGGACCCTGGAAGAACCTGTTCCAAAACTGGCTGTGACCCCTGTGTCTGCAGCTTGCAGGAGGGATTCACCCTGCAGGTGAACCGTGGCTGTGGGAAAGAGAGGTGCTAGTTTGATAAGTCTGTCCTGTTTTGTTACTGAATTCCACAGGTGAGCAGTGGACAGGGAACAAAAACATTGCACGCAGGGCTGTCTTGCTGCTGAAGCAGCCCATCATTTGTTGGAAACTGAACTCTTGCTTCTGCTGAGGCAGTCCTGTGTGAAGCTAGAAATCTCACCTCAGCAAAGACTTTGCCTGCATCTGAGAGGGTTCCTCCTTTCCTCAATGCCTTGCTTGTTGAAAAGCACTTTCAGAGGTGGTGTGTGTGTCCAACCACCAGGATTAGGGCAGTTAGACTGTGACTTATAATGTCCACTGAGAAGCCAGGTCCTAAACATGGATTAAAAGGTCACAGGTCAAAATAGTAAAATATTTTTCTTGATGTCTCAATACCTTGTAGGAAAGCAAGAATAACAACCATCTTTTCCAAACCACTGTTAAGAAAATAAATTCCTTAAGGAGCCTTGAGACTGTGTAGCTTAAATCTATAATCTCTCGTGCAAGCAGGAAACATTCATATACCATCTTAATTAGGGTCTTAGTGCAGCCCCTAAGATTATTAATGCTATTTTTAAAAGCTTGCTATGAATTTGCCTTGGGACTGTGCATGAATAATGATGAGAAGTAAAAAAATGTCTCCTTTACTGTATAAACACCTGCTTATACCTGCTTAGATTCTAGCTGATGAATTTTAGCCAAGAAAAATAAGGTGTGCACTTTTAAGACTCACTGACCTGATTTGTCAAGTGCTGCTTCGATTACTTGACCTCTGGAAAATGTAAAAGAATGATTTAACTTTGTAGAGCTGAAGCCGAATGGGAATTCGGGGAAATGCAGTGCCTTTTGTCAGGCAGGTAATTAGAATATAAAGTAATGATTGTCCCTCTGGCTTTTTATATCATCAGTGGACCCAGCAGCAAGATTAGTGAGTGTGATTGGGATACTCTCTTTCTGCTGCCAGGGGTCAGGTGCCCATTTGCTGCACTGCCTTTGTAGAGCAGATCTGCTCTTGTGCAGAAGTGAAACAGAGCCATTCAAGACTGGGTTTGTCATGGCAAATCTGTTGCAGATTTCTGCCAGCCCTGTGGGGCTCACAGAGACTTATTTTTCCTTCTTACACAGAGTTCAAAATTGCCATTGTAGCTTGGGGCATGCTATAATGTGAAGGCTGGGTCAAAGAGGCTCATCCTTAATTCCAAGCCCTTGGTCACATGTCAGACTTGCCACTTTGAAGTGTGGGTTGGGTCCAGAGATCATCAGATCTTGACATGGACAAAATGTCCTACCCTCCTCCTCCACTGGCTTTGTTCTTTGAAATAGTTTATCTGGAAGTTGCCTGGTCAAACAATCTGGAGAAAATGGCTGACATGAAATGGTACCACTGACTTTGATTAAAGTTTGGTAAAGGTTTGTGAAACAATGCCAACGTGATGTTTTTAACTGAGGCAGTGCTGGCATTATCACTTCCAGTGCTAGCAGAGAAGCAGGGAGAGACTTTCTGAGGAAGCCACTGCAGAAAATAGGCGCCTCCACTGTCCTCAGTTTGAAGCTCAAACTGTCTGTCATAAATTATTCATCTCTCTGATTTGCTGAGATGTTCAAGGCTTGCAGTGTAATTCTAGGTTATATTTCCACCAATATTGGTAGGGAACACAATATCCACAGTGCCCTAGACAATCTTTCAAGTTTCTTGATACTTTCTTCCCCCAGTTTCTTTTATTGCTGCCCACAGGTGGTGGTGAAACTTCCCTGATTGAATGACTGTGATGTTGTAAGGGATGGTATGAGGGTTAATCTGAATAACACAAAACTAGAATTTTAGTGGGTGAGGTGTCCCACTGTTAGCAGCCCTGTGTTGGAAGATGTAGATTCACCAGAAGAAATGGAGGGACATGATGACATTTGCCTATAACAAGTTGGCAGGTGCTTCTGTGTCCTTCAGGTGGGAGTGGTGTTGGCTTCTGTCCATTCCCCTCTCACGTGGGTAATTAAGCAATTTGTTTTGTACTTTTTTGGATAAATTTTCATTCTATTGAGATTTTAGCTTTACTTTTTTTTTTTTTGTTAATTATCAATACTTGTTTTTTTGCCTAAAACAAAACACCTTCTGAAGAGCATTCTCCTCTTCCCACCGAATTAAAGCCACTGTTACTTCAAAGGATAGACACAAGTTGGCACAGCTCTGCCATAGTTCTGGACAGCAGTGTTTGGGGACAGGGTGAATGTACTCACAGCCTGCAGAAACAGAGGCAGGGAGGCCCTGCTACAAAATGTGTGCATGCTGTTGCTGTCCCTCGGAGCAGGGGGCAGCAGGAGGTACTGCTGAGTTATTGATCCCAGATCCCCCTGCTGCAGATGGGTAGCTGAAAACAAAATCATTAGAGAGAGTTCCAGGGAGAGACCTCAGGCTGCTGCCAGAGCAGGGTTGCCTCCTACAGAATGTCCCTAGAAGTTCTGTGGGTGAGGTAACACCTGAAAAGCTCTGTGGTCATGGCAGAGTGCTGGTGGCTGAGTAGTATCCATCTGATGGATAGATGGATAGCTCTGTCTAGAGCTATGGGGTTTTATTATGTACTTCTTTTGTAATTTCTGTCAATCTAGGTTTGATCCCCTTCATTTACATTTGGTCATCCTTACCCTGAATTCTTGTTTTCTCTTATTTAAGAGAAAAATCTGCCATTCTATTTAAGGGTGCATATCTACCGGCACACACTGTATGGCATTTCATTTCTGTTTAGCCAAAATACAGGAACTCTTCGTTTTAGTGGGGAGGGGTGGGTATTGTGGTTGGGTTTTTGGTGATTTGGGGTTTTTTCAGCATTTCTGAAGGGCCAGCTGACCACATGATGCTTTGGGTTCCATTTGCTTTTAGAAGTGTTGCTATAAGCTTAGTGAGAAATTAAGCATTTTGCTACTTTATATGATGATATTGTAAAAAGAAACAATTTTGGGTGGTGTGGCTGCAGTCAGGTTGAGCTCCACACGCTCTCTTTTGTACACTTTCTTTATTAATATTGTTCATTTTCTTATATCATTGCTGTTTCTAGTAAATAGTTCTTATCTCAACCCATGATCTTTGCCTTTTGTGGGTCCAATTCTCCTCCCAAATCCTCTGAGAGGGAAGAAGGGCAAAAGGGGATGGGTGACAGGGTGTGGGGTTTGGAGTTTCAGGGGGAAACACTAAACTGGGGAGGACCATTCCTAAACCATGACACCAATATAAGGAAATAAACTTCTAAGGAGAAATGTGAATGTGTGGTTAACCTTCAGGTGAGCCTTTAAAAGTCAACTTTTAAGATTTACCTTATTGTTCATTGTATTTGATGTTGCTTACCCTGGTGGTTGACCTTGTGTAGTGCTGGGCAGGCCTTAGATACAGAACACTCAACCTATTTGCAGTCTTGTGTTCAATTTTTTGTTCAAACTGATGCAATTTTCTGCTAGAATATTGTGAATCCCTGAATGAAATCTCTTGAGACTGAATCCAAGTACAGCAGCCTCTGTGTCACTACTTGTTGCTAACACAGTAGATTTTATACCAAAAAAATTATTATATCTTTATATAGCCTGATTTGGTTGGTATCATCTGCTGCCAAAAATCTATTATCTCTAGATTCCAAAGGAATTGTTCTTTCTGACATTGTTGCTTAGAACCAGTGTCAGGAGAGCACCGTTGGAAAAGCCATAGCTCTTCTAGCTTCTAAAACTAGCTCAGTTCTTCATCAGAGTGGAAAAAATGCAAATTAACTTATAAGTCCTTCGTCATCCCTTTAAAGCCAGGTGCAGCTCCAGAGCAGAACTGTAGTAATACCCTCTTACAGGTTATTGTCTCTGATTACAGACTTAGAGAGGCCCTGCTATTGCCCATCATTAACAATGACTCTGTAACACCTCATTTGCCATTATTAAAATGCTTGAAGCTTTTGAAAAATCAGGATACACTTGTTCATTGCTGTACTCAGTTGTTGAGGAAAGGCCTTTGGCCTTCTGGACAGGAGGGAAACTGTGGACTTCTGTTAAATAACACAGTTCATATGGATTCAGAACATCAACTGAGGTTTTGGGTAATTTTGTACTGTTTTGCTTGAAATAAAACACATTTTGTGTACAGTTCCAATTCAGATATCACATCCTGAAGTTTAATCTCCTGATTTGAATCTAAAGATTTCTACTTCAAACTTATGGAGAAGATGCAGCCTCCTGCAACCTAGAGAATAAAGTTTGCTATAGAAATTAAGTGTATTAAGAAAATCTTGTATATAAAAAAGGCCCCAAATCTGCAGATGTGAGAACAACTTTATTTTCTCAAGTGCACCTGTTAATGCTTCAACTGGCCAGCAGAATTGCAGTCAAGCCTAGGTTTTAGGGTGTGAGCCTTGTTACACAAAGGCAGGTCAGTTAGCCTTAAATGCATGATAATAAATGTTAATAAATGTTAGTAAAGCAGAGCTGATGGCATGCATGCACTGCAGTGGGACCTGAAGGAGCAGAGAAAAGGGAAATCTTCTCCCCACCAGTCAGGCGGGAAGTGAGGGACTCCCAGGCAGGTGCCCTCCTCCTTGGGGTGTCCTGTTGGTGCAGCAGGTGCTGTGTGACACTGCTGAGTGTGACTCTGTGGGAGCTGCTCAAACTCCCCCTGGGCTGGTTTGGCTTTATGGTGCCGTTTGTGACAATTGCGTCACACTCGCTGCGGTGCCTGCCCTGACTGGCTGCCGTGCCTTGTGCTTGTGTGTTAGTGGGCAACGTCTGCTGGGTAAGTAAAAAGCCATTACCCTTGTAGGTGCTGAAGTTACCTGCTAAAAACTGTGAGGGGAAGGCTGAAGAGCTCCTACAATGAAGCTACAGGCTGGAAAATAAAATGTCAGGAGGCAGAGGGGGAAAGGGATGAGTTAAACACAATAGGCAGGTGTTTCTAATGTAAAAACATTTCAGAATGGACCAGTGCAAGGCCATAAGGATAAGAACACTTGGGACAGTGGGGTGAAGGCATTGCCACAGTTTTCTTGGGCTGGGGACATTAGAGCTTACATAGATGCAAGTGGGAAGTATGCCATGGGATTGGAAATGAAAGGGTCTTGGCATTAGAAAAGGCAAGGTGCTGTGCAATACCCTCCATGGGTAAACCATGGATACAAAGGCTTTAAGTGTGGTTTCTTAAAACAAGAGGCTTAGCCTGGCAGCAGGGATTGTCATGGAAAACCCATCATGAAAGAAACATGTTGTCTGAGGGATGTGTGAATGTTTAGAGGGGAATAATTGTGCATTAGACATACCTGGACAGTTGAGCTGCTGAGAACCACTACTCAGCATGGGCAGCTTTATAACTAACAGGCCAGGTTTTCAGTTAGGAAATGCAAACTGCAGCCCAAGAATGATGTGCTGATGTTAAGGTGTATAGAGGTATGTGACAGTGCCTTCTGCAGTAAGCTGACGTTGAGGTGAGGGATTCTACAAGAAGGGTCAAAACAGTAGTAAAATATAAAGAAGATTCTGCTCTGGGGCTTGGTGTGGTTGAATAGATGATCTGAACAGTTCTTCCATATGTGCAGTCCTTAATTCAGGAGACTGTATTGTCATTTGAGAGAGTATTGAGAAAATCTCCACTGCAGTGACCCACTTCTAGATAGGGAATGGGAAGACGGTGTCTGTCCCATGGTGCATTGCAGTTCAGCCTGCATGGGCTGCATTGATGCTGCCGTGCAAAATGTTGTTCCTGTGGGAAGCTTCAGGGTCACTCAGAGTTGAAAAGGCAAGGGGCCTTTGTGTAACAAAGGGGAGAGCCTCAGGCCAGGCTGATTAAACATGGATTTTCTCTTTGAGGAAAAAGTAGATTTTTCTTTGAGGCAGTGGTGGACAAAAGGAATCAGTTGTGAAAAGAACATCTGAGGCAGTTATTTCATTCTGCTACAAGATGGAGATCCTCTCACCCCTTTTCCAGGCATATCCTCCTCACACTCTGTGTCAAATGACTTGGTGTGTTGACAGTAGGAGGAACCAGGTGGCTGCTGAGGGCCTGTAGGGGTGAGCATTTACAATGTACCCAGGGGGGGACATTGTAGGGGCAGCTCTAGGTCTGACTGGTTAGAGGCATTTACATTCTGATGTTGCTCTTCACGGTTTAGGGGGTGTTTTAAACTTTATTTGACTCCAACCATTACTTTTTGCTATGTGCAGGGTGTAGCCTTGAGAGGGATGCTTGTCCAGCCAGACTGGCTTGGTTTGATGGCTCAGGCTCTAAAAGAGACACTCAAAGTGATGTAGTTTGGCACTTGTGCCCTGCCCCAGGCTCCTCTTTCTCATCCTGTTTTTCTTCCACAGTCACTGCAGATCTGTGATGTTGTCTAGAACAACACAGCATATCCCATATACCCCACAATCCCAACAGACCTTCAATAGTGGTCATCCTTCTTGCCTTACTCTCAGCACAGCTCTACGTAAAAAATTGAAAATGTGTGAGAAAAAAATTAGCAAACTAGATTAAAATATTTCCTTTTTTTTTTTTTAACCTTCATGCTCATCTTTGCAAACTAATAATCTTTATTCTCTTGGGTTTGAGGCTGGTCACAAGAGCCTGCATTGAGATATTCAATTATTTAGTGTCCTTTTAAAAGAAAAGGTAATGTATGCAAGAGAGATGTAAGATCTGCTCTGGTGACCATCCCCACAGCTGGGATTTTAAAAGAACATTTTTGTCAGGGCCCTTGTGGTTGTGGTGCCATCACTGCAATTCTACCCAGAAACTGATTCCTCTGTTTTCTCAAGGGACGATGAATTGTTTTTGCAAGTAAGCAAACCAACTGAGAGCCTTGTCACCTTCCTCTCCTCACATGAGTTACTGCAATACCTTTTCAAAACAATTTTTCACTTTCTCATTATGTTTGACATTATTGTTTCTCAAGCTTGAAGATTTGTCTTTTTTGACCTCCTAGACAAAATTACTTAAAGGGATAGATTTCAATATAGCATCTTACCCAGTTTTATTTTGATCTCTTCCTCTCTCCATAATCTCTGGCACAAAGAACCTGATTTGAAGTACAAAGCGGTCTGCTGGGAATATAATGTAACATTAAAAAACATAATAAATAATTTATAAATGCTACGCAGAAAAATATTCCACATTATTTTAAGTAATTTTGTTTGACTGTGGCAGGGAATGAATATGATAAGAGATCAGAAGTGGTCACACTAACCACAGAGAAGAAAAATATTTCAGGTTGGGCATATTTTCTCAGAGCTTGCATACCAGAAGTCTTGTCTCTCCTTTATGGATGTTACATATTTCCCAGCAATTACAGTGTAGATAAAGGTACAATTCTCTTGTAAAAACAAAACAAAAAATCAACGAGATTTATTACTATGAATTTCTATCAGGAGTCAGAAAATTGCACATGCAGCCTGGCTAATATGTTGGGTTTAGGTGTTTCTTTTTTTTTTTTCCCCTTCAATATAAGAGTAGGACCTACCTGACCTGTGCTTACATCTAAATCGTTCTGATTTATTTTGGGTTCTGTTGAGTTTTGAAATCTGGATACTGACTGCACTCTTCTAGGACACTGTGTCACGCATTTGGATAAAGACTTCAATTTGTGTTTGTTTACAGTGATATTAGATGTTAAGAGGTTTATCCTGATGCTAGCTTCTTTGCCAAAAGCTCCAAAAATCAGAGATCACCCTGCATTTCACATAGCCCTGTGGACAGAATCCTGGCCTCATTCTAATTCTTCTTTCAAGTTCGGCCGCAGGTGTGCTCAGTGAACCAAAAGGTTTCTTCATCTGGAAAACACGATCAGGAAGTATCTGTCCTGGAGAGAGTATGCTTGCAGCAGGCTTACTGAAAATATTGTCCCTTTACCTGAGTGCTTGGGGGTATGGATGTGACAGTGGTCTCCTATGCAACCCTGCTGTGCATTACCAGTTACATCCGAAGTGTGTTTCCCTTTTGTCTTGTACCTGAAGTACCTGCTGGTATCCCTTGTTTGCCTTTCTGTATTCCTCCTATAAGCAAGAGGCCAGAGCATGTGTTTAGATACTTTGGCCCATTTTGATGTCAAGGACAAATTTTTTACTTGTTTGGTTGTTCATCCCACCTGTAAAATGGTAGCAGTGACACTGGGCACTCCTTTGATACCCTGTCAAAAAATAACAATTAGGAAACAATTAGTCTGGCTTGGTATCAGGGGAGCTTTTAACATTTAGTTTAACACAGATTAACACAGTGTAGCCAGTGGTAAACCTTTGAAAAAAATGAATGAGTTTAGTGAATCCACCAAAGGGAAGATGATGTCCGAAATTCAATGGTGTGCCCGTTTAGTCCCTTTTAAAATTTTCTTTATTGTTTTTTGAAGTATTTGTTGACAGCTGTTTTATTTGGCAAGTGTTCTTAACACTCTGCTCCTCAACAGAAGAACAAGACCAAGTGTCTTCTAGATAAGTCTAGTGGTAGCAGAAGCCATGCTAGCCTGACCCCAGCATTAGTGGGAAGGCAACTGGGAATTTGTACATGTAAGGAGTGAGTGCAATAGTGGAGGATTACTTTCTGTATTTACTCTGTTGCTGTTTCACATTACTGAATGCTGTTTAGGAGGAAATGAAAATCTTTCTAATGGGATCTAAATGAGATGTGTGGAGCAGCAGAAGGTAGTTCCCTGGAATGAAATTAGATCTGACGGCTGGGATTTAACACGCTCTCTTTTGCTAGAAGTGTGTAAGATTATTAAAGCATCACAACCTCATTTGCTCGCTTTGTAATCTGTTCTTAACCTTCGTGCTGATGAGGCTGTTATGTAACAACCAGTGAAGGCCAGACCTTATGTTGCTTCAGTGTATGGGAACCCATGCCCAGTGAGGCCAGGTGGAAAGCTGGCTGCATTTTCCCCCCTGAGATTATATGGAAAACTTGCTTTTGGGCTGTGGGTAGCATCCTTGACTACAGAGAGGTGTATCCCAAGGTTTACTGTATGATGCTATGTCTTGTGACTGAAACACTCCTGTTTTCAGGAAGCCCATGGCAATTCTCTTGATAGGCACACTGACAAACCCTTTCTCCTTCTTAACCCTCTTACCTAAATTTTGGCTGCATACAGAAGCAGGGGTGACTGCTGTAAAGAAGGTGTTAATTATTTTCATTAAATTAAAGGTTTTTCTTCAACAGGAGCAATCTTTGGTTGGACTTCAATAAAAGGAGGGATGTGACAGGGAGATCCTCTGCTGAGCTCTCATTTTAGCAGATTAAAACATTGCAGCATCCATGCACCTGTTTACTGGGAACACCTGATGAGTGCTATCTAAACTGTCCCTGGTCAGGGAATGCCTAGCTTAAAAACCCAACAAAAGTCTGGCTGTGAATGAGAGCTCTGAGCAACCCATCTCTAATGAAATCAGAGCCAACAGTGTTCTCCTCATTTAAATGGAGGGAGAAATGTTTCGCCTGTCTAGATGCATCAAAACTCTGCATGGCATCTACTTGCACCTTTATCTATCTCAGTAGCTTCATCCTTCTTCACCCCACAAACCCAGACTCTGACTAGAAGTGCTGTAGGAGTCATTTGTCAGTGTTTTGATCTCAGCTCCCATCAAAAACACACAGCAGTTCAGAGTGACTAAATTCCCAAGGTCACCCATGAAAACTGCAGTTCCTGCTGGTACATACCAAGTATTTCAGGCCCTTTCTCTGCTCTGTTCCTTTGCTTCATCAGGAACTGTACCATAACTTTCATTAGACAAAACCAAAGCATAATTTATTTTGCATTTGCATCTTTATTCTACAACACAAGCAACATAAATAGTTTATACTTTTTGTTTTAAAATATTTCCATTTCAGGATTCAGTCAGAATAAAATATACACAAAATACAATTTGCAAGCCAGCTGACAGTGACTGCCCAACCACTGGACACCCAAGGACCATACAAAGCTAGCGGCACAACAGGATGTGGTGGACATGGGGAACTGTTCTTCTAAAGAAGAGCAGAAAGGTAGAGGGAGGAGACATGGATGAGACCAAGGAATTGCAGATAGGTATGAACTCAGCAGAAGGTAGACCCAATGTAAGCACTTGTTTGACAAGGTAATTTATAGTCTTTCTTAAGAAGTACTATTGGCTCCTCCTGAATATACAGCTAGAGAGGTTAAGTCCTGGGAATCATGTTTTGTGGTAAAATGCTTCCTCTGGCAGCCATCATCATGGAAATAAAATTAGATTTTTTTTTTTTTTTAATTTTCAAACAGAAAAGATTTAGATCTTTGGCGAAATGGAGTGTCCACTCTCTTTGGCTTGCTTTCAGTTCTGGTTGAAGGGCCTATAGAAGTATGTTTGCAGTCTCACAAAAATGACAAAAAGGGTGGAAGGGAAAGAGGCAGAGAAGAGAAAGTGGGGGGAACTGAAAGAAGGTTCTTGCTTTGTCACTGCACACCTTCAACCCCTTGCTCCCATCTGCTCTAACAAACAGCGTGTGCTACAGGGCTCTGTCACCACCATGCTCTGCCCTTCCTGGCTGTTCTCCCTGTGATATCGAGTCCTGTCTTCCTCTGCAGAGTGGGGGGCTCAGGTGTCACAGCCGGATTGTGGAGGAGATATTTGTCCCTTGTTTGAACCTGTGTAGCTGTGCCTGTCTGCCAGCTCAGCTCTCTCGCTACAGCCTGCTGCTTGTGGAAGTGTGGCACTTCACCACAGCCCAGATGGACCAAATGCATGGACAGGAAAAAGGGCACTGATGCTCCATGGGAGTCAGACAAAATTTATCAAAGAACATAAAGTACCTATTGAAAAGTGGGATGTTGGGATAAAAGGATTGAATAGATCCTGTTGCCATGTTTCTTAACCAAAAATGCTTTCCATAAACTCAGCCCCCTGATTCAATGTGGCAGTGTAGCCTATGCAAACCTCAACTTGTGATTTTGCCAAAAATTGGAATTTGAGGGATCTGGTTCCACAGGCGAGCTCATTATTGCATTAATCCAGGATCATACAGCATAGCTCCACTAATATCCGCAGAATTAGGGCATTTCTTCTTCCCTCTGCTTTTAGTTTTCAGCTTGGAGACCTCTGAGCACTAAGTGAAAAGACTGATGCACACTTAGGCCATGCGTGTTTTCATTTTTTCTTTTTAAAAGCCAGCACTGCATGTTTGGCCAAAACTGTTTGTTTAGTATTATGCTAGTGTCACATATAAAGTATGTGTTCTGAGGGGAATTAGTGGAAATTACTTCTTCCTTGCAGTTGTACAACTTCTGGAATCCCAGGCATGTTGCTGGTGAGGGCTGCTGAGGCCCTTTGGTGATATCCCTATAGAGGCTCCGCTCAAATTAGGGAGGCTCAGTGAAGAGGGATTGCTAGCTGCCACAGGCTTTTATCTACATTGCATAAAATCCAACATTTGTGCTTCTGTGCAATGGTAAATTGGTCCTTTACACTAAAAGAAGAGAAACTTCTTTTGGTAAATTGATGGTTTCATCTTGCTTCTTTAACAATTGTGGAATGATCAGCAACTGAAAAAAAACCCTATTTCATGTCATATACCATGATGAGCCCTGTACAAAGGTCTTCCAATAAATTACTATGACTGGAGTAATGAGTCAATAGCCTGCTTGGACACCTTAGACATATCTTAGTATAAAAGTTGNAAAACAATTTAGCACTGAGAAATGGCAGTTCTAGAATGGATTGCTGAAGGTGACAATAGCCAAACCACATGCACAATTTCTCAACAGGCTTCTGCAGATGATCTAGGTGAAAAATGAATCACTTTGGCTTGCTGGATCTGTGCAAAAGTGAGGGTGCTAGTTTTGCAATATGGGGTTGTGTGGGACTGTGTGCCGGTTCCTGTGAATTTTTCAAGCAGGAGGTGTATGGAGGACAGCTGCAGAGAGGGTGACAAAAACCTTTACAGGACTCCCCCTTTCCTGAGAACCTGTGAACCCGTATGTAGGGATTGAAGAATTCAAGGACTGAGTCCTGAGTATTAAAGATCCCTAGCTACTTAACTTCAATTGATTTTGACAGCTTCAGCACTTTGAGTGTGGGCCCAAGCTGTGAAGAAAGGTACAAAGTGGAGGCAGAACATGGAGCTGGACTCTGCTTTCTAACTTGTTTGCCACTCAGTTTCATGCCACTGCTGTGCTGGGCTCTGCAGTGTTGATACCAACACTGAGATGCTGCTATACAAAGTACAGGTGAAGGCTGCACATGGTACTTAGAGGTGGGGGTTTTATCTTTGGTGAGTGAGGATTTGTCAGTGAATTTTACATAAAGATTTAATCTTAAACAAAACTTGAAGCTCAAGCTGAAAGGGAAAGCACCTTACAAGTTACAGGTGTAAACTGTGCTTGGCCTTGACACGAGCAAGCCACAGTGCAGAGGACATAGATTTTTCATCTGTGATGATGCAAAAGCTGTGTTGCCTGTGCTGGGAGTTGTACAAGGAAGGCATTGCCCAGTTCTGTGTAAATATTTTTCTAATAATTCTTTCTATGTGGTAAATTAAGTCAGTTATTCTCAAATGAGTGTTTATCCCAAGGAACATATTAAATCTGTATTTTAACATCATAAAGACATGAATGCATGTCTTTAACCAAGAGATAGTGGTGGTAAGTCAATGGCTGCTGGATGCTCAGAAAAGGTACCAGAATAGCTGTGTTAACCATTGCTGGTGTGACACAAATACATAACACAGCAGATAAGCATATTACTAATGTGGATAGCTCTCTGAAAATATGCTGAATGCCCAGAATATGGCAGTGATTGTAGCTACAGGTATCTGTACATACACATGTCAATCATCTCATATGACTGCATATGTTCACAGTGCAGAATGAAGTGCAAACATATGCAATGACCTGAGACCATGTAAGTTGGGGTCAAACCCTGGTCCTGTTCTGTAGGAAAAGGATTGCTTTCCTGATGAGTGCTCTGCTTTTCTCAGCTTTAAATATTTGCACAGTGATGAGCTATTACATGTGCTTAAAGGTAGTTGATGCTGGGCAGCAGCAACTTTCTCTGTTAGCAACTGCCTACAAGATTTTAAAATGAGATGTCCTTTCTTCTGCTGGCTGCAGTGGCCCTGAGGAGGGCAGTGTGAATTAGGCAAAGGCAGCAGACGTGCAGCTCTGGTACCTGAGAAGGATGTCAAGTTGCCACATCTTCTTTTTTAAAGCATTTCAGTTGAGTAAAATTTACTGGGCAATAATTTTTAAAAACAACTGGCCAGTTCAACAAAAAAAATCGAACCCAACTCCTATAGAAATTTTTGACAAAAAAAGTAAGGGCAAGAAAAGAGAAGAATGTGGTCATTAACCAAGGCAAAGAGAAAGAGTAAGCTCAGGCTGTAATGAGCATTTGCTCAAGGTTCAAATGTTTGGTTCAACACTAAAGCTGCCAATACTCTGCCATGCATGAGGTTATAGAGCTAACAGGAAGGATTTGAATGGGATACACTTGTGAATACACATGTGGATACAAGGACTACTACTGCTACTGACTGAGGTGCTTCCCCACTCACAAGTAGAAAGCAGAAAAGCCACTGTAGCATGGACATGTACCTGGACATGACTGGGGTGTGCAGTGCTGGGAATTCCCCTTCTGAAGCTTAGGACAGGCTGATGCCAGTCCCCTTTTCCTGGGACTGTTCTGGCAGACTTCTCCTTTGGGCTAAAAGCTTGCTTTATGAGGTCTGAAGGTATCATGCTGGTAGTCATGAGCCATGAAACAGGCCACACAGAACCTATGAAATGGTGACTTCACACATTTATTATTCCACTTCTCTGGGGCTTACTGATGTCTATGGCTAAACTAGCAGAAAAATTGCTAAGAATTTGATGAACTAATTTGACCAACTAATTTTTAAAATGTGTTTATGTTTTGAAGGTGCATCAGAAAGCTTCAGCTTCTACATTTCATGGTTGTGGCCATGGGCTGCTCCCCTCACCTGGTTAGCATTTTATACACACAACGAAAAGGAAGAGCAGCACATGTTGAACTTTGCTCTGTAAAGTCTGCTGCTTCAAATATTCCTTCTTCCCTCCTTCTAAATTACATTTCTGGAATTACTCAAAGTTACTTACAGCCTTTTAGGGAGGGATGTTAATGAGCAGAGGCACTGAGGGTGACAATGGGCACTTAGTGCATAATTTGAAGGAAAAAGTTCAAAACAGGCCAACAGCAACATAGCAAATTTACTTTTCCACATTTTCCAATGTGGTATTTATAGTGTAGTTAAAATGAAATTACATTTTAATGTCAAGATGATCGCTAATCAGGTAACACTAGGTTTTACTGTGTTCATGGGCTTTAGGAAGGTGGTAGTAATGGTATTGGCACTCCTAAAGCTTTTTTTTCTGATTTACAGAAGGATTTTGTACTGCAACCACAATGCAACCATGGTGTTTCCTAGATTCTAGGACCTCTGCTGTAGTCCTAAGGGATTTCACTAGTACTGCTATCAATTTTATTTCCCCTACATAATTTAGGGATTTACTTTTAGATCAGTACAGCAAGGATCTGCACCCATTCAATGCATTTATAATGAAAACCATCGGAGTTAGCTGCTTTGAATATGGTTTATTATTCTGATTTCTGTTGTTGCCTAATTAATGCACTGCTTTAAAAGCAGCTCTGTATAGATGCCAAATAAAAACTTTAACAAAAAATGTAACCACACTTTTACTCTACCTAAAGATGTATAAGAAAGACATGGCAACAGAAATCAAACTGTGCTACTATTCTCCCAGATACCAAAGCCTAATCTAACCTGTCCCTGAGGAAGTATTAAAACTGTTGGGGGAAAATTGGCAATTGAAAACACTGTTAAATTAGTAATTCATAAAGTCAGTTTAGGTGGTAGAAAAGATTTGTTTTTACAGAATTTTTATGTCCTTTAAACAATTTAGCAAAGGGAACTTCTTAAAGAAAGAGAAACAGCATGACTGGCACTAGAGAAAGTTATGGGACAAATACTCCCTGCACAAGACTAGCAGGTGACAAATGGGAAGTAGGCAATGGAGGGAAAAGGCAGGAGGATAGTATCAGACTCTTTGTAAACAAAGCAGCTTGGGAGATGGCTGTTCAGTGGAGCTTCTTGGCTCCCTGTTTTTCCAGGTTTAAGATGCTATATGCACTTAGCTGTGCAAAATTATGTAAAGCGATGACATTTTGAAGATGCTTTGGAGCAGGGACTGAAGCTGTATATTTAGTTGGCATGCAGATTTTTAAAGCCTTGGGAAAACAGCATTAAGGAGTCACCCAAAATTAAAATCAACTAATTTTCAACAAGTTATCAACAAATCAACAATATAGCATGGGAGTACGAGATTAAATGTCCCAAGGGCTGTGACATAACTTGTACAACAAGGTAACCCTTTGCTTTGTATAGTGTGAAAAGCATCACACATGCATTTGACAACACAATAGTCAATCCTCCCCCTTCTCCTCCCTCTTACTAATAACAGAAAATTGCAATAGTCCCAATAGGAGTGCTGCATGGAGGGGGGATATACCTCTGTGAGGATCTGTCCTTTTCTATTTACAGCAGCAGACAAGAAATGAGAGAGAAACAGGAAATATACCTCCCTTTCAAACTATTTTCCATCTTGCTTCAGCTCCAAGTGGAGTGATAGGCTACATTTAACAAAGGTGATAAGGGTGTTCATGGCTACAGCAGCTCTACATAAGCAAACATAAATTTCCAGTAGACTAATAGCTGCAGTGGTGCTTAAACTTGAACACTTTACTCCGCTTAGTTGGATGCTGGATACTGGCATATGCTGGTATTTGCTGTGGTGTGTCTTGCCCACAGCTTCACAGGAAAGAGCAAAACAAACTTCCCTTTTGCCCTTAGAGGGAGTTAGACATGTGGCAAAATGCTCAGCTGCAGGCATAGGTGAAGAAGCAGGCAGGGTGGTGTTGCAGAGAGGGCAGTTTGACAGTGCCATTTCTCTTCGAGCAATACTCCATAAGAGCAATGAAAGGATCAATAGTCTGTGCTTGGTTCACCCATTTTAGACCTGGGATTCTTTAGCTACTCCAAATGTGACTACAAAGGCTCTTCCTGGAGCTAAATAAATTTCCACTTTCTCTAGTGAGTGACACATTTAGTTACTACAATAATCTGACTATCCTCTCTCATGCCAATTTTTGAAGAGAAAATGTTCCCCTAAAAAATGTCACCTTCTTACTTGTCCTATAGCCCCACCTTTTCACTGACTTGTATTTATTTATATATTTTCTACATTAAATAGGTTTACTGACCTGGTTTGACACCCACATGACAGTTGCACTCACAGCTAATTTCAAGTGTGGAAGTTCTGCTGCAGTTTCTGGTGGCTCCCACTGCTGCAAATTTGAATTAAAATGAAGGCTATGAAATGTATCACCTCTTCTGATAGGAGCCTGATTTACAGACAGGTTCTGGGTTCTGGGGCCATGCCAGATCCTCTAAACAGACTCATGCTTTGCCTCCTTTGCTAGTGTGAGGGACACACAATCTCAGGTGGATAGACAATATAAATTGACAAGCTCGTTGTTTTTTAATTTATCACCAACAAATAGGCAATTAATGCACCCCAAGTACTTCTTTGCTGTATACCTTGAATGTCTTCTGCCCTTTGCAAAAGAGCACAGCTTGGTTTAAATGATGATATCGTAAACTCGGCCCACTCTTCCCAGCCATTCCCGGACTGCCTGGCGGACACGGATATCTGTCACGTGGCAAGTCAGCTGGCTGATACAGGGAAACACTGCAGGCTGCAGGGCTGTGAAAGTTTGGTCTGGCAGAGCCTGGATCTGGTTGAGAACTGTCAGCACCATGTTGGTCCATGCCTACAAAGAAATTTGATTAAAAAAAAACCTCTTTAGAAGACCTTTCTAAATAGGTGAGCCCAGTGGCTGAGGCAGAAAATAAGGTACCTGGTGGTTGTAGCCTCATTAAGCAGACTGAGTAATGCCAGCATATTCATTTAATGGTCACTGTGTCTTCCTAAATCACATTCAGTACTAGTCATTATTTGACTTTGTATTGCAGATATCATGCTCACCCTTTCCTTTTTTTTGTCCCACAGTGAACAAAATCTGCCAAATTTGGTGCTTTCACTGATTTGTTCACTTGGACATGCAAACGGCAAGCTTCTGTTTGGCAAAAGAACCCATTATTTTTCTCTGGAATTAACAAAATACTCCATTCTTAAGTACAAAAGCAGTGTGACAAGCAGCATGGCATTTTCAAAAGCCTTCAGTGGGTTACAGACCATAGCAGGAAACAATGAGTTTGCTGTAGGTTGTCAGTTCTCAGGATTAAGGGCAGCTTTGGCCCCAGTCATAGAAACACTCTTGAAAGCTGAACTAGTATATGCCTGATGACACTTCCCTGAAGACTGATTTTCTTTTAACAGGGCAGAATCAGGTTTTTATTAATTCCAGCTCCTGAAAGATTCAGCCCTCATCACAAGGACTTCATTATATAATATAATATTTAACAAAAATATTATAATAATGTAAAAAAATGTATAGGTATCTTATTTATTGCTATTATTATTAGCCTTCTACAAGAATGTCCTACCTGTATCTGGGCCTCTGCATCCCTAATAGATATATTCAGGGAGCTGACTGTGGATCCTGAACGGGGTCTCTTCTCTTGTCTCAGGATCTCTGGACCAGCACTGAATGAATGCCTCATTTGGCCTTGATCTAGAAGATGTTGTGGCCGCTGGAGTATAGGTGAGTCTGGCCCTCTTGAACCCAGGAGTTCCCCTTTCTTTTCCACTTTGATCTCTTTGGTGAAGGATGTCATGGCCTGTTGCTGCTTTCTCTTCTTGTATTCTGTCATAAACTTGGAGATGGTTTTGTCAGTGGCTATGGTGTAGATTTTGTTACCAGCACTCTCCCACCATTCTTTTTTCTTGGTTTGCTCTTTTTTTTCTGGTTTAGGACTCAGGGGTGGGGGTAGCAGCAATATCTCTCCACTCCCTCCTCGAGGTGTCAAGCTGTCTCCCAGTTGGTCCCTGATCTGACTTCGGTCATCTTCTGATGGCGTGTCCTTTCCAGATAGCCCTCCAGTTGATGGGGTGGAGGTTTCTGAGTGAAAAGATGGTAAAATGAAGAAAGAGTCACCTTTGAAGACTGGAGGCTCCTCTACATTGTTCTCCAGGTCCAGATGCATTTGGATGTAGTTGTTGCACAGTTCCATGCAGAGCTTGTGAAGCCGCTTGATCAGCCACCCCCAGTCAGCATTGCTGACCGGCTGGACACTCAGAGATGGGATTCGAGCCCTCCACTGCCTCTTCTCCTTTCCTCGTGGGGGACTGACTTGGGCAGTTTCTTCAAAAATGTCTTCATCTTCTGAAGAACACTGCTGTGATGAGTCCGTGCTTCTCTCATCATCTTCAAAGAGGATCTTTTTCACTTGCTCTGCAGTGATGTTCTCCTGGTTTGTCAGGATTGCACAAACTAAGGCATGGAAGTAGATGTTGAAGCTCATTGCTGACTGGCGATACAAGTTGGCAGCTCCACCAATGCCAGACACTTTTTTCAACAAACACTTCAGCCCAGGTCTGGTGTCAAACTCTCTGGCTGTTCTGTAGGAGTCCAGGAGTAAGTCAAAGATGACAGCCAGGTTTTGCATGGAGATGTACCTGAGGAAACCAGCCAACTTGTTTTCTGGTACTTGTATTGCCATTTTCTCCTCCAAGTTAGAAGGGCCTTTCACAAATTCTTCCAGTAAGATGTCATATAAATTCTGGAGCAGTACTTGGTGGGACAGCAAGCTCACCACTATCGTCCTGAAAGGAATACTTGGTAAACCAAGCATGGGAAGGAAAAAATCATAAAATATTAAAATGGTGCATTGTGCTTGTACTAGGAATAAAAGTACACAGATATTTCAGCCTGCTGTAACTCAGGAATTTATTAACACATAAATTATTCCTCCACCAACATGTCAGACAACCTTTATTTTGCCATGACAAATTGAGGCCAAAACTAGTTTACTACTCAGTTTCCATTTCCATTAATGTCCAGGACTACTTCTTAAAAATAAACCATGAAGAGGTATCCAACGAAGAAAGAAACATGTACAGAAACATCAGCAGTGCAAGGCAGCATGCAAAGAAGCTGAAGTCTGGCTGAAGGCACATTTCACTGCTTGCTCTTAAGACTTCAACTTGAACACTGAGAGCCTAGCACGGACATATGTATTCCTAACCCTGTTCCTCACATATGATACTGGGTGATTTTTGGCTGTGCTCCTGTTAGAGAGATACTGGGAGTCGTTTTAGCCCTCACTGATTTTTGACTTGCACGGGGGACACAGCAATGGCAAATGCCTCCAACCAAAGTTTTCAGGTCTTTCACCAGTAAATAACATGGAGAGGCTTACAGGCAAGCAAGGCTTGGAAGAAAGACAGGACTGTTGTTTGGTATCTCATGGATTTCAAATTATAAACTGTTAAACCTATCTTAAGGTGTTTTAAGAAGGTCTTTATGTAAGATTACAGGGCAATGTTTTAAAAGGAGCTGGTGCACATAATAATACTTGGTTTGATGTGATGCGTCAAGTTTTAATTAGCACAGCTATCAAGTAAGGAAGAGATTTTTCAGCTTGCTTGCAATACTGAAGTTTTAGGTCTAAGTCAAAGCAAATCTTCATGTAACATGAGAAGTTCAGTTGTAGACCTTTGATATTTTTTTGCAAAAATTATTACACTTTCATTAAACAATTTTCGAAAGTGTTTGGGAATACCAAGACAAAAAGCCAAATTTTTTTTTTTTGAGAAATCCTATCAAAACCCAATTTTGAGAATACAACATTTAAAAGAAAGTTCAGGCAAAATTGTTCTTCAGTTACATTCCCTGTGTCAGTTTGCCTACCATGACACAGCTGTCAGTGCTGATACATCAGTAAAATTTAGTAGTCCTATTATTTGACAGTGATAAAATGTTGATGATTAGCACATACAGTTAAGCACTTTATGGGGAAGTAGTTTTCTGCTGTAAAAATCATTAGAGGCTCTGACTCAGAAAAGCTCTTAAGAGCACGTATAATGTTAAATGCGAGCTTGCAGTGATTTCAAGCAACTAATCCTGTTCCAAAAGCAGGGTCAGGAATGAAGGAGATCTGCTTTCCTTGTAATAGCCAAAAAAGCAATTTACAAGGACAGTGTGAAGTACTGCTCAATCCCAAAAGAAACTGGTAGAGAACTACAGGTGAAAACACAATGCCAAAGCTGGTTAAGGATAGTATTTTCTTATTCTGCCCAAAGTTTCAAACTGAAATATATGATTACTTTTTAGGAAGAAGAAAAACTCCCTTACCCCAGCTTCCTGTGAAACGATGCAGCATTAAGGAAACAAAACCAAAAGGGAGAAGTGAAACCCTGCTAAGGTTAAAGTAAAACTTTGGAAAGGCCACATTTACTATCATGCATGACTGGCATAGTACTGCACTGCTGTAGCAAATAATATGAAAACAGTGGCACAGTCAACTTGTGAGCTGTGTTTTGGTGAAAACATGAGCATTGCTGGGATAACATTTGGCTATGGGCATATACAACTTTAGCAGTTGGTTGGACAAAGCGCAGTGTGAGAGCATTCAGAGTTTGTATTAATTGCAAGCTTTATTTATTTGTTTAAAGACAAGCAAGACCCTTGCTACCCTTACAAACACAGCCTGTTGGATTGCATGGCCTTATGTGCTGTGAGAGGTGAATATTCCAGTCTTTTGCTTTGCATTGATAGTAACAAGAAGAATGACCTGCTAGCCTTTGGATAAAGTAGATATTCTCCCCTATAAAGGAACAGTTTAACCTGTGATCTCAAGCTTTCTTTGTCTCTGTGCAGGGCCCTGTTCTCTGATGGTGAGGCAGCAGAGAAGCTGCTCTTGTGGGAAAACTTCTGTAAAGCAGTAGAAACATCTTGCATGGTCTTTCTTTTTGTCCATCCAAAGAAGGACCATCACATACTGGCTCCTTGTTGCAAACAATAGTTTAGATTTGAATGGTAAAAAACCATGTTTGGTATCTCGTAAAAGACAATTTCATGCCATTACATACCTTGCAATACAAACACAAACCCTGAATGCAGGATTCTGATTCTTGGCCCAAATGATGGTACAGCAGTTGTTTAAACAACCAAGTGCAAGCAAAAGTAAATATTCTTTCACAGGATCAGACTGTAGTGCAAATAGATGAGTTTCTCAGGTGATAATGTAACAGAAAGACTTCCACAAAAATAATGTGCCAAGCAAAAACAACATTCCCTAGCTCAGTGTTGACAAGTTTGCATTTTTGGATGTGGTCTCTTCAGTTTATAATGCCCCAATTTATCCATTACTTTTTCTACCTTTTAACCAAGTAATACCAAATTTAAAAGACCTTTAGTGAAGCACACATTGCATTTGCTAGATATCACTAAAAACGCAACAGCGACACAAAACCTAATTTGATCAGTGTATTAATTTTTGTTGATGAGCCTACGGAGAGGTATGATTTACCAGGCTCGGTTCACATCTCTTCCTGTCCAGCAATATTTTTATCTTGTTTTTAGTGACACAGTGTCTTCCTTGGAAAATATTTTACCTTCTCTGGTTATGCCCATTTGGTTTCTTATCTGGTGGCAGGTCAATGATGAGCACACATGACTGGGCATGTTCAAACCCTTCCTTGTTGCTGGGGGTTTTTGGGGAGCACTGAGTCTCCAGCATGAAGACCTAGAAAACAACAAGTTACATAAAACAATCAATTTAGTGCTTGGAGTGGGTCTGGGGGGTGGGGAGGGGCTGGGAGTAGGATTCCCTGTAGTGTGAAATATCTGTCACGCTGAATTATTTTACAGTGATAGAGAGAATGCAAGGTATCCCCCCAGACAGACCTTTCCTGGAGTATGCTACTTTGGTAAAACAGCAACGGGCTACCTCCAGACATCCAGCAGGGTGCAGGGTAAAGGACAGACATATTTTTCTTTGAACCAGTGAAAGGCATAACACCAAATATCAAACCAAGCTTTCTGCTGTCTGTATGCTTCTATCTGAACGTATCCCATACAGTGGAGACAAGGACCTGTTTGCACAGTGAGCCAGTTGCACCTAGAAAGGCTGGTTGTTGGAAGGATTATTTTCAGCCATGAAGATACAACAGACATCTAACATGCAATCCTTTGGGGGTGTGTTGTGGTTTAACCACAGACAGCAACTAAATGCCAAGCAGCCATGAACTCACCACACCCCACACCCCGTTCCTCTCAAGGATGGGGAGGGGAATCAGGGAAAAAAAGATAAACTGCATGGGTTCATATAAGTACGGTTTAGTAATGTAAATAAAATATAGTAATATTAACCACCACCACAAAAAGGTGGAAGCAACAAACAAACAAACAAACAAACACACAAAAAAAAAAAAAAAGAGAGAGAGAAATAAAACCTGCAGAGTACAATTGCTCATCACCCAATGACTGATGCCCAGCCTGTTCCTGCGCAGCCCCTGCCAGACAACTCCCCTCATTTACATACTGAGCATGACACTCTGTGGTATGGGACATCCCTCTGGCCAGTCTCCATCAGCTGTCCTGGCCATGCTCCCCACCCAGGCTTCTCATGCACCTCCTTACTGGCAGAGGATGGAAAACTGAATGGTCCTTGACCCAGTGTAAGCTCTATTCAGCAACAACTAGAATGTCAGTGTGTTATCAACATTATTCTCATACTAAATTCAAACCACAGCACTGTACCAACTACTAGGAAGAAAATTAACATCATCCCAGCCAAAATCAGTTTAGTGGGAAACAGGAAAACAACTCTCAATTGGTGTAGCTTTGTTTTGTAGCTTCATAGTTGTCGCAAATCCTCACTGAGGTGGACTCAGGGAGTGCCACTGATAGTATCTACAAGAAAAGTATTACTGTTACATTCTCTGCTTTCTTGAGTTCTGCATTTTTAAAATTTAATTTAAAACATATTTTCTATTCAAACAATGTCTGCCACTACCACATTATTTGTGATCACCAATCCTGGTCTGTGTGTCTCAGATTTTCAAGCAGCATCAGAGTATGATTTATCAAGTCAGAAATTGACACCAAACATCTGCTGGCTGTTTTAATCTATCTGCTTTCCCATGCTGAAACTGTCATATGGTATTTACAGTTTTATGGTACCCTGCAGGTCATTAAGTTCAGTCTGCTGTATTTCAAACAACTTGTTTCATATAACCACTTTCATAGAATAAATAATCTTCATTGTAGTCAAAAGGACCCTAAGAAGGTTCCAAGTTTGCTCTGCTGATTGTGATTAGAAGTTAGTGAATAATTTATTAAATGTCAGCATTATCCTCTGGTTCCCAGTAACCCTTTTTCTTCTTTCCAATCTATACCTAGGTATTTATAGAGAAAAACGCTTTGATAGGTTAATCAAATCTTGTTTTCCTATTTTCATATCACCATCTCTATTCTAGTGCAATTTTTGTCCTTTGAATTTATCATTCTTTAACAGAGTATTCAGAAATCTATGTGACATTCTTGACGAGGATTCACAGTGACACTACTATTTCCCTTTCTCTACCAGAAACATCTCCACTCATGTATGCTAACCTGGCAATTTTTAAAATTACATTACACAGTAGGCTCATTGTCAGTCCTCTTTAGAATACCCATGCATTTTTTCCCACCCTAGGCATTCCAAATTCCTATTTACAGGGCAATAGTTTTGAGGTTTTGGTTGTCTTTTTTTTCTTTTTCCTAGTTTTTGTTAATTTTTCTGAATACTACTATTAGACAATTGATAGTAGCCTGGTGATGAGAAAGTCTTTGCCTGCAGGGTTTGTGAGGAAAAAAGGTGGAAAAAATTCACCTTCATAAAGAAAAGCTCCAAGTTTAAAAGGTTTTCTGACTTCTCCTGAAACATCTGTCAGTACCTGTTGTGCCATGGCTCTGATCCTCCAGTACTCAGCTTCAGCACTTGGTGAGAGGGAGGGGGCTGCCACCTTCACTTCACAGGCATCTCCACTAAAGCTTTCAGTACCACTGTGGAAATAGCCCAGCAGGTTCTACAGAGAGACACAACATCAGAATTTCAGTGTGTGTTAAACAAATGACTGTAGCCGTGTCCAGCCTGTTTGTGTGAAATACAAGATTCAGTGACCTTTCCCACTCCCATCAGCTGGTCACCTGCCATCTGGCAATTAATATAGCCAATGTAAAGGCAGCTTCTTATGGATGCTGGTCTGCAAAGACTTCACAGGATTTTTTGTTTACAAAACAGTGAATTGAAAACTAGTCTATACGGAGCATGCAGCTACAGCAAAGCAACATTGTCTTCTACCTAGTTTTTGTAAATCCAGTGGAAGAAATGGATCAAAAGGGAAATTTTCACCTATTGAACTCTTTTGATTTCACACTGGCAAGGCAATTTAAAATAAGTCTGAACTGAAAGCTACTAGTGTGGTCTTTGTATGTTTAGAAAAATTGATTTCAATATCCATTGTTGCTCCAACATGCTTAATTGTGAACTGGCAAATTAACAGCTTGTCAAAAGTTAGTGCATCCACTATGTGATTACATTTTGACTGACAGCAAAATGGCAGTTTTACCTTTACTGGCTCCAGGGTGGCAGAGAATGCATCCTGCAAGGCACAACATGCAAGCCTCCACATCTCTTCAGTAAAAACAGGCCCTGCTGTCACCAACACGTACCTGCAAGGACACAGGAAAATGTTATCATGGTCAAGAAAGAACTAGACAATGCTAACTGTTAAAGGAAGAAGGTTGAAAACCCCCATCTTTGGAAGTGTCCAAGGCCAAGCTGGATGGGGCTTTGAGCAACTAGGTCTAGTGAAAACTGTCCCCGTGGTAGGGGAGTTGAAACAGAGTGATCTTTAAGGTCTCTTCCAACCCAAACCATTCTATGAATCTATGAAAACAGAACAAAAGTCTTACTCAGTAGCTAGCTAATGTTATCCATTCTCCTCATTTGTTACCCTGACCTATTTTTGTAATTACACTGAAGTTTTGGCTTTTTTTCTCCTTTGCTTTTCCTCTTTAAGTAGACATCTTGCCACAAGAACCACACACTATGTAACTGTATAAATGAAGTACTTATTTTGATTATGACTGTAATAACCTGAAGACTGTGAAAGGTGCTAATTACCTCTAAAGACCTGTGAATGCCAGGAGAAGACCCATTTTCTTAAGGATCAATTATTGACTAACTAGATATAAGTAACGTGCAAGTGCTTTTTTTGAGACTCATACACATAGTAATGCCTAAAATCACATGTCCTGAAGCACACTGAAACCAGCAAGAAAAGGTTAATAAGTCTAAAATTCATTATTCCACCCAAAAGAGCAAAGATGTATTGCAGACTTCTTTTGAGATGCTAACCAACTTATCAGTCCACAAGTTCTTCAAAGACATAGACATCTCTTTTGAATATGCTAAGAATGAACAGATTGGGTTACCTGATACAGGAGCAGCCAACTCTGGAAATAATTTCTGTTGGTTCTGCTACACAGGCTACCAGTAACTTGAAAAGATCTTTCAACATAGTATTGATCATATTTTCATAACCAATATCTATAAGAAAAAAACACAGACTGGTTTTAACATCATTGCCTTTTCATTATAATTAGAGATAAACAGTCTTGCTACACTTACTGCTATTCAGTGAATTTGCAAAACCAAATGCTTTTTATGCAGCTATTGAAACATGCATCACATCAAGCTGAAAGAGCAATCCTTTATAAGTTAACCATATAAAATATCTGGACTGAAGTGGTACAGGAGAAATTATCTTAGATCCTGTTTCTGATATTCTAGTTCCTTATGATCAAAGCCTTTGTATATTCTTTTGGGAAGTATACTAAAGATGATGATCTTTTAATTTTGAAGATAGCCCTGCTCTGAGAAGGAGCCTGGTCTAAATAACTTCCATAAGTGCCTTACAATTTTTTTCCACATAATTCTAGACCCTGTTAAAAAAAAATCCCAATCAGAAATTTTTAACTGTCCTCCAATTTTATGCTTGAGCAACCAAAAAAAGCAATAAAACCACCTCCCCAAGTAGCTATTCAGCAACATGTCACTGACGGCAGTAGATATAACACTACAATGACATACCTGAGTGTATGAAATTCTGAATGTGCTCCACTACAAGTTCACTGGAAAGGCCAATGGCATGCTTGAAATTAGAAGATGCCACATCCCAGTAAGAATGGTCACCATGGCTGCGATGGAGCCAAAGAGACATCGTGGGAAGAAGAAGATGTACAACTGCATAAATGCCAAATCCTGGTCCTTAAAATAAACACAATAGTGGTTGTATGTACTTGCTTACAAAGCCTACGTGCTCCATAAATTTCCTAACTTGTTCCAAGCTGAAACCTGAGGTAATGCTGAAGGAAAGAGATTCTGAAACTTTTTTTGTGGGATGAGAGTGGCAAAATTTGGATGTAGTTATGAGGTACATTTAGCCAGCTGTTTACCTGCAGTCTTTCCCAGCAGATCTGCAGGATTATGTAATTTTCTCTTCCATTTCCTAGACACAGAGCAAACATTCTCTGTGGCTAGGACCACAGACAGAGTACCACACCTCTTCATTGTGCAAAGAATTTAAGCATATGTTCAATATACTTTTACAAGATGCCTTTTGTCAACAGAATGATGGACTAACTGGAACAACTTATCAGCTCTGAGAAAATCCTTTTCTAGCAGAGAATGTCTCTGTGCAGCTTTAACACAAGTAACATACTTTACAGAAATGGCTTAGGAGTCTAAAAGGTTTGGTTAGGATTCCACTAGCTCACATTTTATCAAGCCCTTTCATTACCAGGTGTCTTGGCAATGTCCCTCAGCAACTCAAAGAGCAGATCCAAAGTAGGAGGCTGGTGCTGACGGGGACAGTTGGATATGGCAGTTGTTAATTCTTCCAGCAGAATAATCCAGACATTGATAAGGCCTACAAGTAAAGAAAGAAAGATTAAAAACCATGAGTAAGATACTGCTTGACATGTGAAACTTGCCCTCAGAGATGATGGAAATTAATAAATTAAGTAACTTTAAGAGCATGGTTCTTGCATGTTTACTGTTGCCGTGTAATGGTTGTGGGCAATAGCCATTTTTGAAATGATGGCTTCCTTTTCCCTCCCTTTTTATCAAGTTTGTGTTTTGTCCCATCCTTCCTCATCAATACACACCTTGTTCTGGTCATACTTCACTGTTCCTACTAGCTCAGTCTCTTTAACCTTGTGTAAAAACATCCCACAAAAAATATAGAAATATTTTTTGTGGAAAACTAGGACTTGTGACTTTCTGGTTTCAGAGAGCAGCTTTTCTCTCCTTTTTCCAGGGTAGCAGCTACAGGACAATCCATGTGGTGGAAGACTCTAGATAAAAGTAGGTACCAAGGGCCAGTCTGGTGAGGCACATGAATGAAATGCATTGGAGTCAGCCTGCTTTCTGCCAGGCTGCAGCTGACTCTTCACAGAGGCAGCCTGGTTGGAACAGTTCAGTAGCTCACATATTCAAAAGTGACTGTACTGCTGTGAAGGTCTCCTGAGCCCAGAAGCCATAAGGCTGCATTCCTCTACTGCTTGGCTCTGCACACTCTAGTTCATCCAACACCTGATTAATCCACAACCCATATAAACCACAAAAATAATCAGGAGACAAACACTGCTTGTTTTTTCTGGAGGTCATAGTGCTTTTTATGGACTTCAGAAATTCACTGTTTATTTCAACAAACCACAGGACCTAAGTTTGGAAACATTTAAACAATTATTCTTTATCTTTCTAGACTGTAACTCAATATTGGTTTTTTTTTTCTGTTAAAGGTAGGCCTGCCAATACCAACATTAAAAGATTTTCACTCCTTTACTTCAGCTGTGGTCTAGAAAGTAGTTTTGCCTTAGCTCTCAGAAATACACAATGGTTGTATTATGAATATCAGGATAATCAAAATAATTGTTAATCAAAATATTGTTATCTTGCCCTAAGAGAAGGGTTGTATTTTTCTTATATATGAACTGTATCTTTTACATAAGGAAGGTGACAGGAACTGAACTTCCAAGCTCTGTGTGCACGCATGGGTGTGTGTAGACAACAAGGAAACAATAAACTATGACGTTTCCCCTCTTTTTTGCTTTCAGCAGTGTGCAAAATTTGCAGCAACATGTAGAAGAAGCAATTGATTAGTTCTGCATTTACTACTTCCTATGCACTTACCAGTGTCATCATCAAAGTCAGAAAGGATGCACTCAATCCCATCCTCACTGCTGGCTGAGTGTTCCTGCGCTCTCCGGGGCAAGTTAACCAGCCGGCCACTGAGGAAGATGGGTTTCAAGGGCATTTTATAGATTTTGGCTAACAACTTTGGAGGGTGGAGAAGAGGAGAGGGAGAAAAAAAGAGAAGATAAACATCCATGGGAAAGTTTGTAACAGTGATCACATACAACACAGGTACAAAAAATAAAATAAAAGGTATACAAACACAATTAGAGGCCAGAAGTCTTTGGTTCACTGACAAGTAAAACGTTGTCGGTAAAGAGAGGGAGAGCAGCAATTTAAATAACACATTTCTGAGATAGGAGTGTGCTCTTTTCTCATTTGTGAAGGGCAAACCTTACAACCGACTGATTGCATCTGTAACCTACAAAGCTCCATTAGCTGTACTATTGCAGGGATACTACCAGCATTTAATCAGGCCTTTCTAAGTAAATAATGTACCTGCAATATACAGACAAGATTTTTTTTAGTCATTCCTATTCTTCTTTTACTGGAAAGTTAAAAGGTATTACAAGATATAAATGGCTGCTTCCTTTGAAGAGGAGAAAATATTTCCCCCTCACTGTGAACTGGAGTTTGTGAAGATGAGGAATAGCAATGTGGTGCAAATAATGTGGTGCAATACATAGCAATGTGGTGCAAATACATTAGATATATACATAGATATTTACTATTTTTTTAGATGAACAAGATAGCAAGTTGAGTTTGGTATGTCTGCTGTTTATTATTCTGAGTTGCCTTATTCTTCCCTTCTTTTCTCAGTCTGCATACTGAATCCACCCATTATCTCTGAATTCACATATTAAGTACTTTCAGCAATGATAGTATCCTTTGTTGTGCTTTTGTATTGTACCCAGAAAAACATGGCCTGGGTCCAACAAAAAGACCTGCAGGTGCTACAGCAATACAAACAACATTATAAAATCAGACAAAAATTGGCCAGGTAACCCTGGATAATAATATATGCTGTGTGCAAGGAGATTACAGGAAACATGCTAGAATTCTAATTATTAGAGATTTGACCTGAGCTTCAGATATGTCTGCATGGTACAAATAGGCTGGTTCTGCATTTCAGAGGGTGTAACCTATTGTTCTTAAAATAAAAGAATTCTCAACTTCATGTTTTTGTGGGGTTTTTTTTGTTTGTTTTTTCTTGTCTTTTATTCACAACACTGTTGTTTTTATCTCTTTTATCAACTCTGCTTTTTATCTACTCCATTTTCCCACTGCTAACTGGCCTAGAAGGTATGATATTCCCTCTGATCAGCACCATCCATTTGGCAGTGCAGGGTATTACCATCAGGGTCACCACAGACTCTGCTGGGTTCATGCAAATCATCCAGGGACTGATGCAAAGCCTCAGGTTAGAATCACTTCCCAGGCCAGGTTAGTGCCTGGATAAGACTGTCCATCATACCTGAGAACATCTCCTGAGGTAATCAAGCGCGGGAAGGCACAAGTCTGTAGATGCAGATCCTGATCCTGGCACACAGTCTCCCATCTCCTTACAATCTACTTCCCCTGGGGACAGGAAAGGCAGCATTGGGAAGGACAGAAGAAAAGAAATAAACAGAGCATTAATTTTCTCATTCAGTTACACCCTAATGTCTGAACAGAATCAGAAAACATTATTTGTTTGATCTTCTTAGATGACAACCAGGGGACCCCCACACAAACAATACAGTAATACTGGTCATAGTTTGCACACAATTTTTTATATGAATAAGTGCTTTAATAAACACATGCCTATTTAATATCTGTTTAGTAGAGTCTTTGGGAGTTCTAATAATCATACATTGTATTATCTGTCATACTGACTCCATTCCACTCTTCCATGGGTGTAGGAAATTACTCATCCTTCGCTCAATTTCTATACTATTTTTTTCTATTTATTGGCACCCTACTGCCCTGGAAAATTCTTCCACCACAAGTTCTTCCTATTACTTTATTTACTGCTTAAATACACCATTCTATGTTTTGTATACTACACTTCCTCCTACTGTCTAATGCAGGTATCAAGGTTTCACAGTTTCAACTGTATGACACATATGCTCAGGTTCTAGTGGCTCTCTATTGCTGGTATTCCCAACTTCCATCAGCAGATTGTTCCTTTCAGGCCAGCTTCACTAAGGGAATTCAATAAGCAGAGCAGTTCCAAGGCATCCTGATGCAGAGCTCCTTTCTGGATAAGTCCATTCACTCCATCATTTTCCCTGTCTGCCAGTCTGCCTGTCTCCTCTCAGCTAATATTCTGTCTACCTTAGAATGCTTGGCTCAAAACCATTTTTCCAGTTTAGCTAAATACTTCCCATTCAGTGCCAAATCTGATGATGACTAAATGCTTATCAACATTAACATTTTCTTGCCTTAAAAAGTTATTAGTCTCATAAAAAACACAAGATAAATATTAAATTCTTTAATTAGATCCTACTTTGTTCTCTTTTCACTATATTTATTTGCTTTTTCTATGCTCTTAACTATTCCCTCCATAATGTATTTTAAAGTTTTGTCTATTACTGAGATCAGCCAAGTCAGCCAGTGAAGTTTGAATCCTTTAGTTTTACAATAAAATGCACATAGTATGGCATTGTATTTGCTGTTTGATGTTTCCTTGCTTTTTGATATGTGACCACAATGGGGTAAAAATTATGTCATGAAAGCAAGAAACATAAAGAAATGTAAGATGGGCTTTTAAGCTCTCCAGAAGAAACGTGAGTTCCCTCTATTGGTACTGGACATTAAGTTTATTTCTCTTTTGTAGTAATAACTACAATTACAATTATATCACAAGGTGAATTCTTCCTCCATTGAAATCAATGGTGAAATAGCTCAATGAGACAACAATAACATTAAATCATAGATCTGCTGCAGCTAGATGCTTCATTTAAATCAAAAGGAGTTGTTTGCAGACCTAGAAACCCCTATGAATTAATATTCACATAGAAACCAAAAGCCCCATTTTATCACTACTTAAAAGTTCTATAATTTACATCCACAAAAAACCCCTCAACTTCGTCAGAGTTCAGTGAAAAGTGTCAAATTCTAATGGTCAAGGCAAGCCATGGATCACCAGCATGGGGGCAGAACGACCCAGCACCATTTGCCTTTGTTCTGAAGGCTGGTGAAGCATGACAATTACTCTGCAGGGTCACCCTGACATGCTACGCCTGCTCTCTGCTGCCCACAGTGTAAATCATGCCCTGCTCTGTTGCAAACAATCCATGCTGTCTCTGCACAATGCCAGGCCGTTTCTGCAATATTCTAGGTTTTGAGATTTTTTTGTTTTATTATTTACATGAATATAAGCAAGTCCTGGTGTAAACTAAGATCAAATTAAGAAGCAGACACTTAATAGAGAGATGCAGCTTTGCCGCTATAAAAACTTGAAGAACTGATGGTTTTAAAAATGTTACAGAAGTAATCCCTTGGTCTTGATTTTATTTTATTTTTTTAAAGCATTCTCGACACTGAACATCTTCACTGCCCCTCTCTTTCATACCATGCTATGTATTACATAATGGAATTATCCTCTTCTGCGGGATCAAGCTTGACATATCATGACTTAATAGGAAAATATTTACCCAGTCCTTTGACAAACTTCATAAGGCACATAATATAACTGGTGGCAGCGTTGGCAAAGACCTGGATGTTGTCTGTGTTTAGAAATGCTTCAAAGACATCAAACACCGGCGCCTGGCGTTTCCCTGTGGAGATAACAAGATGAGAACTCTTCCTCATACCCCCTTAGAAATAATTTTCCAACCATTTTTCAACAATTTAACTGAATCTGTAGAATCTTTTCTATTCTGGGAAGAGACAGAAATTATCTTAAAAGTAAAACCTTCTCTTGCTCCTGGGGCAACTTGTGTAGCCTTTCATAGAAGTGAGAGAGACTCCCCCCTTTGCCCAGTCTATGACAAATACCAGTTTATGCCTGTTCAAATGGTAAGAGCAGGTCTGAGCTCTTGAATTCAGGAGCTAATACTTCTGTTTGGTGGAGGTTTCTGTTTAGTTTCTGGTTTAGTTTTTGATAACTGCCAAGATTACATCAATCATGCAGAAAACTATTCAGACTATAGAGCAACAAAATAGCCTTGCTTTTCCAAAGTAAATTATCAGTCTTCAAAAGCTGTGTACACCAGCATTCAGCCATCAACCATAACAGATCTCAATGACAAAGTTTAGGAGGAAACCACGTCCCTTACATGTGACTTGCCACATTTAAACATACCTTCTAATGGGGCAAAAGAACAGAAAAAAAAGGGTTTTCCCATATTAACACATTTCCATACAAGCAAACCTCTCTGGGAGGGATGCGCATTCTTACAGAAATGTGGTCTGTAATAGCACTAGGAATCTGAAAGCCTTGTGATCAAATGCCTGGACAAGCACTTGCCTAGATTATCACTTTAAGCTACCCTGAAGTATAAGAGCAATAGGCTTCATACAATAGGGAAGACAGTAGACAAGAGACATGCTGCTTGGATATAGTCCTTTCTCCAGCAGGACAGTGAGAAATGCTCAGCCAAGTTCAGTACCCTTGCACTACTGTCTTGCTCAGAATTATTCAAGTAGGTCTGAAGCATGTCTTTCTCATTCTAATAATTTCCTAGAATGTAGAGGATAAAAGGTCAGAACAATATGTCTGCTTTCCTTCCTACCCCAATTAATAAGTCAGATAGTTTGGTACAGTTCTGGAGTGTTGTAGTGCCACTGTTCAGTCTGGGCATTTAAATACACTGAGTTAGGTACTGGGTCCCCCAGGGAATCAAAAGCACACATGAAACAGTGCAGAAGTCCTTACCCATAGAGTATTCTCCTACAAGGTACTCTTTGACCTCTGACTTGCTGCTGCTGTGCACTGTTTCCAGGGCACTGAATAGGGGTCTCCATCCCGACTGGATCTGGGTAGAACACATTTCCACCAACTCTCCTATAGAGGTGATCACCTGCAGCCAGTGTAGGAGGGGTTAAAAGAAAAAGAACCAAAAAAAAGAAGTGCTATACAGACGGATCTTCAGAAGGAATGAGAATATCTTTAAACACATTCCTAGATCTCGCTATGACAGTCTAGACAAATTTATTATTTAAAAATTTTTAGAGAGTAGAAAATATTTAATTGCTTTAAAGCCAGGTCTACTGTCTCTGTGCTCTGCCACAACGCCACAATGGATTAGGTAGGCAGAGCACTCCCAATTCCCCGAAGATGATTAAGGGGCAGCATTTGAAGGAAATTTGGTCTCAGGTGGACCAAATGCACTCTGGAAACCATTTTTATGGGCATGGAGACCAGATACAGACACATTGATCAGAGCTGACTTGCCTGGTCTTGGACATCCTCATCACACAGCTCCAGCTGCATGATACGCTCAAAGGGGCGGAAAAGTGCCTCGTTGAAGTGAAAGTGAGAAGGCTCGTTCCAGTCCATCAGCACTTCGGTGAGGATGTCATGGATGAAGGAGACAGCCTTCTGAGACACGTGTCTCTCCTTGTGACAAGCAGCCTGCAGGAAAGGAGAAGTATTAGACTGTGTCCAAGCAAAAAATTTGCTTTTAGTCAGCCACTTTCAAGGGAGGTAAGCACTACATGTTACTGAACCTTCAAAACAGCTTCACCACTGATGTGACCAGGGACCCCACTGTAATGAAAACAGGAGGCTACTGCCATGGAAACAGATGACTGAGACTCTGAGCTGCCTAGAGGTCCACAGACATATGGAAGTTTGTTGACAATCAAAAACACGTAGAGCTAAAAATAAATAAATTAAATACTAAAACCCACAGAACAGAATGTTGTCTTTTGTTTGGACTGTGTGACCATTTTTCCCTTGAAAAGGTAGCAGCTGAGCTGGCTTTATGTGGGAAAAGAAAATCTGTATCCTTTTATGGGACAAATTGCAAGGATGCAGTTCCCATTTGACTGGGAATACTGGCAGATGGAGAAGTTACTTCGAGTCCCTTGGGGTTGTTTCAGTTTTTTCACCAGACACAATTTGCATCATATTGCAGAAGTCCAACACCCTGTCCCTGCCCATTTCAGTCACTGACAAACACACTGCTTGGTGGCAGTATCGCAATATATGACACAGTGTACACAACACAGAGCAGATTTGACAGTGTTGGAGGTAGTTATACATTTTAAGAGCTATCAAGCCTTCTCCATCTTTTTCAGCTTTGTTGCTTGTGCACACATTCCCACTTTTGCCCCCCATTCCTACCTCTACAAGGTGAGGAGCCACCAGGCTCCAGCAGCGCATGATGTGGAGCAATGGGCGGGATTTACTCCTTACAATTCTGAGCATGGCATCACCAAGTCGGAATAAATGAAGTGCACTTCTCCTGTCCTGTGTAGATTTTACTTCACCTACAAGAAAGAATAAGAATAAATGGAAGCTAAGAATCAGCTGGTCCTCCACTCCTAAACGTCTGACCTGGAATTAGAAATTCTTGGTGAAGTGATTGATTATTTATAAGCTTTAGTGGAGGTGAGAAAAAGAAAAAAAAAAACCCAAACCCAATGTAAAACACAGCTTATGCCTGTGTAGGTAAAAGGACAGGAGATGGACCTAAGTTTAAAGGTTACTAAACATACTTTAAGTGATCACTTTTTTTGCAAACATGTGAAAGACAAAGGCTTGGAAAAGCCGTGCAGAAAAGTTAAGCAAGGAGTTAAATAATTGATATTAAGACCCAAAATGGTAGTTATGGAAGGTTTTGGTGACATCTACAGGAAAGATTATAAACTGCAAATTATTTAGCTTGGGTATTTAAGTTTGTATTTCTTATTAAGAAAGGATACAAAGAACAGAATGTGAGAAAATGCTTTTCTGTTCCCCAGTCACTAATACTTGTTATTTTCTGTTGAAAGGGACTCATCTTCCACTACTCTTACAACATTTGGAAAGACACTTCATCCTCTCTTTTCAAGTACAGTGGTGCTTTTATCTCTAACAGAAGATGTAATCAGGGGACATATCACTTTTAAAATAAAAAATAGCATTTAATTCCTCTATCTTAATTTTAATTTCAGTATTAAAACTACAGTTTATTGACCCCTACATACCATGAAAAGAGGAAATCTATTTATTAAAACTAGAGTTATGATTGCTGAGGTCTGGAGACAAGAAGACCAAAAAAACTAAAAACTTGAAGTGTCATACTGAGAAAATGACAAGTAGCACTTCAAGGACAGAAGAAATCAATTAAATTGGAGACACAGACAAAAACTGTGTCTGCCACAGGACAGAACAAAACCTGTATGACTACTGTAGCTTCTACAGGCACAGTATAAATTTAAGTGAAGTTATCTTCCTTTGTGTCCAATTCTTCTGCTCTGTTTGAGACAGTGATGGAAACAACAATTTACAGGCTTTGTACTGTGAGGTATGTGTTCTACTCTGTTGGGGAATATCAAGCAGGACAAATCGCACTGCTTTAACATCCTTTGTTTGTGTGTTTTGTTCTCTATTGCCAATTTCCAGAACGCTTCTGAGGTTACCCTACTGTCAGATGTCAAACCTAAATCCACTGTCTTAAGTCTAGATTGACCCAAGTTTCCGTACTGGCCTGGGTTCAAAACCAGAACTGATTATATATCGGCAGGCAATTAACACCCCCAAAGTCCAAGACCCAAATGAATGTCCTGTGATGTGCTTCAAAGCAGGTGTGGACACGGTCCCTGTCCAAATAAAGTGCACAATCTTTATTCTAAAGACAAAAAATTGTTCCCACAATTCTAATAAGAAAGATTAGTCTTGTAAGCAGCACAGTTGTATATAAAACACTCTGTATAGGATCTTCAGGTGATTTACCTGGCATTGCTAGCGAGTAATCAACTGTATCTGTGACTGAATGGAAAAGCTGGGCCTGAGAAGCCTTCTTGAGCTGGTAAAGGAAGCCTGCCAATGCCGTCAAGTTTAACTTGTCAGCAGCATCTTCAAAAAGCCTGTAGGTAAAGAACAGAATCTAACTGAAAAATTCATGAGATGCAGACTTAAATGTGTAAGAGGAAAGCTCCTATCTGTTTGTGGCTTCTCTATGCTGTCTTTCGTGACACATTGGGTTAGTGGGGGCTTTTTCATTTACACAGTGCTGCTGCAAGACTTTGATCTAGAAGCTTTATTAATTGGAGGGTGGAAAGTAGGTTGTTATGGGATCAACCAGAACCCTTTCAAGATTCAACTACGGTGCTAAAACAGAAAGTCACTTTTCCAAGTTACCTTAACACTATAAGCCATTCATGAACCAATAATCAAAAAACCAGTTGAAACATGCCCAGTCCTCACAACACAGATCATCATAGCTTCACTGACTCATGGGTTACATGAGTTTGCTCCATCTGAAGTTACCGACCCTAACCTGGAAAATAAATTAATTCGAGTCTTAAACCTAAGGTTTAAGGTTTCTGTACCTGAATTGCTATTTTGGAATATCTTGCTGCTTTTTGCTGGGGTAGAGTTAAATGTTTTAACAGTGGCTAGTCTGGGGCTATGTTATAGTTAAACAGTGACAAATATAAGCAAGAGTTGTAATTGTCAGCAATAGGCTTCTACGATTAACCAGTTAAAATCTGTACACATAAAACAGTAAGTGTGGTTACACTGGAGGGAAGCTCCACAGAGATTACAGTGAAATCTCACATGGTGCGGCCAGAAATTGACAAAAATATGATTTTCTGTCATTACTTTTCAAGAAAAACTTTCTATAGTCCTAAGAAACAAGGGACTGAATCCTAATAAATATTTGCACTTAAGTAAAAGGGTAGAAATGAAACCAGCATCATTAAAATTACAGTATTGCTATTCTCTAATCCTCAGAACCAAGCTGTATTGTAAGCTTCCTAAATAAAAGATATTTTTATGCCCAGAGTCAAATTTCTACAAGCAGTTTATGCATTACTTTTGGCTCTGAATTTACACACAAATTTACCTTCCTATGGGCAGAGATCAAGACAAAAAATGTCAGTTGGATCAAAACTGTAATTGCAAGGATGCAAACCCAGGAATTTTTCAACTGTAGCCTGGGCTGCTTAAAAAATAGCAGAAATAATATCAGTTGGCAGATCATGATGAAAGGACATTTAAGACAGCCATTCTGTGACCATACTTGGTTCCCTTCTTCCTCTGGACACACGGGGGAAAGCCTGATGAACTGTTCACACAGCCCTGACAGAAGCAGCTGCTTTCTGACTGACACTGGTCTTGTCAATCAGTCCCTTCCTGTCAGGACAAGACACTCCTTTATTTTGCTTAACTGAATACAACATATCAATTTACATGCAAGAAATAAATCCACCACTCTCAGGATGCATCTGCTGTGGACAGACATACTCAGCTCAGTACTTGCAGGTACTGCAGAGGTGAATAAACCCCAGGTTTTTTAGAAACTGCTGCTTGTGACAAGCACACAGCTCTCTTGTGAAATTCAACTGAAGCAAGTGGCTGAAAGATTAGACCCACTGCAGCACAGAAAGGGCCATTTTGGTACTGCTTTGGGAACAAAGATTCTGGTTCCTGACAGCAGTGCTTTTACCTGTCAGCCTGCGTGGAGAGCGTGAGAACAGCCTTGGCAGCACTGGTACCACACAGCAGACTGCCTCCACGGAAGTCAAAAGCTCTGCCCTTACTGCTGTCCTTGATGAGATCCTGGATAGAAACTGGCTGAATGACAGGATGGCTGCTGAGGGTGGTCTCTTGCTCGGGGGTCAGTGCCTGAGGAGCCTCCCCAGGCTCAGAGTCTGGGTGCTGCCCTCCGGGTGCTTGCTGTGACTGCGTGATGGTCAGGGAGGGCTGGGCAGCACCGTCACTGAAGTGGGTGTGCTCCAGAGTGCTGATGTACTCACACACCCTGAGAACACACAGGAGAAGTGAAAAATTAACAAACACCCCAAAACAACTCCTCTCTGCACTAACCACAAGACATTTTCCTCAAACCATAGACAGATGATTTCTAACTCTCAAACTACACATAGATAACCTTTCTTCTTACATCCATTGGCCTCCCATGTGCCTAGACAGCAAAGAGTTTGGTGGAGGTGTCTGAAAAGCCCATTTAGGTTCCTGGGTCTACCACAGTCTTCTGGTAATTTTAAAACTTCTAAGCATTGCTTTTGTCCCCAAGTAGTGGTGGAAAACAGCACCATCTTTTCTTTTAGAGATACTGGCAGTTAATTCTGACACTGCTTATACAGAACATTCACTGAGTCTGCAAAGCCCTTTTACTCAGTCCCTTACTTTCAGGCAACATGGCCTGAATTTTGGCTATTTTGGGAAAGCTGGTGAGTACCTGAATACGTGAGGCCAACAGTCCTGATTATGGCTTCCCATCTCCAGACCCACATTAAGGACTGCATCCATACACAAAACATGAGCAGTGTGCAGGCAGACTCCCTGCACTTTCCCCATCTGCTCCAGTTTCTGCTCCACTTTCTGTTTCACTGTATCATAAAAAAAATTAAGCAAAATTAGCTTCTTCAGCTTTTAAACAAACACGGGTTTGTATACAGGGTGATGGCAAAGGATTACAGTCTGAAATCTATAAAAGAACATGAATTTTAGACAAAAAAAAACCAACCCAAAAACAGATCAGAGAAACCATTTCTTCCTAATAAATCTAAGGTAGCTTTAAAAAGAAAATCCTTTTTGACCGATCCTACATATATGGAAAAAAATCCATGCTAGATTGACACCCTCCACCTCCAAATTCACATCCTGCTGCCCACAGAACAGTTGCAGATTGCCAGTGATATTGCTCTTCAGAGATGGCCGACTGGATATTTATTTTTACCAAAATCTCCTTTGCTATGGAAAAAAATAGCATTTGTGGATTTCACATGTATTTCCATATGAAAAATTTCACCAAAGAGCTCTTGTCAAAGCAAAACCAATCTTGATCTGAGCTACAACCATTTGGATCTATTTACTTTTTTCTGAGAATCCCTGAAAAGCTTCGTTTTCTTGCTGCATTGGAATGGAAACAAGTTTTGAAGCTTTGCAAGCTTTCACAGAACAGATCTGTTGGCCTCTGGCCACTGCTGCTGCCTCCTCTTTGCTTCTCCATAGTCTGGCCAACTCACTTCAGTCATGTCCAGCAGAGCAGTCAAAAGCTTGTTTAAGCTCAGGCTTTTTCAGTTTTGTTTTCTCCACCAAGGCACCAAATTTAAGTACCAAGCAGGGTCATTTGTGCAACACTGTCTTGTGTTATGGGCTTCTTGCTATTAGAAATCAGACGTAACCAGAGAAATTTTGTGTACTGCTTCAGTCACTGGAGACAATAATTGACTTTGACTTCCACTGAGTTTGAAATGGTGGTACAGAGATGCAGAATTTTTATATGCTAAAAAGGCACAATTTTTTATTCCATTTTAATTTAACATGATTCAGAAACAGTTTTAAATATCTGATGATGATGACAAAAGATAATCAAGGATATATAAACCAGACAGGGAGAGTGATGCAAACTCAGCTTACCCAACACAGAAAAATCCCCAAATAAGCTGCTTCTCTGATGCTCTCTGGTTTATCACAAGGTTTAAAAAGCACATGTTGAAAAATGCTGTTGGCTTATACATTGTTCCACTGATTTCAGTTCCATATAGAATGTAGTTAGTGGGGCATAATGTTAAGAACCTAGGACAGCAGGCATGTACTGAAGACACACATCCCATGTGCCTACAAGCAAGTGGTGCACAGCAGAACAACAGAGGGAAATGCCACTGTGTGTGGCAAAGTGCTTTCCAGTTGCAGCTTCGCAGGCAATTTAAGATGAAGTAGGTAATTTAATCATGTAGTTACCTTGAGCTATAGCATCATTGGGTTCTTGGATTTCTTTTTCCTCTTTCTCTTCTTGGACACAGGAGGCAGCAGACATTTGTGCAAGAGCAGATGCACAGTTAGCAGCAACTCCTGTAAAGCAACAACACAATTACTGTATGAGCAGCATTTCCTCCCCAATCCGTACAACCCCAACAAGGGGTAGGATCAAGGAACGTTGGCTGCATATATCTATGCTGTAGGGCACTCTGCATATTCCCACCATCCACATTCCTATGCAAAACTGGAGCAGGATACTGCATTTCTTTCTCCCAAATTCCTTCAAGGAAAGTTACCATCCTATTTTATGAGTCTGCCATGACATCCCCCAGGCAGCATTACCTAGAGCACAGCTCAGCCGGGCTGCCCTCCTTAGTCCATCCAGGCTCACACAGATGGAGTCCTTCTCCTTCTGGTTCTGCTCTTTGGCTCCTTCTGCTCCCAAGATGAAGGCCAGCCCCTTGGAGCTGCCTGCCATGCGGCCGGTCAGTGGGGTGGACAAAGTGTCGATCAAATTCTTCCAACAGCCAATTAAAATGTATCGGGCAAAAGCAATTCCTAGAGTGGAAAAAACATTAATATTATTACTACAAGAAAATGACACAACAGAAGCTTTATCATTAGCAAAAAAGCCAAGTCACATTTGTCCTCTGCATGCTGAACTACCAATTCACATGTACGATGTACTGATATACTTTCTTTTTAAATTGTTATTCTACGCAATTTATCTGCATATGCTTTTGGTACATAACAACCCACTGCTGGAAAATACACTCGTACTTATAATACAGTCTTAGTACCTGCAACAACAGAATCATCTGTCTTCCGGTTTTGGGAAAGAGGAGATTGAGCTGAAGCAGATGCCATCAATTGGCCACCAATTGCACTGCTGCCCAAGCCGTCGATGTCTGCCAGAACATTAAAAAACATCAGATTACTATTTGACACACAGATGGTACAAGGAAAGCATGTGTTACTGGCTCTGTGTTCAACTAAGTACTAGCACTCCTGACTTCTTAGGTGTGCTTTTTTGTTACTCTTTCTGGCAGCCTTCTAAAGCCTTGGTACAAACATGAGCTGTGGCATCTTAGGCTTTGCTCAGCAAAACCAATGTTTTGTTGACCAGGGGAGACATCCCACTCTCAAAAGCTGCTCTCCCCTCTCTTCAAGTTACATAGTGAACAGAAATTCCAGCAGAGATTGCAAGATATTTCTTACAGTTCAGAACTTACCACACACTTAAATATCTGCATTTCTTAGTATAATATTTCAAGTCTTGCTAAATCCTGTATTTAGATGTTCCCAGACCTCAGTCTAAATCCTCAAGATGCATTGGGATCTTATGTCCTAAATGTGATTTTTAGTAGACCTATGTATGCTCAATCTCAACAAAAGAAATACAACCCTTTTTCCAACACAACCAAAGACCTGTTTCTTGCAGAGTTTAATGTTAGGCACACCAGGTTGACTTCCTTTCTAACAAGCCCCACCTCCACATCTGGGTACCATTTTTTCCAAGTGTTTGTTTCATCTTCCCAGCTAAAAGTAACACTGAGCTCAATACAATCAGCAAAAAACTTTCAGAGCAGTGCCCTTTGATCACCATTTAATGGCTCAGCTGAAGCCATTGTTTTCCCTGCATACACTATTTTAATTACATACACATTAAAGTAGACAGTGCATTTTATATCAATACAGTATCATAGCCATCCTGCTGTCTTTCAGCTGATACAATTTGATTTTTTTCCCCTCAAATGAAGCTAAGGATTGCTTCTAAGCACTTGTGCTCCAGGTTTTCAGCTTCTCTCTAGTGCCATTTGGCATATCCCTGGCATAGCTTAAGTCTGAACCAAGGGGAGTCCAATCTGTGGAAGGCTTCCAGGATCAGTTGCCACTATTTATATTTGTACTGCACTGCAGGCACACTGAAATGGCTTTGCTATGATATCAAGGAAACAGCAGCCTTACTGTTTATCCTTAACAAGTATCAGCTCTACCAGAATTGAAGCTGACAGAATTAAGAGATGTTTTGGTTCAGTGAACAAAACTACTCTCCCTGTCTCCCAGGGTCAGTTTTGATTTTTTTTAAACCTATGCTTCAAAACCACTCTGATGAGCCAAACACTTAAGTACCTGCCACAGCTAGGTCTGGCTCCCTCTCTACTGATAATTCCAGGAGACACCACATATTGCATGATGACATGCTGTTCTGTATGTAAAGCAATAAAGCAGCGTGTCATTGTAGCTTGTTTTAGACATGTTTGGAAGCTAGCCTTGCCACCATAATATTGTACTGACCCGTCAGCATGCTGATAAGTGGAAGGCTGTGTTCCTCAGGGCTTCCCCAGTATCCAGCTTCCCCTAGCATGTTCCTTTCTAGTACCTGGTGGTACAGTTCTTCAACCCACGCCTGGGAAAATACCATTAACACTCCACTGGACTGGACCTGCTTCATGAACTCCTTCTGCAGAGAACCATAAAAACCAAATGTAAGATAACAGTGTAAGCCCTACAGCATCAGCCCCCAGATCTACTTCTGAGTAAGGGACTGCAGAAGTAGAAATTAAGTTATGAAAAGAATTAACGAAGGATTGCAATCTTAGAATTGTTAAGATTGGAAAACATCTTTAAGATCATCAAGTCTGATCAACTGTCAGCATGGCACCATCAGCATGTTCACCATTAAACCCTGTCCTGAAGTGCCGTATCCACATGTTTTTTGAATGCTTCCATGGACAGTCTGTTCTTCTTCCTTACAATCCTTTCCTTTAAAAGAAATTTCCTAGTATCTAGTCTAAACCTCCCCTGGCACAACTTGGGATCATTTCCTCTAGTCCTGTTACTTGTCACCTGGGAGAAGAGGCCTACCCTCATCTCACTACACCCTCCTTTCAGGGAGTTGAAGACAATGAAAAGGTCTCCCCTGAGCCTCCTTTCCTCCAGGTTAAACAATGCCAGCTCCCTCAGCCACTCCTCATAGGACTTGGTCTCTAGACCCTTGACCAGCTTTGCTGCCCTTCTCTGGACTCTCTCCAGGACCTCCTGTCCTTCTTGTACTGGGAGTCCAAGACTGAACACAGGATTTGAGGTGCAGCCTCACCAGTAGAGGGACAATCCCTGCCCTGGTCCTGCTGGCCACACTATTCCTGATACAGGCCCAGGATGCCATTGGTCTTCTCGGCCACCTGAGCACACACTGGCTCATGTTCAGTCGGCTCATCAGCACTCCCAGGTCTTCTTCCCCCAGGCAGCTTTCCAGCCACTCTTCCCCAGGCTGTAGTGCCACACTGGGTTCTTGTGACCCAAGGGCAGGGTCTGACACTTTACCTTATTGAACCTCATACAACTGGCCATGCCCCATCAACCCAGCCTGTTCAGACCCTTCTGTGTCTGTCTCTGCAGTGGAGAATGACATGAACATGAACAGCTCTCCCTTCTCCTACAGCAGTTAATGCAAGATGCAAATCAGAATGACAGTTCTTGCACAGTGACAATGGGACATGCTGATCTCTCGCTATTTCCACGAGGTAGGAGTAGACCTTAAATCCAATTGTTGTGTCATCTAACGTGGCCTGCCCAACAACTGAGTCTTACTGCATTGAACAGTCATCACAGATGAACTGGTTTTCAATTATTTATCAGAATGATCTCTAAGAATACTTTGGTTATGCTCAGGCCTGCTGTGCACACTGAATCCTTTAGAGAATGTCCTGAGTCACAGATCTGCACTGCAGAGCACACCAGAACTAAGGATGATTTTAAACTCCATTTGTTTTTGAGATGATCTAGATTATACATTCTCTTACACCGGAAGCTCAGCAATAATTACACATTTTGAGACCTTTTTTATTTTTTCCATATATCACAATTTCTTTTGGTTTTTCAGAAAACTCTGCAAAAATGTCTCTTGGGCAACTAAGTTGAAAAACATGGATCCATGTTTTCAAAACGATTTTTAAAAAGCTCAAGAAGCTGAGGAATTCCAGGTGTAACAAAAATCATAATTTCACATTACTAAGACCTACTTATTTTTCACTTTAACTTCTCATGTCTCCATCTACAGAAATTAAAATACAGTATTAGGCAAAAAAACAGTTGCAAGATGAACGTATGTTCATGCACATTATCAAGAGACAATACTTGCTATATCACATGATGCTAATCTATTCTGAAAATAGTTTAGCCATCAAAATGACTGCAACCTTAATGACGATCAGTAAGCAGCACTCCTTCCCACCAAATCACAGTGTAATTCAGATGCAGAATTATCATGCAAGATTCATAAGCAGCTTGGAGAACGCTTCATTTGCAATTACTATTTCTCCACTTAGCAGGCAGCCTGAAGGCTTTATGTGTGGGTTGGTTTATGTGAAAGGAAGCAAAATTAATTTTCATTTTTTAAAAACAATTATCCCATATTCCCCAACTCACCAGCAACACAGGGGCTTGGGCAGGCTTCTTCCTGTAGTAATCTGAGTTTGCCAATTTTAGGTTGAGCAGCAAAGTGTAATGTGATACCACGTAGAGACTGTCTGCATTCATCAGAGTCTGGAAGTTGAAATTTAGGTTTCCCTCAAATCCTGGTGAGTGCATCATACCTAACAAAAACACCATGTGAGCTCTCATATTTTACACAGATTTTTCCTGGAAAAAATATCAGAAACTATCCCTAGCATTTTGGCAGCAACAGATTGCTAGAATAGTTAATGAATCATCAGTAGAAATTACTCTACTAAACATACTAAAATGGGGAATAGAAAAATAAGTAGTTCATCTAGAATGCAAGACAAACTGAACGCTCCAGTCACAGTCCAGCAAAGCAACGTGCTAAATTTGAAATAAGCAAGGAGCACCAGCATTCATTGAGATGACTGTCACGTATAAAGCAAAGGGCAGGAAACATCTGCAGTGCCAACTGGAAAAGTGAGGTGGAAAGGAGCAGACCCAAAGCCTGTGTACTTCAATGAAAATACACTGCACCAATCGTGCTAATGAGGTTAACAGCCCTTTTAACCCCCCAGTAAACCTGTTCTGGCTAAGTCATTTGCTGGACGGGGACTGGAGTGCTCCACACCTTGCAAGATCAGTCTGTAATCATCATTCTCTCCATGGCCTAGATGTATGTGGACAAATACCTGGGGCCAAGCTGGCTGGAACTAGTTACAACTCCAAGCCCTATTTTTTTCATACAAGGCCGACTTTCTAAATAGCTGAGCACTTGCACTTCTGTCAGACCCAGAAACCACCTGTAAAGTACTCACTAGTCCTGAAAACATTATTTGTACCAAGCCTACAACCATGCTCAGCAGCACAATCTCTTCTTCCCATGAATGGCAAATAGCTGACCTACTGGTAGAAAAATATCAATCAAGTATGAGCAACACCTAATTGAATCCCCATGATCTGTAGTTTGAACCATGAAAAAACCAGAAACACCAGATCCACCCACATGACTCACAATATTTCATGGTTTTCACATCAACTGTGAAATCCATTCAAATAATGTCAATTATGGAAGATTAAGAAGTCAGGTTTATCCTGAAGGAATGTTTGAAATGGAACAAAAACCAGCTTCCAAAGTTAGTTAGGTGATGAAGCAAAGCTGTGTCATTTGTTAACTGCTGCAGTGGTTTACTGTGAATATATTTCCTCCCACCATAAAGCTCATATCTCTTGTTAGACAAAATACAACAAACCATTAACATTAAAAAAAATCCACACACAGAAAAGAAGCAAATGTTTTTCTTGCCTCGTGAGGGTTTGAAAGCTCTGTGCTGCTGCCTTCTCGGACTTTCCACTGTCGTCACTTTGGGGGCGTGGATAAGGTGAGTAACTGTTTGAGGGCGGATTTAGAAAGAGAGTAACTGTTCCAGGGTGGGTCTAAAAAATGAATATCTGTTCAAGGGAGGAACCTTTGTGGAAGAAGGGTGACAGGGTTGGCCACAAACCACACCCACACAGGCTGGCATTGCCTGGGATAGATTTCTTGTGGTGAATGTTAACAGAGAACCTTTACCTAGTACCAAAACTGCACCCATGTGCTTGAAAGTAGCCTGTGAGTAGTTCTAGTGATTTCTTCATTATTGAAAACAAAGATGCATCTTAACAGTCTGTTGGATGGAGGATCATGGTATTGATGTAGATATCTCATCTCCCACTGGTTTTTGTCTTATCTCTCTTAAATATGTACTTCAATGACTAGAACGTGCTAGAGTAATAAAAACCTCAAGGCAGAGACATATGTAGAAGTTAAAAAACAAACAAACAAACAAAGAAAAACCAAAAAAACCCCAAAAAAACCCAACCAAACAAAAAAGCCCATTTTATTTTGCATTAAAATGTTTTAAAAAATGTGCAACCTCCTATACAAGATTAAAATTAAAAAGGAAGGTGTAGAAGTGCACAAAAAAGTGGACAGTCCATTGAGGGCATGTGTTTGAGCACCAAAAAGTGTTGGGGAAAAATATGTTCCTTAACTTCCTCTAAAATATGGGAAAACAAACAACAGCATTTGTGAGATGCTGAGATCACAGCAACAGAAGATAAGATGATGCTTACCAGCATGAAAACCTTCCCTCTAAAAAGTATGGAATCAAAACTGAAGATGGGCTAACTTACTCCTAACTTTAGAGTTAACCAACTTACTTGCAAATTTTAATTTCACTATAACTCTGCTTAGCTGACTTCACCTTTTCCATGCTTATCTCAGCAGTGCCTTAAATTCCTACCTCCATTCATTGCCTTTGAATCCTATGAAAACATCTTAATTTTGCAATGCTATCTATATAAGGACCTGGCTTGTAGGAAAGAATACTAAACTGTATTATTCTTCCAAAGTGTAAGAAAAATCGAAAAATGAAACAAAGCAGTTAAATAAGGTCTCCCAGAAACACAAAAATACTGCTTTTGTACTGACTGGTCTCAGAACTGCATCTATGTCTTTTTCAACGAATCTTAACCAACTCTCAAATTTCCCCATGTATACTTCAAGAATTATATGTGAATAAATGTATATACAATGAATGGGATCAATCCCTCTACCTTCATCACCTAATCACGTGCCTTGAGCAGCTGGTGCTAATGAAGGACTCCTAAAGTAAGGAGCTACGCTTTGCTTATAGAGGCAGATCAAACTGGTGTCTCAGAAGCTCTCCAGGGGAGTTCTTACCCCCTGACATCTGTTTCAACTTTCCTAAGTCTCTCCCTCTAAAGGTCTTCAAACTCATGGCTCTCTCACCTACACAGGAGCACAAGTTCTCACCTCGGGAGGACTGATGGACATTTGCTTAAGATCTGAGATACAAGTTAAGGGACTGTTTCAGCTGGACTGAGTCTCATTCCAGGTGTCCAAATGAAACAGGAACCGCCTAGATCTTACAAAAGCATAAAAGTACAACCCTGCAACAGCCACATCTCCATGAAAACTCCAGGATACCTCTTCCAGGCTGTCTTAATACAGTGACTTGCTACTCCACTTTTCCACGATTCCTTACTGAATGGTGTCTTTTACAAGTCTTCACAAAATCCATCTGGAAACGTGGTGTACATTTTTAAAGTACAGATTGAGCCACACGGGTGGCTCTCTCAGAAAAGTGAAGGGTCTCTCTCAACAATCCAAGTCCAAGACTAGGTATCTTTTTAAGATATACAAACCACAAGTAATGGATTTAATGCAGAAATTGAGTTACATTCTTCCATTTTTCTCACTGTATTACTCATACTGAATGCCAAGAAAAGCTATGTTTAGCCTTAAAATCTAGAATTCTCCTAGGTCCACATCTTCCAAAGCTTTAAAAGCACTCTATAAAGACTTTACAGACAAAAGGGAAAAGAAGTGGCATACTCATTCATGCACAAGGGAACAGGTGCACAAAGGTTTGAGCTAGAGGTCTAGCACTGTTCTTTCATCATAGCCTCAAGATTACCCTTTTTCAGGAAAAAAGAAATACCTGTGACAGAAAGGGTACTCTTGAGCCCCTCAATTAGGAAAGCAGTTAACATTAGTGCCTCTTTTAAGGTATTTCCTTTCTGTGATATAAAATAGACAATGTTTCTTAAGAATGCCGTTTATGATCTTCCTGAGTTAGGGTTTATTTGGGTAGCATTTAAACAGGATATCAGGAATATCATCTTATTCATCCAGCTTCATACCTAAATTACGCTGTGTGATGATGGGAAGAGTCCCCCCTTCTGACTCTGTATGAGTGTAATGTGTATGAGAGAGCACAAATGAATGAGGCAATGATTAGGAGACGAGCAATAGGAAAGGCAATTGCAGTAAAGTAAGTGAAAGAAACAGACACATATATTTTAGCAAACATTTTCATTTTTGCCAGTGTCAGGAAAGTGAAACCCTTCTAAAATATATATTTACACACATTTAAAATATGCTATCAACAGGACAAACTAGCCTTTGCATGACTTTTTTTTTGTTTGTTTGACAGGTCAAGATCCCAAATGTTCTAATAATGAAAGAACTGAAGATATTCAATGTCTTAGAAGGCCAGATCTTAATTTTGCTCTTGGTCTGGGCTTTGAGCTTTGCACTTCCTGTCATATTAGATAGCAGCATTAAGAAAAACAGAAGAGGAGAAACTCTCCTTTTTCCCTATCCTTTCTAGAGCTTACTGCTGTGGAATTGTTACCACTCTCTTTGTGAGGCTGGCATTACTAATAACAGTGCAGTGATGTACTAAGCTACTTATATCCCATTACAAACAGGTGCTGGTACTTCCCCACCCCTCTCATGCTAAGGGGCAACCCCAACCTCTCTTTAGTAACACCATGTGCAAAGCTTCTCAACAGAGCTTCACAAACCTGCAAAGAGGTGTCTTGCTACAACAAACTCCATTTCTTTATTGATTCAGGACATAATCCAGAGCCTGTTAAAGTCAATGGATTGGTGCCTGCATATTCAATTTGCTTTGCCCTAAATGAAGTATGTTCCTGTGGAGGAATGTATGGTGTAAAGCCCAAACCTCCTCATTCTGGGTATATTCTCTGAAGATGAAATCCTACAAGGCAATCTGTGTACAGTGCAGTCAGAGTGTGCATGCTGCTTAGACAGTAAATATTTGCTTGCAAACCTGAGCAGAACGTTGAAGAGAAGCTCTGCAGTGCTCCATCCACTTCTTCTATGCTGGGAAGAGCTATAAGCCTAGGAAGAAGCGCTTCAAGTGATTGGATGAAGAGCCGTGCACTGTGTTGGTCTGCTTCTTGGCTCTTCAGCAATTTCAGGGAGAGAGCAGCAGTGCGTAAGGACCTGTGACCTGGGCAATCCCGTGGTGTCTGCTCCTCATCAGCCAGGGAACAATTGTCAGAGCCTATGTCTGAGACATCAGACCTGCCCGAATCCTTTTCTGCTGCCATGGAATACTGATCACATGAATCAAACTCGGTCCTAGAAAGGTCCTGGTCATCTACACTGAAGTTACTTTCACTGTATCTGGATCCATAGGACCGGGTCTTGCAATCAACTGATAAAAAGTTAGTTATATCTGGATAGACTATGGTGTGGCTTCTTTGAACAACATCTGGCTGGTCAATGGTTTCTGACTCTGGTTCTCTGTAATGGATCTCTTTGCTTTCGTGTCCAGCTGGAGATGGCAGGGAGTTTTTTTGATTTTCTGGATTATCCTCTGGAGTTGTTTGTCCCATATCCCCTTCCAAAGTAGTCTGACCAGTGTCTGTGGTAACGCTAATGCTAATATCAGGGCTCTTCTCATTTCCTGATTCCCAGGCAGGGTTTTCTGAGGACAGGATGCGTCTCTGCCACCTGAAGTCAGCATCATTGATCTCCATGGAGTCCCTGCTTGTCTCGGTCCCATCCTTCAATTCTTCTAAGCGCTGGAGCAGCAGCTGGATCTGCTCTTCACTAAGACCCCTCCCTTGGCTCAGCTCATCTAACGCTCCAAGCAGGGCAAAGACGCAGGACACTGAGGCATAACACGCTTCAATACCACCTTTGATGCACGCTTCCGTCATCCCATCCATGATACTACAATCAACACAGAGTTTATCTAAGTGATGCAACATGTATGGTGAGCACGTCACTGTCATTCAACACCATCTTTCCATAACCAGGAAAAAAAGAAGTGAACTTATCCTTTAAGACTATTCCTGAGAAAGACAATTAGTGTAAGAACAAATTATTAAGTCTGCCATGGAAACATGGTCATTCTGTAAAGGGACTGTCCACAAGGGAAAGTTACCATGCATTCATACCAGCATGCACAGCATGTTTTCTCTTTACAGACAAGCACTTAAACTAAAAAAAAAAATCTCAACACCCAGCTGAACTAAATTTAAAGGCCATCTGTGTCCTGAAAATGATCTCATCTACAAGATATGATCTTTATAAGAACTGAGAACCTTTCTTGCTCAATATGACAATGTTTAAATTTTCTATGACCTCCTTTGACTTCATCTTGAAAACATACCTCTAAAGAAACACACATTTATTTTACTGCAAGTTTAAGGACCCATACCCAATAATTTTCAGCTGTAAACCAACATATTTGGGAATTTTGGCAAACTACAAAGTAGTTATCTACATCTTTACAAACAGGCCCAGACTGATGACAAACCAAGCAAGAGCTTTTACACCTCTTCCATTTTCAGAGCTTATTTAACCAGGCAGATACCCTGGCTCATACTGGGTATGCTCCTGAACTGCTTAAATGTTCTGTGTGCACAGGTTAAGACAGAAGAGGCTCAAGGAGGAAACAAAGCGTACAGCTTGAGAAGATCCAGATGGGACTTTCTTTTAGAAATAGACCTCTTCTTGGATTCTGACTCAGAAGAGCAGGGCCCTGCCAAATCACAAAGCTGCTGAGGACTGCCAAGTATCTGAAAGGAAAGGAAACAGAAGTAAGTAGAAGATTATCTAAGCATTATTTAAATACAATAAATAAGTCATAATTCTATCAAGCCCTGGAACCCAAGGTAGCACTACTGTAATTTCTCACAGCAAATGAAAACAGCACAGTAATGTTCTACTTATTAAAGCTACCTTTCCTCTTTTCAGAGGCGGAAAAGCAAGTAAAGGAGAATATTCAGCAAGAATCACATTTAGAATGTTCTCCAGTGCTTTACATTTTTGACCGATTTTTTTCATCTGATACTGCACACAAGACAATTTTTATGCCTACATAAGTATTTTTTATTATAGTTTATACCAAAGGAAGCCTGTCTCCTCAGTCACCTAATTACGAAATTATGGAGGCATGCAAAGATAGGCAAAGTGATTCCTTCAGACTCAACCTGCTAGGTGCCATCTTGTTAATGCCCACCAGGAACCAAGTGGGTGGCTGTGTGGTGTTAAGAGAGATTTTTCAGAAATAGAACAGCCTAGGTATGCACAAGCTAGATGAAAAATCCTCTAGGAGATACCACTGCTCCTACAAATTACATAAATTTCCTTGTTTTCCACAACATGAGAAGAAAGGTGGCCATGTGGAATGGAAAAGTCCATGATTTCAGCTAGTGCTGAAACAAGTCTCCCAGTGCTCCACTTCTAGTGCTTTCAGAGATGCTGGGCAAGAGGCCAGAATGGACTGGATTTGAAATGGCTTCTTAAGCCATTGACAGCTTTCTTGTATCTATTCAAAAAAAGCTCCAAGAAACTGTATTTCAAAAACGTGGCATGTAATCAAAGCATATATTCACCTTAATGCCTGGAAAGCACACTGTGAGGATGTGTCTGGGGAAAGATGCCAAACAAGTTGCAAACTGGATGGTTATGCTCTATCTCACCCAAAAGAGCAGTGGTGGCTCAGTGACAGGATCTGCTGCATGCAGCACCACAGCGTGAGCACTGACAGAGCTGCCACAGTAGCTTGTGTTATGGACACAAGTGCAGCTATCACAACTGCATCAAACTATTTGTCAGAGTGGTGCTGATGTACCAGCTGTGCTCAGAAAGGACAATTTCAACATCCCTAGGTGGGAAGGTTTGAAATGCATTGGTATGCACATATCAGCAACACTTACTGTTAAATAAACATTTTTTTTTACATGCCTGGATTTGCACATGTGATTACCCTACCTCTTTCATAATTTTGATGGCTTCTACTCGATGTTGAGGTGGTGGGTAAAGCAATATCCGGTGATACAGAGACTGTAGCACAGGCTTCATGGATTCCACTGACCCCACCAGTCGAACCAGTTCTGCTGCAATATAATATATGGTCCGTGCAACTGGCCCACTAAGGGCAGGTGCTGTGGAAGAACAACCTGAACCTCGGCCATGATCAGAGATCCCTGAGGAAGGTGAATCAGCCTCAAGGCAGATGCTGCTGTGGGCAGAGGTGATGGTTTTGTCATGGATTGGATTTCCCAGGATTACTATTAGGGCTGGACACAGTTGCTTCCTGAGAAAGAGAAAAGCAGCAGATGGTAACTGGAAAAAAACCACTCTTACAAGAACAGATTGAAAATAGCCCATGGTTAAATGAGATACACACTCTTGTTTTAATGATCAGTCAAACAGCAGTGGTTAGATAGAAAAACAAATTATGCCAGGCTTTTTTCATCTCTCAAGCATCAGCATGCTAGTCCATATGGAAATACCTCTGTGTGCTGTAGAAACATGGTAGTGATTTTGCAAGTTCATGTTGCTGAACAGTTGCTGTCCCTTTGCAGGATAGCATGCCTGCCTCTTTCACTGGCTGCAGCCTATCACAAGGTAGAAATCCTAGGCTTCCACTGCTCAGTGTGTCTTTTTCAGTTCATCTTGGGAGCTTTAAAAAAACCTGACTAAAGAAGAACTAATCTATGTTAACGAGAAGGCTGAATGTTCCATCACTGAACTGCACATGCATTATTTCAGTAAGCACCCTTATTTGTGAGCCTCTGTTTGGCTGTCTTTTGAGAACATAATGAAAGCCCTCTACAATAACTCAAAGTGTGCACTACACTACTCATATGCCACTATACAGTAAATACCCATCCTTCCTTCACCTGTCTAACACTCATGTCAAGTGATTCAACACCAGCAGATCACTCTTCTGTGGAACCAAAGCCAGCTCAGCACTTTGCTCCATTAGCTGCTATTTCAGCTTTGCACTCACACACTTGACATTTTACTTCAGTCTGCAAGATCTTAATTTAAGAAGCCAAGTGCTGCATGAGAATGAGTCCCAAATCTGGTTTTCACCCATTGTCTCAGAGGTTCAAGTGAGTACCTAGAGCAGGCACCCAGTCACAAGTAACAATTCATAAAATACATCCTCATAGGTAACTACATTTTATTTTCTCAAGGTTTTATGCAATCCAGAATTTTCATTGCTTCTCTTAACAAGATTTCTGAAACAGTTCAGCTTCCCCAAGTCACAGAAAGAAAACCAGCATTTAATAGGACATCAGATAATTACTTTGAATCTGCTTATTCCATTTATTTCTCCAATGAAGTACCCTTCAAAACATAACAATTCACTGCTTAAGATGCCTGTCTCAAAGTAGGCATAATCACAAGTTGCAACAACAATATATTCCCCACACATCTTAGTACTATCAAAGTGTTTCTGTATCAAACTATGGAGAATGCTGTCAGCACATAGAGCTATATCTTCTCTCTCTGCTCCCTTCTTTATCTTCTTTGGGAACTGACTACAAAATGCCCATCAGAGTGAAAGCTGTGTGCATGTTGGCAACAGCTCCTTAAAGAATAATGACAGCTACCAGTCTGCATCACAACCTTACCAGACAGGTAATGTATCAGTGTGTACAAAATGTTCAAAATTATGTTTGCTGTTTAAACTGTGTCACATCTTCCTAGTGTTTTGGGTTTTTTCCCCCACTTATGCAGGTGGCTGAAGCATGCGTGTTCATTCCTTAGCAGCAGTGCAGGTTAAGAAGTCCCACCCTGATGGCTTGCCCTCATGGTACACAGTTACAGATACAAACACCTGTAGATTTTCAGCATAAACTGGATTGTCAAAAGGATGTAGATTGAAAATAAAACAGGAACTGTTTTCATTTAACTGAGATCATTTCAGTGACCTTGCTCACAGGATGGCCCCACAGTCTGTCACACAAGCAGAAAAAAACCGGTTGGGTGAAATTCAAAGGCAGAAACTTCTGAAGTGAATCTGCCATGAGGGAGAGTTCTGCTCATGTGTTTGACCTCCAAGAGGCCTCAGCACCGTGTCCTTGTGCAACACTGCCATGTGTTACCAGTCTGAAGACCTCCCAGTCTTGCGGCCACTGATGTTCCTGGGACAGCAGGGGCAGTTATGGGTGCCTCTACATGTTCCATCCTTAGAACTGGGCCCAAGTCAAACACTTCAGTTTCAAAAATTACAGGGTAAAAGCACAAGAAACACATTTGTCATTAACAGCCACATATATCTTTCCTTAATACAATCACCTGAGAAGGTCAAAAGATGGGCACAGGCTGCAAGGAACTGCATGTTAGTTACATTCTTGCTTTATTACTATGACTCAATTATCCACAGGCTATAAAAACTCCACTATTTCCATCACAAGGAAAGAAGGATTATTTCAGGTGCTTTGAGGTGATGGAATCAAACAATTTAGAGGTAAATATGAACACCAAAGATATCAAGCCTTCCTGGTGAAGTGGATTAAAAAGGAGAATTTCTTGATAAAATAGAAGCACCGTTAAGACTATGCAGCCTCAAATCTTACACAACAATGCATGTCATAATAAGCATTTTTGGTCACCAGCACACATTTGACATTAATTTTGCTTATCTTCCTGTATTATTGAGCAGAACATTAAGAATCTCAACAGTACCCTCCTACAACAAACAGCATCTCTGTGTTTAATGCCACACACAAATCCAAACTATTGCAGAAAGCATAAGAGGTTTTCTGTTCTGGCTAATTCCATTAGATCTCATCACAGTGATAATTCACTACCAGGATTTAATGTGAGCTGAGCAGGCAGTCCTTACCAATTTTATATGAGGCACAGAAAGAACTGATAGTAGGTTAACAGCAAGCTCTGCTCACACCTGGAGACTTTTTACAGGTTTTTTTGCAAGGCTGGGGGGAGCAGGTCCTTTTACATTTACAAACTGAGTATTTGCATTAGTCTTCAGATGTACTCACCATATTAGATCAGTGAATCCTTTGTGCTGGTGCATGCTGGGGGAGGAGCTGTTCAGCATGGAGAGGATACACTCCAAGTAAAGAAGCTGAAGTTGACGATTGTCACTGGCAAAGAAAAGATGCCACTCACATAATATTAAAACAAAGTACTTAATTTTCTAAAATAACCACATTAGTTCACTTGAAAACTATACCATAGTTTGGTATATTTTAATAAATAAACCAGCAATGGTTTATTTTGCTTCTTTCTATCAATTTACAATGGTGTGATCCCCTGCATCATCCCATTTATTTTGTACTGATCATTACATGCAGTAATCTACTACTTAAAAAAAAAAAGTGAAAAAATAGGAAGAATAAAACCCAAATAACTACTCAAATTCAATCTAAAATCTTGGGAAGAAACCTTAAACAGAGGAAAAGGAGACAACAGAAGGTTTTGGACTATTGGATAATTTCTTCAGGCAATCTGAAGCATGTTTAGGCTGCTCTCTTCTGGTTTTTTTGGTTTTTTTTTCTTGATGACAGCCACAATGGTCAAAAGTCAATGCCTCCAAGCAGAGAGTCACACGATAACATGGCTACCTTTCAGGGCCTTGGCAGTTACTCTGTCAGAACCATAAACTCAAAGAAAGCCTCATGAAAAAGAATAGTAAAGAACCTGCGGACACCCGGAACTGATACACTTGTAACATGCACTGTGCCTGCTCCTGCTCTTAAGGTTAACCATGGGATCCAGGAGACAAGCAAGGCTGAGGTCTGCCTTATGAAAGGAGCACTCCATGGCAAGTGCACCCACAGTTTGGTTTTCACTCCTACAGAAACCAGGATTTAATAACTCTCTTTTGGTCAGAGATGAGAGCTGGAGGAATGCACTTTCTGATACATGATTGTAGGTCAAGGAAGCTGTAAAGAATGGATTTATCTGAATTGAAATTAAGGAGCAAGAAATATCTGTTTTTCTGTCACTGCCTGAGTTCCTTTTGTTCACATATATGAATCCACATCCAAGTACAACAACACCCATTTCACATGCCATGGAGAAAAGACTGAATCCTGAGGCTCAAAGCTAGATTTCTAACTCTCTGCTATGGAGGGTTGAAAACTGCTGGCTTCTTATATATTTTAAAGGTGATAGATTTTTCCTCACAACAGTCCATGCCTATCTGGAAAGATAACATGCATTCCAGGTACAGATGCCTTCTTTCCCAACAGCTTTTCTTAATGCAGATGATTGGCACCTTGCAGTTGACATTTGCATGCGCATGCATAGGGCATCCCTGCACTCTTGATTTTATTTTTTCAGATGCTGACACTGATTAAATAATGCTAAGTAAGGCACTGCTCTGTAATCCTGCTGTTATTAGAGACACTCACGGGAAGAAAGTCTGCAGAAGAACTGCACATAGATGCCTGTGCTATCTTTGCCTCTGGTAATTTCTGAAAATTTTACAGAATATAACCCACTATCTATAAAAAACATATTTTAAAAGTTAAGATCATGCATTTTCAAGTAGGTAGAATGTATGACTGAAGGAATTCTTTGATTTGACTACAAATGACTTCAATTAGATAAATGCTGCCTAAGAAGGACAGATTTATTCCTCCTGAATATAGTATCTGTTAGGTCTTTCCATGGCTCTTGTAATTGTTATTCTCTCTATGATGGTTCTTCCAACCAGAAAAGAAAACTTCTCCTTGGATTAGTATTTTGCTGCTGTATGGAAGTTACCCACAGATTAGATTTACTGGAAGCTCTTACGAGATGAACATTGCACAAAGAAGGCAAATTAGCTCCTCATTTCAAGTGAGGATTAAATTAATGCATCATGAACAATACTTTCTCTAGTAAACACTTCATTTAAGCACAGCTTTGTTCCATAATTCCAGAACTACAACAGTACAATCACATGCATCAGTGAAACTCTCAATCTCCAGGTAATAAATTGAAATTATAAACTTAAATAACTCACTTTATGACAGCCTGGAGCTTCTCACAAAGCACAGTGAGGACAGATACAACATCATCACAAAGAGACTCAGCTGAAGTACCTCCAAAAAGGACAAAGATCAGAGGCATTACATATAAGCAGCTGGATTACAACATCAATAACTGCATAGGCTTTCAGAGCTGGCCAGAGCTCCTAAACTAGGAGCAGGGCTACCAAAATTCATAGAGAAGATGCAGTAGGAAAAGTCCTAGACTGGAAAGTGATTGCCACAAAATGCAAAAGCAGCAGTATTAAATCCAGGGAGAGCACTAATAGCTTACATGCATTTACAGAAGGTTAGCTGAAATCAGATTCAGATAATAAAATAAGTATACAATTAAATAATAAAAAGACTGGCCTCAGTATTTCTACATGTCAGCCAATTTCTGTATCTCTCCCTGCAGTTTCTCTCACACATTTTCTGATGTCTGATCAAATTCTGATCTTATAAAAGAATGCTTGTGCTCTTCAAAGACTTTAGCCTCCATTCACACAAGTTCTCCTACAGAAATCCTGTGTGAAGGTCAAAACAAGGGACTGCTTTTTCCTACTAGAAGATGTTCAAAGTTAAGCCACAATGGGAACAGAAAATGTTTTCTTGCAAAATAATCGCCTGGTAAGTAGTCATTATATAAACAATGTCTTTGGCCTGAAATACAGTAACAATTGTTCTCAGATTCCACATCCTACTCAGCAAATTTATTTCATTTCAGGAAGTAAAGGCATTTACTAAAACTTTTTCCAGACCACTGAAACTCCTTAATTACAGAAGTTAGCACCTTGAAACAAGAATTTATTACTATGTTGAGTGCAATGCTGTTACCATGGTCCAGATGAAGACAACTGAAATATCAGGAGCTAACAGGGCTGTCTCAGTTCTAACCACAGCTAACCAAGAGAGCACCAAGCTACGGAGAAGTTACAAAATCCTGAGGGTGCAAGTGCCATGACATCAAACAGCACCGTGGTGATAAAACGAAAGTTAAGAACAAAAAAAGCTGGATTGGGAGGAGTCACTAAAAAAGTATTACAAATACCTTGACTCTTGAATTTCTGCAAGGTGTCAGGGTTTTCAACTATCTGTCAAGGAAAGACAAAGGTGGTGTAATTGGTGCAAGGGGCAGATGAACTTTATAGAAGCAATACTTTAACAGCAGAACTTTCTTACATTCATGTCCTCTATCTGTTTTGGGTTTTTTGTTAGGGTTTTTAACTGAACCTTTTACAAAACATTTTTAAAAATTCCTTAAGATCTGTTTTAATAGTCATTTAGATTAAAGGAAATTGTATCTCATTTAGATTAAAGCTTTGTAAGTCCTTAAGAGATTCCCTACACCTAACACAACTCAGTAATAATTAGGCACATAAATTGCATTGAAAATAACTGAGAGAAAAGCATAGTTTAGACTTCACAAACTACTTAGAAACCAAAATCAATTGAGTATTAGAGAGTTTAGAACATTAACAATGTTAATGTTACAGTACCAACAGAATTAATGGCAGTCAGGAAATGGAAAATGACCTAATACATTGTTTGGTTCAGCTGTGGTATAGGATTCTTCCTATCGTGCACAACAGGGTCAAGCCAAATTCTCTCAAGCATCAATAACAAACTGCCAAGAACTAAATGCAGTTCTCATATGCTTTTACCTACTCCTCAGCTAAGAAAAGAACTAACAAAATTGAATTCGCAGACCCAAAATGTTTCTGTTTGTTTGTTTAGGTTTTTTTTTGGTAAATGCTTTGGCTAGTAAAATGAACCTACTTAGCACCAACAGAAGACAAGTTTACTTAAACTGATTAATTATTTTTATCCTACTCAGCAGGATAAAAGCAATCTAGTCTACTAGTCTGAAATAGAAGTGATCATCTTAACCCAAAACAGATATAAGGAAAACTATCCATACAACTATAGTCCTTAAAATTTAGAAACTGACTTTTACAAATAGTACTTCTTTGACAATATGGTATTATACAAAGCAGTACAAATAAATGTAAGAAGCCAATGTAATTCCACATGTACCCAGAACATTTACAGTTGAAAATGTGCTGGGACGCCACACAAACAGCTCCTATGGATTTCAACAATTAAATAAATAAAATTATATTTCTTTTTTGCTAACAAAGAAAAAAAGAATTTCATTAACTTAAAATTATCTTCTATAAAAAAAGTAGAAGAAAAACCTCAATTACACTTTCCTTAGTTGAGAATGTTTTTGTTACATAAATATTTCTCATGCAAAAAGTTTTGACAGAAGGATTTCAATAAACCTTAAAAAAACAAGCAAACAAAATAAAAGAATGGAAAAGGCTGAGGCAGCCTAACATCAGAACAAAGTCTCTTTTGTTTAATGGAAGGAAAAAAAAACAAACCAGCCAACTAGAGTTGACAATGTGAGAGCTCTAAGGCAGGCATAGTCAGAGCCCAAAAAAGCTTTTAAACAGGATTAATTAGGAAGTGTCAAATAAAAGCCATAAGGCATTCAGATGAACAAAACGGTATGCAGCCATGGACATGGAACCATTTGTTGATGCCAGAAGGCTCACCATGTTTTCTTGCTTTTGTCGTAACTGTAAAGTCAAGTCACTCAACATTTGGCTGAGGGTTGCCCGCACAGCGGTGTTAATGCTCCGCTGGTGACAGCTAGATACATATGTCTCAATGCAAACCTGATGAGGAAACAAGACAGCAGTACAGAGAGATCAACTCCCACTTACCAGGAACACATTTTAGGAGGATACCAAGGTCTCTCACATGCAGATAGTCAGCCTTCCTTACTATTCCTTATTGCTTTATTAGCGCTTTAGAAGTTTTTAGCAGTCTTGGTTGGAAAACCAAGAAAACTAAGTAAGTAGCATCTTGAAGCAGCCTGCAATTGATCAGTCTCACAGCTGCAGGAATAGTAGGGCAAAATTGGCAAAGTCTCCTGTCTTTGCCAGTCAAACTCAAGTAATTTTGGTACTTGGCTCACTTTGTACAGAATTCATTGAATGCTGCTTTGATTGTTCATCTCTTGATACTTACTGTAACTACCTCTCTGCAAGTCTATGCAATGTAAATACCCTCCAATTCTTCAAGCTTGTTGTTTATGATGTACAGGTATTTGCCACTTACTCTATGATAATTATTACATACTGTAACACATCTGAAAGCCTTTAAGGCCTTTCTTAACACAGAAAATACAATAGCACTTTACCATAAATGACACAAACAATTGCCTTTTAATAACTGGCAATCCAGCAGAGGGCTCCTCTTCTCAGAGGTCCCATGTGAACCAAGGTAGCAACAGAAGAACACTGATGGAGCATCCTGTTCCCAATTCCATGCCCAGCTGCTGGCAGTTTTCTGGCAATGTGCTGTGCCCAGAGTTGTGCTTGACTTTTGCCCTGGGTGATGTTGCACAAATGGCTGCTAAAGTGTTACACAGCTGGGATCCTGGGGACAGCACACTGCAAGGTGCAGTTTCTATCCTTCATCAGATATTTTGCAGGAGGTGCTGGGTCTCTGTAAGACCTGCTGTAACTGGAGTAAACAATGTAAGCACATTGCACAGTAACTACTAAGTAGATAAAAGTCTTGATGGAGCTGAGCAGGTTTGTGACAGAACTGCACAATACAGTCTTCTTGAAGAAGCAGTTTTGGTCCTTTGTCCTGCACTAAACTTTAGTGTTCACAATGACCACAAGAATCCCCCAAATCCAAACCAAGCAACCAAAAAAAAAAAAAGTAAATGACTGTTCACATACTTTAATATTTTTCAGTTTTAGTGGTTTTATTCTGCCATTATTTAGATATATGGCAAGTAAGAACTGTAAATATAAATGGAACTAGCTGTGAAAAATTATAAAATATTAATTCTTAAAAATATAAATATATAGTATAAATTATATGCATAAGGAGTATACATAAATGCATCTGGTATACATTTTTGAATGAGAAGGATATTATATGATGTAAAGTAATTTTTATAGTTCCCTAATGAGGATGAGTTTTTAAGAGGGAAAAACCAAAGTGATCTGATTACATAGTCTGATCAGTACTGACATAGGCACACAAACAAGACTCTTGATTGTTTCTAACTCCTATTGAAATGAAACCAAGCTGTCAATAGGTCAGTGACGAAGATGTTCTTGTAAGTTGGCCTGGACCAATTCTGCCCATCATTCAGCTATCATGTGAACCCCAGTGGACAAAATAACCCTAAAAGCTTGTTAATCACATTCAGCCCTTCACAGAGGGCAAACCATTCCAGTGCTGCTGAGATAATTCTTTTTGAGCTGTAAGCCTTTTTTAGAGTACCTGAATTAATTAATGAAATACCATTCTTAGAGGTAGGCTGACTTTCTGGAAAGAGCATGGTTGATACCTCCTCCTTCTCTCCCCTCCCCATGCGAGCTAACAAGCAAACAATACTGTTCACTTGAGTTGCAATCTTACAGAAGGCTTGTGTTCTAAATGGCTGGGCAAGGTACCTTTTGGAAAGCCACTGATGAAGAAGCAGCAGTAAAAATGCGAGAGCTCAGGGCTCCAAAGAGGTGTGCAATGGACATTTTGATCATTTCATGCATTCGGGGACTTCCAGCTCTATGGCATGCAAAACACAACTAAGAGCAAAACACAGAAGGGTTAGCTAATGAAACACAACAGAGTTACACAAAATAAACCTCCAGAAGGCACACTGGAGCAACAAAACACACACATAGAAACAAGCAACAGCATCAACTAAATTTTCCTGCAGGTGTCTAGGCAAGCATGGGAAGGTGCACAGGGCAAGATTTAATCTATTTTTAATACTACTAATCTATTTTCAATACAATTAATACTTAGGACACCAGTTATAGTAGTCTTCATGTTGGACGCTTCCTTGATTTGAAGCTGATAAGGTTCAGAATGATTTTGAGTGCCATTGTTTTGTACACATGAATTGCAAACAAACAGGCAGTGCAAAATGGCCAGTCTGTAGCTTTGTTTGTCAGAGACAGTCCTCAGGGAGATCCACCAGTAACGAAGGCAGCACCTTTCCAATCCTGCAGTGGTTCTACTTGGTACAGAGTGCAAGCTAGGAAAACTAAGGGACTGACTTTGAAAGAAATGTTAAATACCATGGGCACTGGAACAGAAAGATCCTCTTTGCCACCTTTCCCTTAGAGCAAGTCAGAAGGTTAACCAAATGCTGAAGTCAGAAATTATTTTCTGTTTCCTACTGCTTATACATTGGATAATTCAGATACAAAGGCATAGTGATGCCAGCTGTTAAAGTCTTTGCCTTACCTAAAGCCTGGGCAGGCGGAACCTGGGGAAGCATGTATGTGCCCAGTAGGATTTGCTATTTAGAAACACCTAGGCTATTTAGAAAAACCTGAGGCAGTATTTTCTCAAGAAGCATGGAGAAAATAATTGTACCCCCAAACACTCCAAATAGAGGCAAGCACACTCCGTATTACTGCTCATTCCAATTCATTGAAGGAAATGAGTTTTTCTTGCTTTGCTTGCACATCTCATCATGCATTAGAGTCTTGTTCACCATAAAAGAAAAGAACTAGCATTGTCCTAATTTCTATCAGTACACCAGCAAAGCTTTTTAAAAACCAGATTGGCCTTCTGAGAATAAAAGTGAAGTGCAACTACCAAAACCAGCAGAGTTTCACATCAATCTGTGAAAGACAACTGGCAATTTTCAGAATGCTTTCGATGAATAACAACCCTGTTCTTTACAGAGAGAACAGAAAATATTCTTTCTGATTATTTCTACAGTTTATAGCACACAGACCGTGATTGATTGACCATTTCCCTCCAGTCTCAGGTAGTGCTCTTAAAGACTGAGAGCTGAAGGGTTCAGAGTCATTAAATGCTTTTGCCAGCAAGCACTTTGTTTAATCTCAAGCTCTTTACCTACAGCCAAGAGATGCACTAAGCTGAATTCATCAGCTTTTGCCTCGCATGTTAGGAAGTCTGAGAGAAATGTAAGAAAAAACTGCAGTAGGGGAAATTATCTGGTTTTTTTTCAGTGTGTGACACTGACATAAAGAGGCTTTAGTAGAAATTTAAAAATTGTGGCTTCCTTTAAGTAGCAATTCAGTTCATCCCTGCTGCAGCATCTACAGATGGGGCTTGAAAAGACCTCCAAAAATAGCCACACCTTATGGTCTCACCTAGCACAAGAGAAACCAAAATCTAAGATGTGCTAATCTAGAACAATTACTATATTTTTTTTAATCTGGTATATGTTATATATATGAACTATTTACATTGTATCTTTGCCTTTTAAAGCTCTTTTTTCTTTTACAAAATGGAAGTAATTTTCTTTGGTTCCCTGTTACGCTACAACTCCTTTCTGAGCTTCCAATAAGATAAGGTAAGGTCAGTTTTATTCTTGAACTCAGAAAATACTGTTACTTCCAGATAAAGTAAGCTTTTCACATGGGATTTTTGCTTTTTACAAAAAACCCCCATCGCAAATACCAAAAACTGAGAAGGAACACATCTCTAAACGTCTACAGACACTTGGGAGTGTAGGATGTGTAAGTAACATTTACATTCCTTCATGGACACTAGCCCTGCCCGTACCATGTTAACAATGTAATTTTACAATAGATCCTGCACACAGCAGTGTGTGTTGCACAGGAGGATTAAGTGTTCCTGTGCATCTTCTCTAAGCTGAACAAACAGCCCATAGCAACACACTACTTGCAACACACTACTAAAAATATCACCCACCTACAAAGGCTCATTTAATGTGCCTGCAGGTAAGTTTTTCTACAACCAAAGCTCCTTTACTATTTAATTCAGACTAAAATCTAATGGAATAAAGGGAGTAGAGTGACTAACAACCCAATGGATCTAGAGGCATTATAAATGTTTTACTTGGATGTGTCAGGAAAGAGATAGACACAAGTAACATTGAGGCACTTGCACTAACATGGCACACTATGGCTTATACACTTCTCTCGAGGAAGCTTCATTAGTGTTAGAGTTGTAGTCAGTAAGGAATCAGCACAGTGCTGTTTTGTGAAAAACTCAAGAAAATTTTTCTATTGCAAAAAGCAAAATAAAGTAAATATGAGAAGTAGTAAATGTGCAATGCTGTAATATACAATTATCAGTCAACTTCCAAGACTGCCTTCCCATGCAAGCCCAAACCTGCCCAACTTGCAAATATTTCTTCACACTAGACATAAGGTAGTACCAGTCCTAGAGATGGTAAAAGTGTTTTAGACTGGTTCAGTTTCAGGTTACATATGGAAGACACACTCTAGGTAGTGGGGAAAGGTTAAGTGACACAAGCTGTGGTATAACAGAGGCACTTACCTCAGCAATCTTCAACACCGAACTCCCATTCAGCTCAAAGGTGGAGGTATATGTTATACAGAGCAAGACCTTGCATCAAAAGAGAGGAAATGAAATAAATTAAGTTTCAGCCATTACTGACTCTCCTTCCCACCCACATGCTTCTACACAACTCCTTCCAATTTTGAGAACAGCATCAGAAGCTTCTTAGCACCGTCTGTTATTGGGATAGAGGAGATCCTCCTGAGAAACTGCATCTGGTGACCCCAGAGGCACCACCCAATGGATTACTTATTGCTGTCTCCTACATATGACCATCCAAAGGAAGACAATCCAGTGAACAACTCTGGCCTTCGACCCCTATTCATATTTTAACCACAACCTTTGCATGATTTATAATCAGCCCTTCCATTCATTTCTATCAATATAACGAAAGAGGAAGGAAAAATGCATACAATGCAAGTTATTACTTAAGTGGCACAGATAGATAAGTATTATGTGAAACAAACCAATAATTACTGCCTGAGGATTTCCCAGCACAGGATATTTCCACTAAGTGTATTATAGTCACTTGATAATGAGTAGCTAAAAAACAATCCATAAGCCCCAGTTCATGAAGGGAGGCTTGTTCTGTCCTGAATTCAGCAGGAAGAATAAGACACTAAAAGACCAATTCAACATCTTACTTTGAAGAGAAGGGGAATAAGAATGTGATGTGAACCACCAGGGTAAATGGGTGAGTGAGGCAATGTGGTGAGAGGTGCTGTGGTGTGATGGCTTTTGTGTCTGGAGATGTCTTCCCTCTCTCCTGTCTTCCTTTCCAATCTCTTCTGCCTCACAGAAGACAGAGTCTCAGCTACTGTTCTCTCTCCTTCAAAGCTTAAAATTCCTCCAGTACCCAAATTTATGTTTGGCTTTGTCTGAAATAGTATGAGTTTCTTGGGATAAGTGTACCAGCAAATATCAATCACATCAACACTAATGTATGGGTCCCTACAGTCTCTCAGCCCTACTCAGAACTACTGTTCTCTGCTTCACAAGGAAGTTTGGGGCATCAGATAAGTCAACATTACTGGCTGTTAACTAGAAGCAAAGTACAGAAGAGTCTGTCCACAGGTGAGTGTGACATTCTCCTGAAGAAGGACATATAGAAACTGTTTTGCATTTTGAGAGTCATACTGAAAAGTTTCTATACACTGAAATGCCCTGCACTTTTACAAATGTTTTTCTTAGCAGAAAACCTGTATTTCACTACAGGATGTCACACCTTACGCAAAGGTTGTAAGGCTGTTTGTTTGTGTGCACTTTTGTTTTGTAAATAAAATACCAATAAGGAGCTTGATCCTGTTCTTAGAGAAGATGATTTTGCTACAAAAAGTGTTCCAAATAAACCATTGTGTAATGGCAATTTTACAGTCTTCTATATATGATATTTTGACTTGACTCTCGGTCTTTCATAAATAGAAGTTGAATAATGCGGATAAATACTAGAAGCGGTGACAACAGAAAAGGGCACACTACTCTTATAAATTACAATAGTCCTGCACTAGAAACTCTTTTTTAGATATTTAGCATTTATCTTTGGAGCAAAGCAAAGTTTCTGAACCAAATTCATTCTTCATGATTTCTCTTTTCTTTGAAATGGACGAAACGGATTTTCTTAAAAGTGTTATACAGCCCACCTCAATATTACAAGGAGAGAGACAAGCTACACAGCACTTGAACTTGCCAGAGAAAGCAATCTAATTCTAACCACAAACAATTAAGAATGCTGTACTTTGTATTTCTTGATAGGAACTCCACAAATTTCTCTGCAATCCATAACATTTACTGGAACATGTTCAAGTGCCAGTAAAAAGGAACTGTGGTACCTTTCTTCCTCTCCCCAGAGCAAACTGTATAGAACAACATAAAAGTAAACAGTCATTTATAAAAACTCTCAATAATCTCATTTGGCTAATAAGTACATAAGCTATAACGGCTGTTATTTCCATCTGCTGTTCAGTCCATATGTGAAAATTTTTAAACTTCAAAGCCAAACAATTTTGTTTAGCAGTAACTGGATTCTTAACTACTGGCCAGCCTCACAGTCAGCTGTGGGGCCTCACTTTCTCAGCTATTAATTACCCTGAAATTTTATTGACATGTCTAATAGCTGTGAGAGCTCAGCAGCTGGCTAAAAAATATATATTCAGTACTTAAGGAAACTGATTTGTACCCTCCAGACACTGCTGTGTAAAACACAGGTGCAGAACACAGTCCCTAAACCCAGAGACAGACAAGTGTTACCTCCCACTGACAAATCTCTTCTTATCACACTAAGAACCGTGATGGACATCCATGACTAATCCTATTCAGTAGGGTTTGTGTGTCCTGATTTTCCCTACTTGTAAAACATTATTTACTTCATGTGATTTTTCTCCTCTCTTGTCCCATCTTGGCTTTTTAGGATGTGTTACTATTTAATGATTTCCACAGATCAAAACCTGGATGCCAATACACTACAATTCATGGAAGGACACATTAGTTCAGCATGCTTTTAAGCCTTTGCTCTTCAAAATCTCTTTCTTCCTGCCTTTTTTTTTTTTTGAATTGCCATCTTTTATAGAGCTGAACTGTGAAATGTTAGTGCATATGTATATATACACACACAAACATATATATTCCTTTCTATCACAAATGCCAAAAATCTGCATGTAACATGTGAATGATAGAAACATCAGAGATCAAGCTCAGTAAGGAAGTAATGATCAAAACTTTGCTATGAAGCAAAAGAGAATTTCAGCTAGAGAAAGGGCACAAGACCTGATGCAATCAAATGACAGAAGCACAAGTTATCAGCCAGTATATTCTTGGCTTACTCCAGTGCTACCACTTTCCCTCACAATTCATTTGTAAGTTCTGAAACACCATCTCTGACCAATACACAAGACTGCTCTCAGCAATGATTTCCATCAGCACTGCTGCAGGGCTCATTTACAGTCTTGGCAATGATCCAAACACTTAACTTGCATGTTTTCCCATTTATGTGGAACAAACAGGAAGACAGCAGGCTCCTCTTAAATTACTGGATGAAAAATGGGACTAAAACCAAACAAACAAAACCAAACTTAATCATTCAGATCCACTGAAAACACTGAGTCTCCAGACAGGATACCCCCATAGACTGCCTAACTACTCATGACACTAACTCAAACAATCTGTATTTTAAAAAATTAAAGAAAAGAAAGATAAAGGCTTTCTTGGGCAACAACATGTGATTTTTGCAACCACTGGTATGGAAAGCAAAACCAAAACTACAAAGCAGTTCCTAATAACTAGAAAGCAATTCCAGTAAAAAACAAAATTGAAAATCAGCTTTTATTGATTGGTATGGACTCTAAAACACATTTTGGGGTTTTTTTGTTTTTTTTTTTTTTTTAAAGAAGGAACTTATATGACTGTAGAGATAGTTTCAAAGTCACACAACTTCTAAGATTTTTTAATTGGCTTGCATTATCTTGCAAATGCACAATGAGATCACATTTCCATAAATGGTTTATTCATAATGAAAGTATTTATTTTAATTACTGTTGAAGCTCTGACCATCATGGAACAAGAAATATAATTTCTACTCCCTGGAGTCCCAGGATACAGTCCCAAATGTAGCATAAGAGCATGCAGATGGGTAGTTTTCACAATAAGTAGAAACAAAACCGAAAAACTCTGTTTCTGATACCACAATGAAGGTCAATTGAAACAAAATGTACAGGATTTGAAGTGCAATGTAATTAAACTGACATCATGTGCCATGTCTATCCATCCTGTGCCATGTGCTCTAGGATGAGATTGAGCAGGGAGATTGGACCAGATGATCCACTGTGGTCCCTTACAACCTGTTCTGTGATTCTGTGTGATTCCATACCTTAAGAGAGAGTATTCCAGGCCAGGCTGGATGGGGATTTGAACAACCTGGTCTAGTGGAAGGTGTCCCTGTCCATGGCACAGGCATAGAAACTAGTTGAACTTTAAGGTTCCTTTCAACCCAAACCATTCTGTGACCCCTTGAAGAGGAAAAAAGTGGGAATGTTTTTGGATTGTAAGGCTGCCTAGCATTGCTAGCCAACTTCCTTAAGTGCTTAGTTTCCAGAGGAAAGAAGTGGGAATGTTTTTGGATTGTAAGGCTGCCTAGCATTGCTAGCCAACTTCTTTAAGTGCTTAGTACATATCTTAGTACAAAGCAATTTTCACATTGAAGAGCTTATGGTGGAGGCATGTGAAATAAAGATAGTGTGTAAGAAAGCAAGCAGTACCCCCAAGAAAGAGAGAAAAGGTTCAAAACTTTACAATTTACAAAGAGAACAATTTTGCAACCACCTCTAATCCCTTTGTGGGATTTGTAAAAGAAGCCTTTCCTCACTTACTTTATTTGCAGGCTTGTAAACTTGGATGCAATGTGTGTCAGATGATTCTCAAATCCTATCCCTTGGAGGAAAGCCCTGACATGAAGGACAGCCCTTTACCTCATTCAGTAGTTTGACATTTAAAGTCATCCAGTATTCCTGCAAAATAGTTTGGACAGGAGGTGTCCTCCTATTTGTCAGAATAACTGGTAACCTGCTCGTGTCGCACTCTTTGGCCTTGAAGGAAAACAAAGGCAAGAGAAACAAAGTGCGTTAATGAAGTCATGTACACTGTGTCACCATGTGTCACTGTACCAAACAGCAGATCTTAATTATGGAGAGAGGAGAGTGTGTCTGCTATGAATTAGTAAGCCCATAAATGCTGCTCAGCATTATGAATGCACCAGGGCTTCAGACATAAAAACTATATCTGGTACAGGAGCACCTCACACATCATCAGCAATGACATGATGAGTGCTCCGAGAAGAAAATGCCCATTTAGTTCACTGGATTAAAACAGGACTGCTGCTGAACACTATTTACGGTGGCACGAAACCAAGTGAAACTTCTGCTTATGTGGTACAGTTGTAGAAGGGAAAGAAATTATTCCAAATTGAATAGATACTTAACAGCTTTTGTCAACATTCTGACAGGGAGTTGTATCTTTAGAATTTTAACAATTAAAGGCGGGGAGAAATAAAGAAAAAGGATGAACAGCAGTACTAGGATGACATTTCCCCCTTTACAGCTTACATCCTATTTAGGTATACTGCATTACTTTACAAATTACAATATACAAATCTGAGTAAAACAAAAGTGAAAAAGGACAAATACCAAACTGGAAAACAAATAGTTTAAAGAGTTCTCAAATAAAAATGAAGTTCCATGCATCAATTACCAAAATGATTCAAAAGGATGACAACACATGAATGTAAGCAGAGCCAGAGCTGTCAAGGAAAAAAAGAGCTGGTGTCTCCCTTGGGTAGAAAATTCTGACATTTATGCTTGACAACAAGAGAATTTTTTGGGCAGGGGAGAGAGAAAATAACTCCCTTGCTCTCAGATAATGCAAAACCGTAACAGGGAAATGTTCTGCATGTACTTTACATGGCAATGTACTTCACAACAGCTGATTTAAAATTACTGTTTCAAGTCACTAGATTAATTGGCAAGAAGCTAGCCTGAAGACAACCTAGGAAGTGGTGTCCCACAGGCTGTCTGGTCTGCCAGAGGATTTTACCCTATCCAGACCATATCCTGACCTGCATGCAGGAAAATGATGTTAAAAAGCCAGATAAGCTGGTTTTGTGGTTGCATCACCAACCGCGATGTCACATACAGTTTCTGTATCTTTTTCCTCTCTTAAGGAGATGTGAGGAGCTCCAGGGCAGAGGACCCAAGGAGCTGGCTGGCAGTGTCAGAACAGCTTACTGGGACACAAGCTCCCTCCCCAGCTCCCCCCAGGACCAGATGGTGCTAACAGCTATGGCAGTAGTGGCCCTAACCATGGGATGCTCACAAGCAGAGAAGGTCTAAACTGGGTGCATCTGTGCACACCTGTGGCACACCTGCAGGATGGGTACAACTGCATGCAAAAGCTATTATGGCAAGTGACCCTTTCATGCCACTGTTGTGTGGCCACTTTGGCTGGCAGAACTTGGCACTGTCACCACCAGTATTAATGCATTAATAAATGCAGTAATAAAGCATTAATGTCTGGCAGCAGGCAAAAGACTAAAAGGCCATATATGAAAGTTAAAGGGTTTCTATATTTGGGGTTCTGATCATATAATGTCTTTGCAATTCATTTTCTTAATGGTTAAGTGAACTCCAGGTTCTTGGTATGAGTGTCAGACTAAAAAAAGTCTGTAAGAACTTGTACTTCCACACTGGATAGGTGTGAAGTTACACTTTACAGAGCTAGGGACTTGCTGCTTTTTGGTTGATGCCAATGATTTTGATTATGCCACGCCAAATGTGACAGTTCCAGTGTGACAGAATGAGCATATTCTCTATCTGAAAACACCTTCATAACCTCACAGCTCTGAGACAGCTAAAATTTTTGCACTAGAATTTCTTCAGGCAAGAAACTAAGCCTACTTTTCTATCTTGCAAATCTTTTAAGCTGACTAACCATATGCTTAGATTTTTGAAATTACACATCTGAAAAAACCCACAGAGATTGTTCAGGGATAGAATTCAAGCACAGAAAGGTAGTGAGGAAAAGCCACGGATTTTGGAAAGAGGTTTCATTATTGGGGTACTGCATTCACTACTGACTGGTTTAGGCAGTTATCATCCAGCATCCATTTGGCCACTTTCAGGCCATTACCATTGTCATTTGGATTCCTTAAGGAGAAAGCTCTGCTGTTTAATTCAAGACTGGTTTTGGCTACAATGACCAGGCACCTAAGAACCAGGGGAATTCTTTAATCACAGTACTAGGCATTTACTATAGTTCTAATTAACTCAGGAAAGGATGAGCTTATCTTGAAGCACACAAGGTAGGTCATCCAATCCATTGGAATTAACCTGGTTACTTATAACTAAGCACATGAATAAATGACTTTTAAAAATAACCAGAAAGAAGTAAAATGAGACAAGCAAGCCCAAGAGGGTCTGGATTTGTAGTTGGCCTACATTACAAAAAATTAACTTATGAAAAGGCTAAGCACTAAGAACTCTATATAGTATTTCTCAGCAGGACTGATGTTAAAAAAAATCTTATTTGCATGATACTGTGCAAGTCTTTACAGAATCCCCTCTTTGACAGAGCAGATGCTAACACACCTCTGAATTATGGACTGGACAAAAGTGAATTATTGCTTATGACAGCTCATACCAGGCACCACTATTACAAGAACTAATGCACATTCAGGCAAAACTTTCTTCTACAAATTTTCAGCATTTAAATTTTTTTTTCTTATTAATAAAAATTCGAAGCCAGTTCTGAGTTAAAGCATGCAACTGAAGTTGAATAATTGTTTTTATTCTTACTTTATTTGAAGCATAGTCTGTCTTTGCTCAGAAGATGATTGGACTGCAATTTATATTGCAAGGGATATTGAAAAATATTTGCAACAATGCAGTGCATAAAATATACTGAGAGGAAAAAGCAGTGTCTTGTTTCCAAATTCCATATTAATTAAAATGCATAGATAAAGAGCAAGTATCACTAATCGGGTTGCTGTTTCCCATCCTGATAATGATAGTCTCTCTTCTCCATCACCGCTGAGAAAATTACTGTTGCACCACTGAATTCTTCTTTTTAAGAGGCACTGAAATCACTGTCCTTATTTCTATATAAAACTGTTATATATGCTGTGCCTCAAAGAGGCAGGGAACAACATAGCTTACATATACCTTTAAATCCAAGTGGTTTTAGTCCTACATTTGATTTTACAGTTCAAGACAAAGCAGAACAGTTCGTAAATTATATCCTACTAAGCATAACCACATCATATGTGGAAAAATAGATTTCATAATCTTAAAACAATGAGAAGATATGTATCTATGAGAACTTGTGAGTGATTATCTCATCTACTAATATTCAAGAAAATGGTTTAGAATATAATCATGCACAGAGACTGGGACTGTACAGTTGTGTTGTGTCAACATTTTGGATCAAACACTTTGGAGACATTTTTCAAATACATAGGTTGTTCTCCATCTTGGAGGGCCAAAGACCTGCTCAGCAGCAACAAAATTCCTGGCAGGTTTTCTGAAATAATTAACTGTAAGTTTTGCTTGGTTGGTCAAGCACAGTCCAGCTTCATTCAGTATTTGCACCTACCTCCCTTCAGGACTACCTCCCTGAACCTGAAACAACATGGTTGTACAGATCCTAAAACAGGTCAACTATAATTGTTATAAAATCTAAAGCAAAAAAAAAAATTGCCACTAAACTTTCTCAGACTCCTTGTAGACTTTGAACAGTGACCTTCTCAAGTGACTAATTTGACATCATAACTGGAGCCCTATCAATTTAATTAATTACTACCGAATATAAAGTAACAAAGCTAGGAGATTACTCTTAGCACTCAAAGAATTACTTTGCACCTTTAAAGCATTATGGTAGCAATCTTGGAAAGAACAGTTGCTAATACCCAACCTAAAGACTGTCCTTACACAAACTAAGTTTTACCACAGAACTCTAAGTCAGATTTCAGTTCTGAACATATCCAAAGTGAAAACTGAAATCACAAAAAGAGCTGTCTACTATTATTACTGGAGAGCTCCCAAATGCTGTATTAATGGATCAGTGAAAAGACAAAGAGAAAAGATTGCCTTGACACAGCAGATTTAGCAAGGGTTCATTAAACCTCATTCACAGATAAAACAGACTTCTGGCTGAAGCCTACAGAAGAAAAGGCTTTCCTCACGAAAAAAAAAAGAAGAAAAAATCCTAAAAAATTAGCCCATCAGCAAGAAATACACCTAATCCACAAACAAATGCTGGAGTCACTGGGAATAAACCAATCTTTCCTAATCTTTCTTAAATGAAACTGCTGTTTGCCATGGATAATAGGTAAATAATGGGAACTAGAAGAGTCTTCCCTCTAAATCCACTTTGGAAGATTATTTTTTGGTGTCAAAGCAATTCTCAAGTCTATTCAAAAACCATCACAAGTAAGGTAGCTGCAACTCAACTGTGTGAAATCTTCTCAGCTGTAATAAGAAACAAAGCTTGGAATCTACACTGACAGAAACACAGTACATATTCATTACATGTCCAGCATATTACCATTAATTAGAACAGTGAAATAAAGAACAAGTATTTAGAAAAACATCAAATCCAAAAACAGAGGTTCTTTTTCACAAGAGGTCATTATTCTTTTTCTTGCTTGAAAATTTCTGTCCTGCAAACTCTAAATTTCCTGGGAAATCTGGACACAGACTGAACTGAAATGCACTGAATTATATGCCAAGGCAGTCTCTGTGACTGAAGAAAACAAAGGCATGCAGTAGAAAGGGAAATTTTACATGATCAATCACACCTTTGTTGTAAGAGCAACTTTCTTACTTCAGTACCCATTATATTACAGTGTATCCGGTTTATCTGGAGAATTTGTTTCCGTGTATCTGGTTTGTCTGAAGAACTTGTTTCTGTGTGAAGACTTACCCAGTAATTTGCAATTCTTCATTAAACATTTTTTCTTGTTATCTGAGAATAATGCTATCACAGTCAGATAGAAGTACTGCATTATTAAGAAGGTGATCAACTCATAAATGGAAGTGACTATAACATGCATGAGAATAGAGGAAAAAAGAAAAAAAAAAGAAGAAAAAAAAATCCTAGTGTCTCTGCTGTTTAGGATTCCTTCCATACATCCCACTTCCTCAACATTTGGTTTCAGCTGCCTGGGTGCCAGTTACATTCAAAGCCTAATTCTAGTCTTTACTGGAGGGATAGTATTTTAGGGTCAGGGCTAGTGATGAAAATTACCAAAAACTCAATGAGAGAAAGTAAAAATCACAGGGTTGCTGAGGTTTGAAGTTACTGCAATCCAGAGGTTCAGCTATAGATTAGATTCCCTGTTTCCTTTTCCACTGCTGATCTGACAATATTTGACAGTGCTTTTGTCAATACTGTATGCACTTTTGCACTTAAACTGGAATTGAACATGTTTTTCTGCTTAAAAAAAAAAGCATAGATAAATACAATGTTTTGGCTTAGGTTTTCTGTGGTTTGATGTTTTGAAATCATTTTTGCTTCTCACATGTCAAGACAACTTGAGAAGATATTTACTCAGAACTGTAGCAAAGCACAGTTTTCGCATTCTTAGTGTGGGGGCTTTGCCTCGCAGATGTACATTATAGCTTTCACAGAAACTGTGCATGCAGATTCTGAATCTGTAACACTCAAGAATGTAAAAAAAGCGACTTGCAAAAAATTACTGCATTCCAAGAGGGACCTGTCGGTTCACTACTGCAAGTACTTAACTCTTCCCCTTTCCCTCTGTAGAGAGAAAAGAGGCAGGAAGGAGGTGTGGTGGGTTAGGAATGCAGATCAGGATGTCATCAGTTAAGCCTGGGGCAGAAGCCTGCTGCCATAAAACAGGTAACAGTCCACACAAATACTACTCCCTTTTTTTGTTGCTGGGTTCACCACTCTGCACATTCTGACACAGTGTGCATATCCCACCTCCAGTGGTAAAGAGTACAGCTCATAGAGACCAGTTTCAGAGTGGATAACATACATTCATTAGACCCAAGGTGTCACATGGAAGAAACAAAATAATTAATCTATGCACTTAGAAATAAAGGATGGTCAAGGAATAGATCCAAATGTATCAATCACTACTAGGTATAATGAACATGCAAAAAGGACCACCGTGTTTGTTCCCAAATGGTTTCAGCCAATGATCAGCTATAGCACAACAAACCCTGCAGGATGAAATTTACACCCAAACATCTGAAAACTGTCCACCATCATCCTGTATTGTACAAATAATACAGGTATTGCCAATACTGATATAGAAAAATGACTTCTAAGTCATACAACCAACACAATCACAGGACAAGGAATTTTGGTATCGCCTCCCCACCAAAACAGTACCTCCTGGCAGCTGAGCTTCCTAGCACGCACACAGGAGAACACTAGAGTATTCCTAGAAATGGAAGTTCTGACAGAGTATACAAAATAATAATTGCCCTTATGCACTGATCCAGGGACATTTTGATGCCTAAACAAATCATGCTCCATCATTAGCACTTTACAAAGAGAAAATACAGCTAACAAATTACACAGCACCTATGCACACCCAATACGAAATTACAAGTGTGCACAGCCCACCTCATGACCACTAAAGCTCAATAACAAACTTCCAGATCTACAAGTCATTTGTCTGTGCGTTCCCATGGAGGAAATTGACTGTCCTGCTTAAGTTTGCTAAAACTGAAATGACCAGTATTCTGAATCTTAATATAAACTATCTCCTATTTAATCCAAGGAAACACAAAATAGAAATGAAAGAAACTGACATCTGCCACAGGAAAAGGGAATCAAATACTGTCCTAAAATGAAGATTTTCAAGGCAACAGTTAATTTATCTGCTAGCCTCAGCATTCAGTCATGCAGCCTCTGTTGCAAGCACTGATGTGTGTGAAACACTAACCTTCATCACTTCAACTTGCAGGTCTTCATTGAGTGAAGGAGTCACTTTGACAGCATTCAGCATCTGATTAAGCAACTGCTTCTCATCTGAGTCTGTTTCCACGGATACAAACCTCTCATCAGACAGCAGCTTCTGCAGAGAGAAAATGGCAATGTACATGTTGAGACAAAAACTGCCTCTGCAAAGTACTGCACCTAAACCTATTAGCACTCAGTACTAGGGTGGTTAGGCTTTTTGTGTAAAATTTTCAAATTAATCCAATAATATAAGAAAAACAGCAGAATTGGGAGATCTGTGTCATGTCAGCTGCCATCCCACTGTCATCTTTGCCCATCCCACTTCCCCAGTGTCTAGAAGAAAGCACACATCAGTAACTGATAAATCATTTCAAATACTGTCCTCAGCAAAACCTCTCAGTATTTTAGAAGCTGGGAGAGACTGGCACCTTTGAGCCTCCCCAGACCATCGAAACAACAACAACAAGAAGTAAAAAAAAACTACTCAGGCTAGTATCCTGGCATTGAACTAGTGCTATAAGATCTCCTGCCCAACAGGAGACAGTCACATACCATCCCAATTACTCCGGTAGTGTACAGAGCACAAGTGCTGTGGAGGTGGCATTCTGACCCCTGGGAAGATGTCTTTTGTGTCATACAGAAGTTGACCATTAATGGATACAACCAAGTCCTCAGACAAAGAGCACAGTTAACAAGTGGCTAACACAAACACACATAGAAACCAAACCAAGCTGAGGTGATACCAAAAGTCCTTGTCCTGACATTGGGTTGGTTGAACTGAATTCAGTATAGACTGACTGAACTTCAGACTGAATATTTTAGAGAGATCAGATTTACTTTGCCCAGTATCTCAGAAACTATCTCCCGACGTGGTCAGTGGCACTATTTCCTTGGAGTTCTACTAGGAATGCCTCTTCCATATAGTCTATAACCACCTTCATGGGTGTCTCTTACTAGAGGCAGGCATCCTGCAAGAGATGTACCCACACAAGTCTTTTCCCAGCTCCTATCTTCTCAGAAGATCCCACAACAGAGCAAACTAAAGCTTGTCTTAGATCCCAGGAACACAACCTTGTTCTGTCCTAGTAGAGACTTTGAGCAGCCCACTTCCCTCTCTACATTCTGCATCATTTTTGTACTGATGCTCATCTTCAGCTTCAACCTTGCAGCACATTTCACTGGCTCATTCCTACTTCTTATTTCCTATGCTTGTACTGGTTTTGGCTGGGATTGTGTTAATTTTCTTCATAGGAGCTCAAAGAGTGCTGTGTTTTCGGTATGTGACCAAAACAGCATTGATAACACACCCATGTTTTGCAATTGCTGAGCAGAGCTCACGCAGCATCAAGGCTGCCTGTTCCTCAGGCTGGTTCCCCAGCAAGTAGGCTGGGGGTGCAGAAGAGTTTGGCAGGGGACACAGCTGTGACAGCTGACCCCAACATGACCCATGGGATATCCCAAACCATATGACACTGTGCTCAGCAACAACAGCTGGGCAAAGAAAGAGGAAGCAGAGGGGACACAGACATTCAGAGTTAAGGTATTTGTCTTCCAACATAACTGTGACACAGGATGGAGCCCTGCTTTCCTAGAGATGGCTGAACATTCACTGCTCCATGGGAAGTGGTGAAAGAATTCCACATATTCTTTTATTTGCATATGCAGCTTTGCTTTTGCTATTAAACTTCATCTTAGCCCACAGTTTTCCTCACTTCTACCCTTTTGATTCTCTCTCCCGTACCTCTGAGAGAGAAGGAGGGAGTGGGTAAAGCTGAACTGCCAGCCAGGGTTTAAGTCAAAATGTTTTAAAGCATTTCCCACATACCAGAATATCAAGTGTTTTAGCACTGTACAGCCTGATGAGATTTAACTCAATCTGCAGTTAAAATAATGGGGTTTTCTATACAAAGAAGAATGTTTAGTTCAGGATGGGAGATATGGAGCCGCTGGAGTCCACTGCTAAGATGACAAAGGAACTGGAGCATCTCTCTTACGAGGAAAGGCTGAGGGCTGGGACTGTTTAGACTGGAGAGAGAAGGTTCAGGGAGGATCTCAAGACCATATATAAATATCTGAAGAGTGTTTGCAAAAGGAACAGACAGGAACTTTTCAGTGGTGCCCACTGACAGGACAAGAAGCTCTGGGCACAAACTGAAACACAGAAGGTTTCCTCTGAACACCAGGAGAAAAATTTACTGTAAGGGTGATCAAGCACAGGTTGTCCAGAGAGGTTGTGGTGTCTCCAGCCCTGCAGGCATCTCTTTTCCAGTCCAAACAGTCCCAGCTCTCAGCTCTTCCTCATAAGAGAGATGCTCCAGTCCCTTTGTTATCTTAGCAGCCCTTCCTTTCTACAACCACACCATGCCCCAATATGGGGAAGTCTCTAACCAAGTGTCCGACACTTCATATGCTGGACTAAGTGAATTTGAACGATCCACTTACATCCTTATATTCCCAAAACAACTTTTATCTGGCCTTCCAAGGGAAAAAATTCTTTTTAGAAAATGGATTTTATGCCCCAGCAGTGTGCCAGCCTTTTCCACAACTAGCATCCCCTTAGTGATAAGTATTTACTGACTTGTACTCATTTGTCCAATTAAAGGAACAGTAAACTGCTTTAGTTTTTATACTGTCAAATCCAGGAGAGGTTTTTTTTGTTGCTTGTGCTGCACTGCTGTTTTCTTTTGCAATTTCATAGACTTCTAAATCAGATGCTGTTTCTACTGTTTTCAGTGTACAAAAAACCCAGAAAAGTGCCCACACATAAAGAACATAGCTCTATTAACCTCTCCATCTTCCAGACACTGCTGTCCTCTTTTCTAATCAAAGAAAACAGCAAGTCTCAGCTTAATTCCTAAGATGCTTAGCAGTGGCAAACTTTTCTGGGAGTAGTACAGGGCCCACAAGGAAGAGTACATCTACATTTCAATGTTAAAATCTAGGACCTCCCACTTATCTGCAAAATATTTTTAGCTCCTAAAAATTCACCAGCCTTTATTTGCATCCTATTGTGATGCAAAACATTATTGTTAGGTTCACCTGAGGACAGATGCTTTTTCTGTAGCATTTTTCAAAAGAAAAGCCTAGATTTTCTGGACACCCACTGCCTGCCAACACACTCCCACTCTAAAGCCATACCTGCATCCCTGCTAGAGCTTGTTGGGCCAGCTTCATGCTCTTCGATTCCAGAGCCAGTTGAAGAGGAAGGAGACACTTCTCCCTAAGGAAAATTTAAAAAAACAAGTGAGACGGAAAAATGCAACTAAAATTGGTATTCAAGTAACATTCCAGAAGGGCTGTATCAGTTTCAGAAAGACCACGCTTGCATACAGCAGCCAAAGATAATTTCACAATTCTGTGAAGCACTTTTACCCTCTAAAGAAAGCTGGCATATTTCTTCACACACTTCACACATCTCTAATCCAGAAAGCACCTTTAAGTACTTTTACATTGTGACTTTGTTAGACTCCCTCTGTTAAAGTGAGGAGAACTTGCATTTGAAATCAGCAGATCAACAGGTGCCAAAACAAGGTACCCTATGCATTAACGGGTACTCTATCAGCCAGACACAGACAGGAAAAAAAGAAGGAAAAAAGATTACTAGATTACTATAGTGTATAGTACTAACTTAAGGATGCTAAAAACTGATGATTACTTATACCTGCACCTCTTCTGGGCAGAACATCACATTTTTTTTAGACTTCCTACAGATTTTTGCAACAGCATATAAACATTTTGGGCATTATTAATACAGAATGAATTTATTCTCACATTAAAGTGGATGAAGACTGGGAGGAGAGGGGAAAATGAAGAAAGCCATAAGCCACTGGAGTGGATCCAGTTCAGTTTCATGATAATGAAGACAGGTGGGAGCTCCTATGGCTTATGTGTAGCTACCCCGCACATCAGCATGTTGCCTGCCATCTGTCATCACATACTGCAATGAGCAGAGAACAGTAAGAGCTTTGATAGATGTCCCAAAAAGAAGAGCAAAAAAATGACAAACAGGACGATGGAAATTAGAACAGATTCAATTAGCTGAACTTCCCATCCTTGCTAAAAATGTTTAACTGAAAATCTAATTAAGGTTGCTGCAGACTGTGCTCCCACTGTATTCTTGGAGAAAATGAATTGCCATTGTGTCATTTCCTGTTCTTGTTACACACTCAGTCAATTAAGCCTTTAGTATTTCCATGACACAGCTATGAAACACCTGCAGAGATTATCTTACAACGTTTGATTAGCTTGAGCACCTTTCACACTTCAGTTTAACCTGTCATATAAATGCATCATCTGATAGCATGAGAACATGAAGGACACAGCAGATAATCCTCAGGCAGAACAGGACAGAATGATGTAAATTAACACAGTCCCTTCTAACGTCTTAAGAATTCAGTTCAGTAAGGCTGCAAAATAGGGAAGGCAGATTGGAATTACCTCAACAGATTTGAGTGCAGCAAAGTAAGGGAATGAGGTTTCCCCTGATACCTTGCAGCCCTTTTATAATTCCACTCTGTTTTGAGCAGTCCCCCACCACAGGATTCCATTGCTTACTGCACTGTCTGCAGTTCTGTGCGGTTAAGTGACAATTCATGCAGGTTTTGTAGTACTACACACGTAAGACATAAGTGTAGTATGTACACATATGTACATATGTACACATATGTACACTTATGTACACATAAGTGAAGTCCTCAGAATAAGCTGATGCACAACAATATACTTCAAAACATGTTTAAGAACATTCTCCATTTACACAATGTAGAGGAAGTAGTTTCACACTGCAGCAATTAAGTATCCATACTGTTGCATGCTGGTGTGGACATACACACACATACAGTCTGAGGCACAAATACCAACTTAACCCTGATTGAAACACATCAAGCACAATACAGAGGGAGAGTGAAAGGAGGGGAACACCTTTGACTTGGAAAAGAGGAAGCTATCTGCCAGGGCATGCAAAAAAGCTCAGCAACAGAACTGAGTGCCTAATCCAGGGCCAGTACCTCCCAGAGCACAGGCTGTCCCTCCTGAGCTACCTCACTCCATGACTGTCAACTTTTCCAACTGCAGAACGAGTGACGAGAACACACACAGCCTTTATATTCAGCACGCTAGGTTACAATGACCTTTCTGGTTGTCCAAGCTTGCTGTGGCTTGTCAACCTATCAACCTACCTCTTTCCCTGCAGGTCTGGGATAAGGGATGCTAAGGCAGGTCAGTCAAAACAGACTGCCAGAAAGGTCAGAGCAAGACAAATTACTATTGTAAGTAGAGAGATCATAGAAATCTTTCTATTCTCGTTGTAATGACAAAAAACCCTTTAGTGAGAAAAGAATAATGGCTCATTAATTCATTCTCATGATAAAAACTATAATGAAGATAGGAAATTGCCTAATCTTAACTCCTTGTTGTTACCAGGAACAAGTCTCACAGCCCACCTTCCCCTCCTTTACTTAGTGAAAGGGGCATGATAAATGAAGCATTTTTCTCTCCATGCAAATGGTGATAATCATATTATTTTAATCCCATTTCTGAAAATTAAAGATTAAAAATGAGACAGCTCTCTGCATTATCTTCCTGCTGAAAATTACATAGGAGAAGCAAAATTCAGAACCTCAAGGCCTTATCAGCATGCAGTTTGCATTCCATAGAATAATTCACAGCCAGTCAAAGAACAGATAAGAATTTGATTCACCACTGTTGCCCTTTTCTGGTACACTGTTTATTAGGCAGGATAACAGTCATAGCCAAAGTCTAACATTTTTTAGTCAGAGTAAAAAATGATTGAAAAGATTTTCTCTGTCTTGGCTGCTTAAAAAGAACAGAGTAGCACAGTGAAATATTATTAGCATCACTTACTAAAGCAGAAGAGTTTGCCCATGATGAGAAAATAATTGGTAGAGATGAATTCTCAGAATTCTGCAAGTACCCACAGCTGCTACCCTTAAGTAAACCAAACAGAAGCAAACACTGTCCTTGCACAAAAAGGAATGATTTAATTTACATAAAACAAATTCTAGTGTTGTATATATGAACACATGTACATATAAAAATAGAAACATAAATCTTTTTTCCTGTACTAGTTTAGAGAACGTTGCTAAAAGATTCCACCGACAAGTTTAGGCATAATGGAAGTATTTAAAACCTGGACAAGGAACATGGAACAAAAGCTATTTTTTGTTATTTTTCAAGTAACAACTCTTCAAGAAGAAGGAAGATTTAAGTCCTTGCTCACATTCTAGAGAAATGATTACTACAGAAATATGATCATCCCGTCACTTTATTGAGCAACACGAAACGTAGAGACAAACGCAGCTACACCCGAGAGAAGGCAAAGAAGAGAGAAACTTTATTTTGGTTTTTTCATTATATAGGGTTTTGGAAACGATTATCGATTGGAAGGTGAAGCTACTACCTCTCTAACGACACTGGTTAATGACAAAGTTTATTAAACTTTTCTCTTCTCAGGAGAAGGAATGAAAAACAAAAAGATAGTTAGAAAAACATGTGCATGTTTACAAAAAACAGCGTGAGAAGATTTAAGTCCTTGCTCACATTCTAGAGAAATGATTAAGTAAGAGTGACAATCATCCCACTTACAAAGCAAATTACAGTCAAGCTCGGGTTGGAGAGTGGTTTGGAATCCACAGTATATAAATATAGGGCAAGTTCTCCCACCTCCACAATGCAGGAAGTCAAACCAGATGATTACAAAGACCCCTCAAGCACTAAAATTTTTATCTCTATGCAAGTACAAGTTTGTCAATGGTACTTAGAGACATAGTAGAGCAATAGGATAAAAGACAAAATCTGAAGCCTTCCAGTTAGAACCCTCTTTTTCAAGAAAAAACAAACCAAAAAATTATCTTTATGACACTGTGCCACTACAAGATGATCATGCACGGTTAGACAACTTTGGTGCTACTGTGCTACATAAGAATGAACAAGCACTCAGTGTCGCAGTTTACGAGTCCTGGAAAAAAAACAACAGCTGGGAGACTGTTGCCAAACTATGTAGCTATAAATGCTGACTTGCATCAACAGGGCCAGGATTTTACTCCAGTTACTCACAAGCATAGAGACACTTGTGGGCATGTTTCCCATATCATGAGATTTGCCTCATTTATTTGCATGTACCAGATGGGCTTCCACCTTTACTAATAACTAAAAAAATTGTAATTTCTGGCTGAAGGCCTTTTTCTGCTTCCCTAATTGCATCTTATTTAAAAAAAAAATCTTATTATTTTCCTTCCTACAGAGCACAAAACTCTTTGCTTTTATCCAGTTACAATGGAAAAGGCTTTTTCTCCTCTGACTTAAGGTTAATGCTCCTTTTCTTTCCATATCCAATTTTCTCACCTCAGCTGCTGACATCAGCTCTCTCTCAGAGTACCATCCAATTCAGTATTTAATTTTTTCTTTCTCTTTCTTTCATGTATTCCATCTTTCCTTCAATCTTTTTGCTTTTCAAACCCAGACGCAAAGCATCCAACAGTTAAATAAACCTGCCTTTGCAGGAAAATACAAGTTGCTTATCAGAGGATGTTTAATGACACAGGGGAAAAAAAGTGCAGAATAATGCCTAAATGTAATTTCACACAGTTTCCTAGCTAGAACTTTAACAATTCTTTCTTTTCAACCTGGAATCTTGAATGAGATTGCAATTTAAAGAGGTGACATAATGGTATTTATAATCTTTTTTATTTACATACTTTCTAAGATAAATGAATTTGCCGCTACAGAAGCATCATAACTCTACTCATGGGAAAGGCAAACGTGAGCAATTTAATCTTCCAGCCAACCCAGTGCAGCCAAGACCACAGAATTCATACAAATTATAATTAAGTAGCTCAGCAGAGTCACTCAGCTGGAGAGCCCCTCCCCAGTCATTTGCCTTCTTGCTATACTAGCTAATAACATCTTGATTTTAACAAAAACACAAAGTTCCTAGATAGGAACTTGTTATCAAGATGAAAACAAAACAGAACAAAAAAATCCATAAGCACAAGCCGTACCTTTACTTGAGAGGAGAGGAAGAGAGACAGCAAAAGATTCTACACAATATTAAAGTAAGGTGGACAAGGCCAAAATAATAATCAGATGCTTCCAGTCTCCAAAGCTCTAGTGTAATCTCTTTCTGATACGTTATCATTGCTCTCCCTAGAACATCCACCCCCACAGATATTTGCCCTTTGTGCACAAGGTATCATAGTCACTAACAAACTCTGCTCTTACGGAGCTTGATGACATATGTAAACCTCACCAGGTCTTAATCATAAAGCAATCTGTAGCCTTTAGGTGATTTTATTGATTATGGTTTGAATTTGAGTATGAAGATGAGGTGACAAGCCTACAAACAATAAGATTTTGAAAGCTTATCAAACTATTCCATGAAACCTCTCTTCCCTATATTTGATAAGACTGGAAGGAAAGCTAAAGATTTGTCTAGTGAAAGCACTTTTGTTTCAAATTTTAAGTGCAAAATAACAAATCAAGTGTTTTATGAGAATTAAGCTTCCATCAGGAGAAGTTTTACAATGCTGGGAGAAGACAGGGCTGAGAGAAAGGAAAAAGAGACACAGAGGTACTATCACACAGACATCCTGCAAATTACCTTATTTTCTCCACTGCAGCTGGGAGTTACAGAAATCAGATGAAGAAATGGGAGAATGAGGTATATTTCTGGTCATTACTAGTTACATTTTGAAGGTCAGTGCTGTAATCTGCAATGCAATTCAACTTTCACAGCAGTTCAGTGCTAAATCTTGACAGACCTAAGGGATGGTTGCTAAAAATATCCCCATGTTTGCAATGCATTACGTAATTTTATACTCACTGCACTTCAGCATACTCACCTTCTTAAGTAAACATTCAAGGAAATAAAAGGTAGTGAATTTCCTGCAGCTTTGTTACTTTTCATGGAATGTAAATAAAGGAAATATGAGAAAATACTTTCATTATTCCCACTCACCCCTTCATTTTCAAAACAATGAAAAGTCATGACTTGCACAGCATCACACAAAGACCAGAGCAGAGCATTTAGCAGGAAAAACAGTCCTCTCAGTTTCAGTGCCACCCCTCTTCCCGCCCCCAACCATATTTCATTCTCTAAGGCAATTATCAAAAGCCTCATGATGTTCTCATTTTCTTATTTTCTGCAAGCACTGAAAGTGATCAAATGTTTAAAACAAACGCACACACTGCTACCCCATTATCATCCTTAGAACCTTAGGTCAATATTTCAGTTGCATTTGTTGTTAGAAGTCAGACAGTTAAAACTATGGCTGCTCTCATCCTCAGCCCCACCCAGCAGCTCCCTGCTCCCATTCTACCAGCTCCCATGAAGAAAATCAACTTCAGCCCAGCCAAGACTGTGGGCTTTTGTCACAAAAGTAGAATGAATTTTCAGAAGACAAAGACCCAAAGCAGTGGTGATTATTATGGTTCATTAGTACAAAGAACATCAGGAAAGGAAGTTAGCTTCAGAAAGAGCAAGCACTGCTCTTTAAAGAAAAACCACCGCTAAAACCAAAGGAAAAAGCCTCACTCAAACTCACAAGTAAGAGTAACAGAAACCGGGTGTCTTTTTTAATAACAATGCTAAACTTTGCTGCATACATTCAAGAGTCACAACCCTAGCCAACAGGTTTTCAGGGACTCCTGAAACTGACCCTACATATCCCTTTCCCTTTCCTCCCTAACACTACCATCTTTTGGGGTCCCAGAACAGATGCAAAGTTTTGCTGAAATAAAAATACCTGCACACTGGACAAGAAACAGAGCCACTTAACATATCCCAGATTAAACATGCAGATTGATCCAAATACTGTATCAGTGGCACACTGCCTTTCTAAACACTAATTTCCTTCCCTCATCTATTCCTCAACATTAGAACTGAGAATGCAAAATTTTAAATCAAAACCAGTGCAAATACACCATCCAAAACATCAAATGGACTATATAAGTGCCCCCAAAAGTCTGGATCCAGGCTGTAAACTTCCAGCATGGGAGATGCAGGTCAGTAATCCACACTGTCACTAGAATGTCTTCTTGGCCAGCTGCCTGCCAGGGAACTCGTAATTCACTTGCTGAATGGCAGATAGCAACAATGTAATGGTTGAGCAGCATGAGTCACATCCAGCAGTCACATCCAGGAAGAAACCACAGGAGCACCTAATGCCAGGTGGTTGTGGCAGCAAGAGCAGGAAACAAATTGTTTAAAAAAAAGAGAAGGAGTAAAATAGAGAGAGATATGCTAAAACCACCCCCCAGAAAAAAAACCCTCAGAGACAACCATTCCTCCCTCTCCAGTCCTTACTTCTGTTCAGGGGATCTGCTATGTATGTATCAGCTTTCCTAGCCACTCTTGCCCAGTATAAAGAAACTAACAGAAAACATGAACAAAATTAAGAGATAGAAAAAGACAAAAGCAATGAAAGCACAAACATTTCTTCACAATAAAGAAGGTGAAATGCATCCCAAGACTCAAGATTCTGTAAGTGGATGAATTACCCGCAAAGCTAAGTGGATTGAAAGTCTGTACAGCATTGTTTGTTTGGTGATGATCACACCACAATTGCTGCTTTTATTATTTTTTGAGCAAACGTAAGGTAAAATGAGAGACCATATTGTTTTATTTAAGAGATTATAAACTACATACTTCTCAAGAAGTATGTCAGATGCTAATCTAGAGATAAAAAAAAAAAAGAGTAGAACTACCACTTTCATCCCCAAATGTCCTCCTCCCCAAATGTCCATGACTATAGAAGAAGTTCACAAACTGCCCTCAAAAGCTAGCACCAACATGATTAGTAATGGGACACAAGCAGGAAGAGACAGAACTGGACATGAACTGGTTACTGCACAGGACCCTGCTCCTCATTGACTTCTGACGTTCCAGCTGTAATCTCCAGAAATACTGATCACTTTTAAGAGGCCAATGAAAAATATAAGAGGGATTTTAGTGGGTTGATCCTGACTAGATGCCAAGCTCCCACCAAAGCCACTCTGTCACTCCCCTCCCCAACTGGACAGGGGAGAGAAAATACAATGAAGGGTTCATGGTTTGAGATATGGACAGAGAGAGATGACTCTTCAGATACTGACACAGGAAAAACTGACTCAAATTAGAGATACTAATTGAATTTATTATTACCAAAACCAGAGCAGGATAATGAGAAGTAAAATAAGACCTAAACACCTTCCTCCCCACTCCTCGCTCCTCCTGCCCAGCGACACAGAGAGACAGGGAATGTGGGTTATGGTCAGTTCATCACATGTTGTTCCAGCCACTGCTTAGGGAAGGGAGCCACAGCCTGCTTCAACATGGGTCCTCCACAAGGATGCAAGTCCTACCAGGAAGCCTGCTCATGAGTCCACAGGTACCTGCCAGGAACCTGCTCCAGCACAGGCCTCCCACATGCTCACAGCCTCCTCTCAGGCATCCACCTACTCCAGTGTGAGTCTCCTCTCCTTCACAGGCTGCAGGTGGATCTCTTTCCCCCCATGGACCTCCATGGCCTGCAGGAGCACAGCTGCTTCCTAATGGTCTGCACCATGGGCTGCAGGGGAATCTCAGCTCAGGCACCTGGAGCACCTCCTCCTTGTCCTTCTTCACTGATCTTGGTGTCTGCAGAGTAGCTCCTCTCACATTTTCTCACCCCACTCTTCTCTGGAAGCAATTGCATCTGCAAAACAACTTTTTTTTTTTCTTCTTAAATTTGTTATCACAGAGGGGCTGCCACCATTTCTGAGTGGCCCAGATTTGGCCAGGGACACTTCTGTCTTGAAGCCAGCATTGGCTCTGCTGGACATGGGGGAAGCTTCTGGAAGCTTCTCACAGAAGCCACCCCTGTAGCCCCCCTGCTACCAAAACCTGGCCATGCAACCCCAATTTGCATTTCTTCCAAAAAGGAAGCCCCTTCAGAAGTCCCAACCAATCTCTTCCTTCCAGCAAAGTCTGTGCTGATAGCAAGTCACTAAGTTTTACATAGCCTATAAGGCATGACTTAAAGACATAATGCATTCCAAGAAAGTCTGGCAATCCCAAGGTTTTTCAAAGCAGTATGTGACTGGCAACTGCTGTCTAGCCTCTTATTTTACTCTCTGATATGTAGATAATCCTCATGAGTATTAAACTGCTCCAATCAAACATTCTTTTTCAAAGCTCATTTTCTTGTGTCTGTTCAGTTACCTTTTATAGCTCATATTTCAGCCTCTAAAATCACAACAAGCCAAGAAGAGAGCCTTGTTCAGTGTATAGTGCTGGCCTTAGGGGAGAATTTGCCATCCTGAAAATACTGAAGTGAATGTAGCCCAGCTGATTAGCAAACAACTGTGTGCTAGCAGACAACATTAAGGTCTCTTAAGCTATTTTCCACGTGATCAATTCACCAATTAAAACACAAGCACATCAATTTCTCTTATCTAATTCATTGTTTATAAATCAGCCACCCAGCCTCCTTAAGCGCTTAGTATATATCCAATTTTCACAACTCATGTTCAGAGACAAATATCATTGTACTAGACAGATAACAAGAGGCCAGTTACCAATGGGTTATGTGATTCTCCCTTCTCAAGAATCCATGGAACATCTACAGCAAAGCCTTGAACTGCCTTAAGGCCATTTCCATCTTGATCCACTTTAATCTTTGCTACTACCTCAGACCCTTGCCCAATACTCTGATCATAAGTTAAAAGTACTGAAAAATCACACACATATTCCTATCTTAAGGCAGAGCTGACAAGACTCTGTGGGAAACTCTGTATTTGTTGGAGATGTGTATTTCTTTAGGAAGTGAGACATTTAAATAATGCCCCTCGCTAGAATCAATATGCAAGGTCATTAACAGGGATTTGGATTCATAAGTCAAATTAACATCAAAGTAAGTTGAACAGCACAATGATCTCATCTAGCTCCCAGAAGATATACCCAACAGATCTCTATCAAACTAATTAAAGAATTACATTCCAGCCTGGATGGTCAGTCACGGGGACTCCCTTGGGGCAAAAGGTGCTCCCAAACCCAGCAGGCATGTGCTATCTAAACTGCTATCAGATAACTGCTGGAAACAGCTCCCATGCAAATGCTACAGCTGAAGCCCCCAGTTAATTGCACAGACATCAGGGAACTCTAATGTGGCCTGCCTCATGTTCAGTAACACAAGTCCAACACAAGATGAAACTATGGACAGGTGAGGAACAAGACAGAATACAGAAGTAATCTGTATTCTGTCATATAATACATGTCAAAAACCCCTTGAACTCATATGGTCATAGTCTGAGGAAAAGCAGAGACACCTTGTCCTCCCCATTATCACACTAGGACCACAATTTTACAAAAGACAACTTTACCAAGAACCTCTACTCATCTAGAACTGGGGTATCAGAAGCAGAAAATGGCTTTTTATTCTATAAGTAAAAAAGAAGTGAGTATACAGTTCACACATTTTCATTCTTGTGAGCAGCCTTCATTCTTCAGTTCTAGAAAGAAAAGAACATAAGTGTGAAGTGTAGATTAAGATTCCAACTGGATGAGCCGCCAGAAGTTGATCTGTGTTACAGCAGCTGATACAACCTGCACCTGATGTAAGACGAAAGCAGAAAAGAGGCATGGCCAGGACATCTCCATCCTGTATCTTGGCTGTGTTTCTGGTCCCAGCCATTGCTCTACTTCCAAGGCTATTCTTTTCCAGTGTTAGGAACCAAGACATCACGGTGCTGCTTTTTAACAAATACCAAGCGAAGAACTTTTATCCAATTTGCATGTTGTGCAGGCGAGCTCCAGCCCAAGATGTGGCCCAGTGCGCTGATCTGGAGCCTGGCAGTAGCTTGTTATCAGAGAGTGAAGGGTATGTTTAGGAACATCTCCCACACTATCTAAGGCTGTGTGGCTGAGCCTTACCACGGACCCCACAACAAAACCTTTTGTCTAAATCCTCTTGTGTACCTTTCATTTTCCAAAACATCCAGTAACAATGAGTGCATTGCTACTGACAGGTCTAACATTAAGAGCTTATTTAATCATAGCTACACCTGCAAAGGTATTAGCTTTATTTTAAAAAATTGGGATTTACAGTAGAAAAAACACCCCAACCAAACAAATACATCATTAAGAACACTGGAGGAAGAAGAGAAAAAAGCCTCTCTGTGAAGAGGTAGTAGGCAAGGGAAAAAGGAAAAAATGTGGTAACAGCTAGCTAACTAATTCATAGGGAATGACAATAACACTTAAAAGGCAGAGACCACACACCATATTAGAGGCTGATAAATGGGAAGGTGAAGTTTTCTCCAGCCACAGTGTCAAGTAAACATAATTCTAGTGGACCTACTGAGAATTAGTCATCCAGCTGTTTCCATCCTGTGCTGGAAATGCACTGTGTCTGGCACTGGTCATGCCAGACCTGTGCTACATCCATCTCCCATTTGATTTGAGGCCTCTTGTGGACTGCAGCTGACAGGATTTTAGAGTGGCAAAACAACTGCTCCCATTCTTTCCCTGTTTGCGGACTGCTCTGGAATAACTAGCTCTTCAATCCCTAACTTTCCTCGCAAAGCATATATGAAAGGCGCAACAGGGAATAATGAGGTGTTAAGAACACTCCCAGGAGAATAATATTGTAGCAAAAAAAAGTCCCCTCTGCCAGCAGCTCACAGTGGATACCTAAGAGGACCACAGGACAGGCCAAACATACAGCAACATTCCCATATACTCCTTTATAAGCTTGATTATCTCTGATTAAAGTACTTCTGAATAAGAACAGTACCTGTGCATTTGATAGATTTCAATCAATTTCTTCCATGGATTTCCTGAGGTGGTGTTTGCATGCATGCAATCTTTCAGCATCCATTACATTCTCTAATAAAGCAAGCCTAAGCATTTCACATCTTAACTATTAAGCTGTGTGAATGTGCTTCTGTTTTAAACAGTGCACTTGCTAGTTTCCTTTGATGATTCCTAATGGTTCTGTCAGAAAGGACAGAGATTAATTTGGCCTGTTTACCTACTCTGTAACAATGGCAATTTCCAAAATGAAATTTTAAAGAGCGAGACAAATCAGGGTCATGCCACTTCCCCCATTTTATCTGTGTACAAATGGAGGTGGGAAGAAGGAAGAAGGCTCACTCAAGCTAATCTAGCAGGCTATAGGAAGAAGTAGGCATAGAAACTGTATTATTTTAGTTCCTAGTCAGTGTCCTAGCTATATGATGATATAACTTTTTAGTTTCTAGAATATTTATTTTCAGTAACAAAACCTGATTTAGACTTAAAAGAACACTAGCACACTGAGAAGAACTAAGAAGCATCATTGCTTATACTAAAGGATGGAACTTAGCAGTTGAACATTTAGCAATTTTAAACTCTTTAGATCATAAGAGAGCCCTCCTTTCTAAGCAATGTCACCACTATACATACTCATGCCCATTTTAACACATTTCCTTACATTTCATTCAGGGCCTAAGGCAAAGGGCTCATCAGAAAATTATCTACTACTACCAGCCTAGATATGTGTATCTACAAACTACAGAAATCACATAGATGCAGCCCGCTCCTCTGTCTACCTCACTTTTAATTCAAAGCTTTTGCTTCAATTTTACAAATACTCACAAGCTCTACAGAACTCAAGTTCAATGTTCTTACCTCAGCTGATATGGAGGTATCTTGATAGCAGCATCAGGAGAATCCAAGGTTTCTGTATAATTAAAGGAAACAACAGGGCTTTTAAAAGAAACTTCTAAGTTCAACCACGGTTAATACATCTGGCTACAGTCTCCAAGACAATGATCCTAAAGTTTACACCTACTCCACCTGACAGAACAACAATCACTGCTGCTCTGAGTTGCCAAAGCTTTGCACAAATCTGTCAGGACATTGCATGGCCAATGAGAAGGCATCGAGTACCATCTTTTCCCTTTCACTTATCAGCACTTCGGCTGCACATCCACTAAAACCGGAACAGTATAGAGGATACTTGCATGGCTCCTGTGCAAGACTAACACACAATTAATGAAGCAACCCATGCAACATGAAGATGAAAGGCCAATAATAAGGCAGCAACAGGTCTGACCTACCACAGAATGTTGTAGCTATGTATGGATAAAACCCAAAAATTTAAAGTAATTGGAAGTATCCCAGTTAAGCTGATTTAAATTAAGGGTCTTGATGATCAGTGTTCCAGGTTGTAAGTGTCAAAAAACACTTCAAGCCACAAACAATCTGTGAAAATGGGTGTATGCTAAAATGTACCTAAGCTTGTACTACCTTGAAAGATTAACTCGTTATACTGATCATTATATTGCAAGGATAAAAGAGCTCATGTAACCCACTAAAACAAAACTTCTAGCTTTTAAAATAGATTCCCGAACATAAGCCAGCGTAAAAGCTGCACTGCATGTTTTTTTACGATGACTTAAGAGAGGGAGGGGGCCTTTAAAGGAAAAGACAGCACCTCCAAAACATACACAGAAACTGACAGCTACTGATACCCGTATATCTGCCTCGCAAAAGCCACGAAGCAGATCCAGGCGGTGGGGAAGGCGAGGGACGCGGATGCTCTCCGGGACCGGCAGCAGGTGCCACGGCGCTTTCCAGCAGCGCGGAGCTCCCGGGCATTTTGAACGGCCCAGGTGCTCCGCTCCCTTCCCAGCCGCTGGAGGCTCAGCGGCCGGCGCGGAACAAGTTTGTTGAGGTCTCCCTGCCCCCTCCGTTACAAAACCTCTCCATCGGCGGCTCCTGCCCCGCTCCGCTCCCCCGCGGGCTGCCCGGCGCCGCCGCCCGCGCCCCTTACCGATGGCCCAGGTGCAGCTCTCCTTGATGGCCCTGTGCTTGCTCCCCGACGCCTCCTTCTGCAGCTTTCGCAGGATTTCTTCCATCTTGCCTCCCCCGGGATATTCGCCTAGCCGCGGGGGAAGAGGAGAGGCGGCGAGGAAGAGGAGGAGGAGGAGGAGGGCGGCGCGGGCGGCAGAGCGGTGCCGGGGCTGTCCCCGTCGCGGCAGTGCCTACGCGGGAGGGGAGCGCGGCGCCCCGCTGCCGCCCCGCTGCCGCTGATGAATCACGCCGAGCTCCCTGGCGGGGNCTGCCCGGCGCTCGGCTCCCGGCGGCGCTGCCGCAGCGCAGCCCCGCTATCCCGCAGCGCTCTGCGGAGCCGCCCTGGCTCCCGCACCGGGCCGGACGCCGGGAGCCAGGCCAACGCACCGGCGTGAGTGCCGGCGCGGGGGATACCCTGAAAGGAGTGGGGTCAAATAAGTGGCTGTGAGATCTGTGCCTTCCTCCTTAGCTGGCAAGTGCAGAAGGTCACGACTTAAGCTACCTGTCTCTGCCTTCACAGGAACGCACACCTTAATGGCCCCAAGCCAGCCTCCAGGAGAAAGAGCAGCCACTCCACTAGCTCAGACCTTCTTTCTCACACCCGGAACGCTTCCTACCCACCAAAACTTCTACCTCGTCTGTTTGCTGTTTCCCTGCCTCATCTCTAGTTTATATGCTACTTGCCCTTTTTGTGACTGCGTCGCTTAATTGAGTGTTACAACGTCCTCATCTTATTGCAGAATCTCTCTTAAAAGAGACAAGAAAACAAACAGACAATGAAAAGAAAAAGACAGCAGATAAGAAAGGCATTCCAGGTGGCAGCTGGCAGTATTAGTGGTTATGTCTCCTACTGCTAATTGGAAGAGTACCAATAGTGAATTACCAGGCAGGATATTGGCACCTGGTGAATCAGCCATAGCATTTCCCATAGGATATTGGGCTTTCAAAGGCTGTCCCTTGTCCAAATACTTACAAGGGCTCATCCTGTGTTCAGACATATAATGAATACATAATCCATAGCTGCCTTTTAAGGCCAGAATGTAAAAGTCCTGTCAGAAAAGAAAAGGATTTAGAATAATGCCAGAAAGGTCTAGAGGTGCATAGATTATTGCTGGAGGTGGAGAGGTGTAGCCTATTGCTACAATACTAAGAATTTAAAAAGCCCAACAAAAACAACCAACCAACAAACAANCCTCCCGGCGCTGGGCTTGGAGGAGGCGCGGAGCAGAGCGGAGCCAGCGCCGGAGCCGGACCCTGCGGCGGCAGCAGCCCCGCGGGAGGCGGGCAGGCGGGTCGCCATGGCGACCGGCGGGCGGGGGGCGCCAGCGGCCCCGGCCTGCCCGCCCGGGGCAGC
>VXAX01002889.1:389749-408908 GCA_013399835.1 Leptocoma aspasia
GTCTCTGCCTTCACAGGAACGCACACCTTAATGGCCCCAAGCCAGCCTCCAGGAGAAAGAGCAGCCACTCCACTAGCTCAGACCTTCTTTCTCACACCCGGAACGCTTCCTACCCACCAAAACTTCTACCTCGTCTGTTTGCTGTTTCCCTGCCTCATCTCTAGTTTATATGCTACTTGCCCTTTTTGTGACTGCGTCGCTTAATTGAGTGTTACAACGTCCTCATCTTATTGCAGAATCTCTCTTAAAAGAGACAAGAAAACAAACAGACAATGAAAAGAAAAAGACAGCAGATAAGAAAGGCATTCCAGGTGGCAGCTGGCAGTATTAGTGGTTATGTCTCCTACTGCTAATTGGAAGAGTACCAATAGTGAATTACCAGGCAGGATATTGGCACCTGGTGAATCAGCCATAGCATTTCCCATAGGATATTGGGCTTTCAAAGGCTGTCCCTTGTCCAAATACTTACAAGGGCTCATCCTGTGTTCAGACATATAATGAATACATAATCCATAGCTGCCTTTTAAGGCCAGAATGTAAAAGTCCTGTCAGAAAAGAAAAGGATTTAGAATAATGCCAGAAAGGTCTAGAGGTGCATAGATTATTGCTGGAGGTGGAGAGGTGTAGCCTATTGCTACAATACTAAGAATTTAAAAAGCCCAACAAAAACAACCAACCAACAAACAAACAAAAAACCCCACCCTAACCAAAAAACCCCAACCTTTAACAGAAATACCATTTAGCTTCCAATTTCAGGCCACAAAGGAGCCTTGAAGAAACTGAAAGTAGTTTCCCAAAGTTTCTTATCTCTGACCATGCTCTGCCACCTTCCTTGGAATGAAAAATCTAGCAATAGCTAGTGGCTGGGATTGTCAGAGCACTACGATGCTATAACTCAAAGCTCAAGTTGAAGGGATGATAAGTTGTTTCCCATCCATGTGCTTCTTTATTCTGCATTGTACTTAGTGGAAACAAGCATGAGGGTCAATATCTGGCTTTTCAAGGCTTTGGTTTTGTTTTTCCTGGGGGGAAAACAACAAAAAGAACTATGATGGTGATTTACATATTTTTAATCTAGAAATTACATACCAGAGTTCATTCGGACCTCTGGAACACTAAAAGATAAATATGTATCTGTAAGTAGTAAATAATTAATTGCTTATTTTCAGGGAATCACTGATGAAACTGAATTAATTTTTAATTTCAGATTATTTCTAGCTATATGCATCGCAAACTTACTGGTTCATTTCCCTGTAGTCTCTACAGGAAGGCCTTTGCAGCTGGGATCTTCATCAGAGCTATGATGTTTTTCATAGATGCTCAGTGTCACTGAACCAAGATTTGTATTCATTTGTGTTTCACTCGCTGTCCAGTGTGTTCAAGCAAAATGGATTCTGCGTTGCTAAACACTTTCTCTCAGTAGTAATGTCATCAGCTTGTGAGAAACAAAGGTCATGCTCAGGCTCCTTAGAGCATCTTAAGGCCTGCCAGGAGGATTATGCGGAAGGAGAAACAAGTTAAGCCATGATGACTCTTCCCGAGCGTGTATGTCAGAGCACCATGAGTCAGCTTGCTGGAACTTTTCACTTGAGGCCCTCCATTTCCAGATGGACAGGAGTCCGTCAGTCCTTGAGTCTGTTGTCTATATACTCACATAAATACACAGTAACCATGTCCTGCTGAAGTCCCTCCATGGATAAGCTTTGCTTAGGGAGGAGTTTATATTTAATCATGTGCTCTGGATGCCGTTTCAAGGCAAGTTTCCTAAAATGTCACAATATCTGGAAGTCCAGCTACAGAGTAGGGATGATGGTGATAAAGGCTCCTCTCTTCTGCCATGAAGAGAAAATTAAGCCTTCTGCTGTCATCCTTACAGCTCATAAATCCTCCTTGCTTTGTCCTGGCTGTGCAAAGCAGCCTTCTACAGTGGTAGAGGCGACCTAGGAGTCAGTGCTCTTGATCCCCTGCACAGCTGAAGCCTGGTCCAACTGGAAGTCAGAAGGCTCCTATGCAAATCTGGTATCTGCATGATGCAGCGGTCATATATCCCTAAGAAGCAGTGGCAGATGTGCAGTGTGCTTTTGTAGCTCTCACCTGCCAGTGCCAGTGCTACTGATCTTTTGCATTATGTGAATATTGATTATATCCCAGGACACATTCACAGCTCTGAGCACAGCCAAGGAGTGTGTAAGCAAAGCCAAGCTACTCAAGATACCTGGAGTAATCAAGCTGTATTAATACAATTCTCTGTCCAGGCTAGCAAGCAGCATGTGCTTGACTTCAAAGGTCTCCATGCTACTATGTCTCTGCACCTTCTAGTAGCCAAGGAAGGCAGTGTGGTCCTGTTTTTAATCTTTTCTGATAGCATAAGCCATACTGCCCATGCACACACCTGCCCTGTGATTCTAGTCTTCGGGAACATAAAGAATTAAAAGGTATAGTGGAAAAGTGTGAGACAAAGGCATGTTAGACTGCAAGATAATCACACATCTTTTCTATTGGTCATTATCAGTCATGTATTACCTGTGCTTTGGCCATTTTAACAATATTCTTGGTCAAGATCTCATTGTATACTGCAGATGCTGGAAAGTGTGGACCAAAGAAATGGGCTGTGTCCCTGAGGACTTCTTACAAATTTAGTTACAAAAGGCTAAGAAATTCCCTCTAATGACAGGAAAACCGCTTGGTTCCATGGTTCAAAAATTATGCCTAGCCAGATTTTTCAAAATTACTCTTCCCAGAAGTGCTCCTATAACTGGACTGACCAGCAGTCAGAAGCTTGGGCTCTGTTTTGCTCAGGAAGCTCTGTACATGTGACTCCCCGTATGAAGGATAAATTCCTAAAAAAAATTGAAGTGAAGGGAGCTGGACCATGGGCTCATCATCACCTTTGTGACACCTGATAACAGATGGAGGTACCCTTTCTTCTCTCTCCCAGAGGGCATCAAGACTCAGACAAGCAAGACCCTTGTGAGGATTTTGGTTTTGGTTGTCTAGACTGTAAGCACACCACTGATGGTGGGGTGGCATCTGTCATTGTTTGCCTGATTACACAGCAAGTGACCAGAGGCTAGAGCTGGGGGCTCAATGAAGTCCTTCCTGAGCTGCTGCTGCTTTCTGCACCCTTCGAAGTCTGACCTTTCTGAGCACAACAAAGTACATCAAGCACCAGTGCTGTTCAGTGCAGGATTACAGAATTAGGGAGAAAAAGCCTCTGGAGTGGGAGCTGTAAATAAAGCCAGCATATATTCATAACTGTCTTTTCAGTACAGCCTCACAGCGTTTATTCTGTGAAGAACAGTTGAAGCAAATGTAAAATCTCCAGATCCATGCCAGGGTAGAAATATGAGACAAGACTTTCTGACTTCATTGACGATATATTTTCTGCAAAGAGAGACAAAAATCAAAAATCACCATGACTGTATTCAATTTACCATAGTCTTTTAATCCCTGCAGAGTTGCCGAGGTAGTTGAAGAAGGCACCAGGAACACAGAACTGCTCTTCTGGGCCACAACAAGGTTGTTTTTACCTAGTAGTTGTATTTTTGACAAGTTAGTTGGGCATTCTTAAAGAAAGGGCAGAAAAAGTATAGTGCCCTTCCCTATGCTAAACTCTCCCAGAGTTAAATTTCTGTTCTAAATTTCTGTAATTTCTGTTAAATTGTAGACTAGGCACTTCCTGAGACAGTGGTTTTATCTTCATAAATAATACCTGGCAGATTTTTCTTCTGAGAATGTACCTAATTCCTTTTGAAACTTTTTTATGCTTTTGACCTGCACAGCCACCCTCTGGCAGTGAGTTCCACAGCCAAGTTGTGTGCAAACAAAAAAAAAAATTCTTTTTTGACCAGTTTTATCTTCTTTTTGCTTAGGTATTTGAAGCTACCCATCTTTTGTGCTTTGAGAAGCACCGCATAAACATCCCCTATTTTCTCCCCATCATCCATGATTCTTTATGCATTGAACATGTTCTCCCTCAGCTACAGTCTACAGTGGACTATTCTATTTAATTTTTCTCCCTAAATGATCTTTGGTCATTCTGACTGCCCTTTTCTGTACTAATTCTAGTTCTTCTCTACCCTGAAATACAAGAGTCTGTGAAGAAGAGTGAGTACATGGGAAAAGGCAGCATGAAGATTTGAACTATAAAAGCTCTCTTGCTTCCATCAGACTCCACTGAAAAGGCTTCAAGGGGCAAGAAAATTACAAGTAACTGTGGAGTTAACCTTAATATCACAAGACCTTCAAGTCAGCCAGAAAGCTAAACTTCAGAGAACTCCTTGTGTCCCACTTTTCTCCCCTAATCCAGAGGATTCCCCTAGTATTAATCTGTGGAAAGAAAGTTTAAAAGTGCAGTCCATTCAAAAGCTGAATACAAAAGGATTGTATCATCTGGCCATCATATATTTGGAATATGCAAAATGGACAAACCCAAACTCTGAAGCTGTCTCTAGAAAGTGACTGAGCTGGTAACTTGTCATGTAGCTGTATGAAATGTAGGTCACTGAAAGTTACAAATGCATTATACCTATTTGTGTCCATAACCTGCTTTGAAATCTGTTGTGGCCTTTCCTCATTATGAGGAAACAAGGACATCATCACATCTGCAGCTGTCAGGGGCTTGTGTTACAAAGTCAAGAAAGGTCAGCAAGGTCCAGCTAAATACATCTCTACTGGCCAGGAAATGGATTGTGATTTGCACTGCCTGTTTAGTGTTAAGCGTATAAATACATGAGTTGAAGCGCTAGAAATACTCCTAGAAAAGCTAGATTTTAGACAAGTTTTCAACCTACTATGCTCTTTTTGAAATAGATAAATAAATTTTCCCACCACTATTACAAATTTTAAGGTAGGACCCCTCCCTGACAAATCCCTGACTTTGTTAAGTATGGTGCAAAGTAAAGAGAAACACAAGCGGACAGGTTAAGTAGATGTTTAATAGTGTTAATATGTAGATTCTGTTCTGCCACAGATAGATCAATCTGAAATTAATTCCCTGGTTTCAGGGCAATGCTCTCAGGTTTACAGTGCAATAGTGGCAAAATTCAGTTCAGAGCTGTCTTTTTATGCAGTCATATAATACTCAAAAGAAAAAAATCTGCTTTTTCTTCTCCATGCTGCTCCCAAACTCTCTGAGATACAGTTTGACTCTGTTAGTCAATGGTTCGTATTTTTCCAGCTTTAAATACCAACTTAAAAGATTTAAAAGATAAAATGTTCTAAATTAAGAGAGAGAGTTAACTTCAGATCATAGTTTAGTTCCTATTTATTATGCCTTTTCCTCGCAATAAGTGGGAACTTCTTTCAAGGGAATTAAGTCCCAGTCTCCAAAAGCTCTTCCAAAGGGTCTAAGGATATTTTACACCTCATTTGCTCTTGTCCCTGCAGACACTAGTTTTCATCTCAAAGGTATCACAGAGTCACAGAATCAATTAGGTTGGAAAAGACTATCAATTACTTATACATCTCCCTCTGTTGTCTGACTGGGCACTGAATTTGACACTTAAATTGCATATTAGCAGTAAAGTTGACCTGTAAGTAGACCTGTGGTATAGTCACATGCTTGGAAGCTTTCTTGGAATGTTCTTCAAGAGACCAGTTTGCTATAAGCTGACTGATGAACTTCTATGTTGAGTAATGTCCTTTTATATTTCACTATTGGTATTAATCAACGTGAAATCAATACTCAGGTTGTTATTGGCATGTACTTTCTGGAGATATAATCAGAGGGAGTAGAGCATTCAGCTTCCACCTTGCTGGGAGTAATTGCTTCTGAGTCATGATCTGAAAATCCAATGCTAAGTGATATTGAACCACACAAAAGCTCTTATTACACCAATAGTCACGAGCACTCAGCCATATGGACCTGAGGGAGAACACCACTATCCAAATGTATAATTATTGAAAACTTCTCTTGCATTAAATGAAAAATCAAGCAGAAATACAGTATTTCCCAACATGTAGTTTGAAAAGAGGTATCAAAGAATGGCATTCTAGAGTTCTGTGTTTAGATTTCAGTAGCTTCCAGATTAAATATACTCAGTCTATAAATGAAGAACCTTGGGGGAGAACAGATCTAATAACCAAGGCTACAGGTTCATCTGGTTTCTAGTAGTTAAACTGGCCTGATTGCTATCCTCAGTGTACTATAGGGCAAGCAGAAAGGAAAAAAAAAGATTGAAATTTTTGGGAGATTATTAAAATGATGATCCTTTAAAGAACAAAGACTATTTTTAGGGATACAGCACAAATGGATTTTGATGGTTTGGTCTTAAATATGCCTACCAATACTCTTGCTTTCTGTACTACTGTAAATCTCACTGATTTTTTTTTTCATTATTACATGATTGGTCCTGTGCAACTCTTTTTCCTCATGTTTTATTGAAACAATTGCAACCAGCAGAAATGTGTGATTTTGGGTCTCACTGATATGAAAAGAGAGCAGCTTTTCTACCATAGCCCTTTACTTTTGCAACGTGCTCTCTCACATTTGATCTGTAAGAACTGATAAAAACTAGTCACCTGACTGGATGTCTGTAAGCTGATCTGCTGAAATTTGTACACATTTGGACAAGTTTTTGACGTGCAGCAAAAAGCATGACCCAGATACATAAGCCAATCTTACATTTTGTTTTAATTCTTAATGACAACAAAGAGGGACGTCTTCTCAAATAAAGGTTATCAGATTGTATTAAAATTGGCAAAACTTTATGTGCTCTCTTTTGTCTAGAAATGGTGAAACAAATCTGATTGAAATGCAAAGCAATCATCCCTGCTCCCATCCAGATAGAAGATTTCAGCCCCAGTTAGTATTTGATAAAGTGGGTGACAATGAGATTGTACGGTGGCAGTTGCCAGGTAACCTTGAGGTAGTGCCACCTATCATGCCAGCCAACTTTATAAATGACATATGTATTACAGATACAATATTGATTTCATGTAGTTACATGTAATAGTAATGAGAAAATTGTTCATTTCATTTACTGTGCCTTTCCTGATCTTTGTGGAAGTTGCAAACATTATCTTCTTAAATACCAAGGGTCTACCTTGAATAATTTCTTCATTTGGGAACAAATTAATCCAATTGTTTCCCAGGCCAAGGGTAGGCTGATCTTTATGGTGCAGAAGAACAGAGCATCACTGACTCATTAATGAATAGTGATGTAGCTATCAGAATAAGATGATTTAGTCATGTTGCTTTAGCCATAATTTATAAGTATGAAGTATATGAAATATAAATAATTTTTTAAAATTAAACACTGGAGTTCCATTTGTTTCCATTACTCCTTGTGCAAGATATTTTAAGCTAATTTACTGTTATTGGCCATGGAATGAAGACACATGTTCTTATCAGCATTGTAGGGAAATGCTTTCCCTTCAGAGCTGGAAGCAAATCCTGTAGCTACCATAACCCTTCCCAAGTTAACATACCTCACATATCCCATGCAGTTGTTGGATGCTTCAATGTGTGTACATACACTCGACTCTCTGAGGAGGGGAGCAGCGATTCCTGTATTCCTTTCCTTCCTTCCTTGCTTCTTGAAGGCTGTTCTTGTAAATCGCAGTTAGCCACTGTAGTATTTGCTAGGCTGTGGGCACACCCCATTGTACCTTACTGCCTGATATGCCAACAAAATAAAAAGTTATTAAGGACACTCTTAATATAAAGCTCACATAATTTCATATAAATACATTTGAGCACTCTAGTGGAGTCAAGTCTGGTTCAAGAAAATTCCAGCTCAGCAGAAAACTTACCGTGTTGTGCGTGAACTGTTTTCCTTGTGATTTGTGTTGGAATCATGAGAAAGAACATCTTCAGTGCAAGCTGCATTGTTGGTAGAGCATATACAGGCACTTAAATCAGTTTTATCTCCTTGATGTTCTTGTGATTTGTTCTTTTTGTTTGGTTGGTGTGGGATTTTTCCATTTAGTATTGCTGGCAGAGCAGATGGCAAAGGCTTAGCTTGGTGTAATATGTCCATAAAATAAGCAAAGCTGTCAGCGAGCCTTGTTTCCAGAAGGCCTATGCCACTTTGAGAAAGATTTTTCTTCCACTGGAAGAGATCAACCTCAAAAATATGGTTTTAAGAAGAAACAAGTAGCTCTACTAGGAGCAAAATTTAACAGTTCTGAGGTTCTCTCTAAGTTCACTGCAGAACTTCTCCTTTAGAGGAGGAAGGCAACACTTTGGGATTCTCTCCTCCAGAAGGCAGTGTTTTTCAGTGAAACTTGTAGGAATTCTTCAGTTTTGCTGTTTCTGTCATTAAAAGGTGTTTTGGGGAAGTAGGGAGTAGCAGGAAGCTGGCAAAATCATAGAGACATCAGTCTTGCAGGAGTTCATTACTTCATTAAGCAAGTCACATGATTAAGAGCTGTCTCATTAACTTCTCTTCAAGTTTCAAAAAAAACCAACCAAACAAGAAAACCCCTTAGAATTTTGCACTAATTTTTGAGCTAATTCCTAAATACCTTCTGAAGCTGTAACTTCAGAAGTTATTTCTGCTGTTATTTCTGCTGCCAGGTGTGCCCAGCATGTGCCAACACAAACAACCTTGCACAGATGGACAGCAAAGACAAGCTTTACCCCAAAACAATATTTGAATGGGAAATACAGGTAAAACAAACTTTAATATTGCTTATTTCTTAGCTAAAGAAATTATTAAATGGACTGCTTAAAAGATTTGCCAAAGGCCACACACCAGGTCTTAGGAAGAGCTATGTCTGAGGCGGAGCTGTGAACAGAAAACTTCTGAGCCACAATTCAGTGCATTCACCACTGCTCAACATTCACCACTGCTCAGCATTCACCACAGTTCATCCTTCCTTTCCAGAGGACTACCATGTAGGAACATATTATTCAAAGCTGCTGACAAGTCTGACTAGCTGTTTTTCTAACAAATGAAGGAGTGGCAGTTGGCAAAAGGCAATAATAGCACTGGGCGGCAAAGATTGTAACTGCCTGTGCCGTACACTGTATTGCACATTTTATCTTTAAATGCTTCCTTAGAGAAGCACAAACAAGAATACAAAGGAAGTGGAAATCTGACACCTGCTTATAATTTATAATACTCATTATATTTTTGGGAAAGCCATCCTTGGCAAGGTAAGTTATTTTATTTATAGGCAGGAGTTGCTCCTGATTTGCATGGTAATGCATTCACATCTGCAAAACCTATAAATTAGCCTCCAGCTCATTACAGCAATGCCATTGTCCTACTTGCCAGTATGTAATCTGATCCCAAATGTTTCAGATGTCTACAAAATAAAACCAGCCTGAGGGAAGAGCATCACTGTTGCAGTATTAGCACACACACAAAAAAATCTTCCTCCCTCACAAAAAAAAAAGAAAATAATACAAAATGACTGGATGGGAGGAAACTTCTGAGTACTTCAAAAAGATGAGCCCCAAAGCCTAACACTCAGGAAACTGGAAAGCTGTTGCCATGTTTTAAGGTGCTTGTGCCAGTTCAACCAAAAGAATGAATTTATTGCAGCTTTTTAAAGGGTTGCAAATAAAAGCAGCTTCATAGAAGATTAAGTCATTTACTTGGCTGTGCATCCTGATTTTATCCTAATGTGTCATACTTGAGCATTTGAGCACTTGTATTATTATTACTGTTTCAAGTCTGGTTGTGCACAGCTATCTGAAACACATGCGGGTGTCCTTTATTTTGGTGAACCTCATAAAGACAGGCCCTACTTCCAAGTAGTCAAGAGTGTACAATTATGTCAAGATTTTGTTCCTTCATTAAGCCAGCAAAAAGATGAAATGCAGCATAGACAAAGCACGCTCATAGAGCACATAGCCCCTCCCATCCAGATGTGCAGGTGCATCCTATGTTAATTCACTTTGTCAAAGGTCCCTGGATGGTAAAATATTGCTGGTACCCTAAGTTCATCTTCTGAAGTATGTCAGGATCAACTTTGCTATGGTGGGTATGAAGAGGGCTCTCCACCAAACTTGGATAAATGCTGGTTCACTATTGTAACTTCCATCTGGCACATGAACATACCCATCCTTAAAAAAGAGAAAACTGAAACCCTTACAATCACAAGCCCTACCTACATCATTGGAAAGGTCTTTAACAGGGTGACAAAGCTGCTGTCAGCAAGCTCTCATCCACTGCCCAGACTTGCTTCTGTATTACCCTACTGCTTACCTCCTCTGGCTTTTTCATCCCTTCCTTCCAATCTCCCTACCTACTCTTCCTTGGCTGTAGAGTCCTCAAAAACCTCTCTTCTTTGCTGGCCTACTCGTATAGGTAAATGACTGCAAATGAGAAGAAGGCCTGAAATAAGAGAGCTTCATCCAAAGCTTCAGAGTGGGAGAGGGCAAGGTACAGGTCATTGCACAAGTGTGATGTTGGATTCAGGATCCTGGTATGCCTGCATGCAGGATGTGCACCAGTATATTACATTTATTTATTGAATTCTGGTTGATAATAATAGCTGGTTATTTATTTATTTGTTTTCTTACTGTAGCTCTCTCGTTTGTCTCAGTAGGTGGGAAAGCAGCAGAATAAACAGGGCTCTGCATGAGTCATAACCCAGAAAAAGCTCTACTGAGAATACAGCTCACACTCTTCTGCAGTGTAGCCCAGGTGATAAGCATCAGTGTTGCTGTTCTCTCCATGTTGTTGGTCTCATATTGCCATGAATGATAATACTCACTGATGTGATGTAGTGTAATATTCACTGTGATGTATTCAAATGGAGCTGTAGGGACAGATATTTAGAGATGTCTCCATTTCATTTTCTTCTTTTCCATACTAACATGACAAAAAGAAAATGCCGCATAAAGAAAAATAAATACTTGTTTAGAACAAACATAGAAACATAAAAATAAAAGGTGTTACTTCTAAATCCAGGATTTTGACCTCACTTCTGTTCAGTTGTACTTTTGATCTTGCAAAGAATTGCACAAGGCTAGATTGTGCTTCTCCCCACTTCAGCTATGGGCCCAGGGAGGGTTTCTACATCTCTGCTGCATATCCCACTGCATGAGTAGTCAGTGCCCATGTATGAGCCACAGCCTTGTCACCCCTGCAACTGGCAGCTAGCTGGCAGGTCTTTCTTTTATGTAGGGCAGTCCTAGTGAACTCTGTGGGACCTGTCTAGCAAAGAGCTGGGCACAGACTGAGGAACAAGAAGGCCTGGTGTTCTCCCTGAAATCTGCAGTTCCAGCACATGTTTAAAGGCAGCCTTCCTGCTCACAGTGGGAGTCAGGCTGCTCAGGGCTGAGTCTGGAATGAACTTCTCACAGAGTGTCCCTGGAATGGTTGCTGCTGGATGGGGATGACTGCACACATCCAGGGTGCTCTGAATGTGCCAAGCTGGGGATGGCAACAAGCACTGATCTGGGTACCTCTCCTCCTCACATCTGTCTCACACAGAAACTGAAGTGCATTTGGGGCTGCTGAAGTGCCAACCATATGTGGCTCTGCATGTCCTACAGAGGACGAGCAAGCTCTGGCTGTCCTCAGAGCTGCCCTCTTAGGCTGAATTTCTGCACTGGTCATTCATTTCACATGCTGGCCTCCTCCTGGCCTTCATCAGACTGTACAAACAGACTCTGAGTAGTTGAAAAGGATTCCAGTATTTGAGTAGCTTATCAATGCTTCCCGTATTTTCTATTCCCGGGAAAATGGAGTACGGGATACAATGGGTGTTGCTGTTAGAAACTGCACTAAAAAATATAGTGTCTGTGGCTACATAGAGCTGATTCCTGTCCCATTTCTAATTGCATTCACCCTCTAAACATGGCCTAATCTCCTTTACAATAATATGTGTGGGAAAAAAAATCTTAGTAGCATTTTTGTTCAGACCACCTGTGATAAAGACTCCTTTTTCCTCTGCCTATTGTGCTTTAAACTTCTGCTGAACATATATTTTGTACCTAGTTTCTTCATACTTTGTACTACCGAGATCCAAGGAATTATTTATTCACAAATGGTAGCAAAAAAAGCATGCAAAGACTAGAAAGAGGCATACTGTAAAGAGAGTTTAAAAACATACATTTTCCTCTGTGTGTACTTAGCAGTTTCCATCTTTGCCATATGTTCTTTTCCTCATCATTTTGCCTTTTAGATTGTTCTTTAACACTTTCCTGTTTTCTTGCTTCTACAACAGAAGGGGAATTGATCTTTCATTTGTTACGCAAATATTCCTTATTGTCCCAGGTTTTATTACCCCATCTGTTATTGAGTGATCAAATAAAGTCTCTTGTGGTCTCACTTTTCCAACTGATCACACTATACCACAGACTATATTTCAATGTAATTGCTATCTACTGTATGATGTGTAAATGAGAGAGAGGAGCAAAAAGACGAGGGTATTTTTCCCCTGCCTACCATTCCTCTCTTTCTGTGTAAGCACATATCTTCAGTGCTTACTTTTTATCAATGACAATATTTAAACTAAATCCCTCATCTCCACTCTTTTCTACATGGGTCTAATGCTTGCACCTCAGTTTTTTTTACTACAAAGCACAAAAGTATATATAAAATAAGCTCACCAACACTTGAGAGAAACAGGTAGATGCTGTCACACTTCATGAACCAAAACACTTCCCTGCAACCCTCCCCAAAAATAGAAACTTCTCCCCCCAAGCAGCATTTCCCTGTTCTCTCTCTTCCATCTCCCAGCCCTTTCTTACTGCTCTCAATACTTACTCTTGGTCATGTATGTGTTAATTCTGTGTGTAGTTCTAAAATTACTTCTTCTCCCATATTTTTAGGCATTTACAACACCATGTTCTGCACAATCTTGTTTCATCTTCCTGCACTCAACTCTGTCTGTCACAGCAAGGAGCTCAAGAAAGACATGCTTTTAAGATTAGAGGTACAGCATGGTTTCTGCAAGGGGAAGCTAAACCCCACAACCGTGACCAACCCGGTGTGAAGAAGGTGAGTTGTCTGCAACAGGACAAATAGATGGAAATTTCTACTCTCTGTCCAGCACAATGGGAGAGAAAACTCATAATTATAACCATTTAAACTACTGCTTTTCTTAATAATAGAACAAAGTGGGTCATTGCCAGGGAGAAACACAGAAGCAGCTCCTGGTGGAACAAGGCTTGGGAGAAATTGCGTCAGAAGCAGCACCCCTGCTTTGCCCCTGAAAATAATGACTCAAAGTATTGACGTTCATGCATGCTGTGTTAATCCAGCGTCATGTCCACATGTGCTGCTAATTTAGAATTGTGATCCCTCATCTGAGTATGCACTTAAAGACCAGACTGTATCTCAGAAATCAGGCCTCAGTGAACTGAGCTGTTGGGTGAGTCATTTATAAAAGCTAAACAGAGACTTTAATGTGGAGCTGTTCAATCAAACGTACTCTGTCTTCTTCTGGATGTGCAGGTGGTGGTTACGTTTATCCCAAAAGCTCCTGATGTCACTCCTGGGAACCAAGACGCTGTTTCACAAGAGCTAACTGTGCTGAGGCTGGAGAGCACAAAAATGGTGATTCTACAATGCTGTGTGGGCAGCTCTGAGATACATGTGGCTTTTACAGAGAAAAAGGAGGAATGGAGACAGCAAATACAGATTGATGCAAGCAAATGCAAATGTTAGTGGAAAGAAAAACTGTATATCTATCATGCCAGTTTTTTCATGAGATTTTGGAATGAAAAACTCTCAGAAATATGGAGTTAGATACATATACATATACATACATACATATATACATATATATGTATGTATGTATGTATGTATGTATGTAAAATCTCAGTGCTAAGAATGGACAGGGGCTTCCATCTCCCTAAATGAACTCAAACCCATGGATGGAAGGCAGTGCCACACTCCCACTGGAAGCCATACAGGGGCTAGGCTCTGCCTTGCACACACCAGTGGTGTATGTGTCTGGGTGGAAGCTAACTCCATGGCCTGGGTGACCCTCCACCATCAGTGGTGAGACAATCAGACACTTCTCTCCACTTCAGCCTCAGTCTAAAACATCTGAGTAAGAGGAACTCCACTTTAAGTCCTTGGCTCTCAATTTCAGGGGAGATAAGCACCTATACCAGGGAATCATAGGATAATTTAGGTTGAAAAAGACATGTATAAACCTTAAGTCCAGCCATTAACCCAGCACTGCCAAGTCCACCAATAAAGCATTTCTCCAGTGCCATATCTACATATCTTTTAAATACCTCCAGGGTTGGTGACTCAACCACTTTCTTGGGCATCATGTTCTAATGATTGACAACCCTTTCCATGAAGAATTTTTTCCTAATAGCCAATCTAAACCTCCCCTGAATGCAACTTGGTGGCTTTTCCTCTTGTCCTGTCACTTGATACCTTGGAGAAGAGGCCGACCCCCACCTGGCTACACTCTTCTTTCAGGGAGTTGTAAAGAGCAACAAGGTCACCCCTGACCCTCCATTTCTCCAGGCTAAACAATCCCAGCACCCTCAGCTGCTCCTCATAGGACTTGTGCTCCAGACCCTTCACCAGCTCTATTGTCCTTCTCTGGACATGCTCCAGTACCTCAGTGTCCTTCTTGTAATGAGGGGCCCAGAACTCAACACAGCATTTGAAGCGCGGCCTCACCAGTACTGAGTACAAGGAGACAATCCCTGCCCTGGTCCTGCTGGCCACATTATTCCTGATACAGGCCAGGATGTCATTGGCCTTCTTGGCCACCCGTCTTGTTGCCAGAGGAGCAGAAATAAGGATGGCTGAAAGGGTCCCACTGAGCGTGGCCAAGCTGCTTGGGAGGCTCCAGCATGCTGGATGGAGCATCCCAGGACACGATAAACCCCTCTGTGGGCAGGGGATTTTGGCAGGAGGCCGTCCTGTCCCCTAGATCCCATTCCCTATCCCAGCTTTCCCCAGGTGCCTCCTGCCCCCTGGCGGCAGAGCCGCTGCTGGCCCCGGCCCCGCCCCGCTGCCCCCAGACACCCGCGGAGCCGTGTTTAAATAAAAGTGTCAGCGCAGGAGACATCGCCGGTCTCAAGAGGAGGTTAAGTGAAAAAGATTGCCAGCTTCGCGTCTGATATTGCACAAAGGTGATATTTTCCAAGACACATCTTCTCTTGATTTATCAGATGTGAATACAAGAGTCAGAAGAAACACGATTCTCTTCAAGAATTAATAAATCTTTCTCATTCTTGAATAAACAGAAGTTTATATTAAAAGAAAACAAAGTTAAAAGCCAGTGAAACCCTCTGGCCCCTCAAGCATAAGTACACACTGTACCTTGGGTTTTCTTGGAGGAGTGGTTCAAGCAATAGCAACTTTAGGAAAAAATGTTCACACACTGCACCAAGCTCCCATTCCTACAGGAATAGTTCCAGTGTTAGCCATGCAATTGCTAGCATTTTGGAACATCACACATGAAGATGGCCAGTTGCAACCTTGGAAAAGGGCTTATGAACAAAATCTAAATCAATAAAGAGGTCAAGGATGACAGAGTCCTTTATTTGCTGCTTTCTTTTCTTACATTTTGGAAATGCAAATGAGAGGATGAGGCAAAGGAGGAAAAGTTGCAGCAACAAGTCCATAGAACTTAGTTGTCTGAAGACCTTCATTATTCTGTGGGTATGATCTAAGTGAGCCTGAGGACTTCAGAGAGCTTTGGGGTAAAATGCCTGCCATGTGGGATTCTGCCATTTCCTTTACTGGAAGTGGAATTTCACCCAGTGCAATTTCAGGACAACAGAGAGACCTTTACACAACCTAAGTGTAGAAAACTGGAGTTAGCAAGCACACATGCACCTTTACTACTGTATGGGAACCATAGGCACTGCATGCACAGGAGGGCTCTTTACTACCCTTTTATTTCTAAGATTTTAGGTCATCTCAGGCTGATGGAGTCACACAAGTTGTGCCTTGCAGGAATGAGAAGGGGTTAGTCACACCTCTGCAGGCCGAACTGTTGCCCTAGTATTTCCACAAGGCTTTTGAAGTAGGCTCCACAGCACATCAATTGCAGAGAGCCAGCTTATTTCATCTATGCCAGCCCCAGAGGAGTCTGTAATGTAAACTGGGTTCAGTTAAGGGCTACTAACAAGAGCTGGTCAGAAAAATTGCTTTCTAATAAATTCACATAATGGCAGCTTTTGAGCACACATGAGGAAATTGAAGTTACATCTGGAAACACTGATGGAGTGGTTGTTGCAGGTTATACAAAGTACATCCCATGCCTATCCTGTTTTATGGGTTGAATGACTACCCTGTTTAGGTGATGTTAATTAGGTGGCTGTGATGCCTGAAGAGAGATTAAGTAGAATTGGAGCACTTGGACATGGAGGAAAGTGAGCATAAGACGCTGCTGAAAGACAACACCCATGAATTACAAAGGAATTGGATTTACAACAGATACTCAGTCTGTGGACATTTTTTTTTCCTGTATTTTTTTTTTAATCTGAGAGGTAAACAGGCTAGAAAAAAAAAACAGCCAGGTAAAATGGATAAAGGAAAGGTACCCCATCCCTGAGGGGACTCTGCAGGGCAGAGGGATGCCCTCGGCACTGTGCTACCCCCTACGTGTCCCACTCCCCTCGTCTCACCCCAAATGCACTCTTGGCAACCAGCCTGCAGATTCCCACTGGTGTATTTCAAAGCTTGTGAGAGCCCAGCCATACCTGTCTGGGCTGGACTGATCCCTGACCTTCTCTCAGTGCTACTTGGTTTTCTCTGATAGCTGGGTGAATGATTGCCAGCACCAGTAAATTATTTACTCCATGTAAAGAACTGCCTGCTAGAGAGGCATCTCCCTTGTTGCACTGCAGAGAAAAAGTCTTTCTATAGGACAACAAAGATTATTAAATTAATTTATTATTTGCATAAAAAAAAAGGTAAGGGTAGTGATGGTGAAAGAAGCTTATGATGCTTTTTAACATGGCCAAAGATAAAACTGGGGGAAGTGTTATTATTTTCATTACTACAGAACATGTAGCTGTGTTCACAGCTGAAGATAATGTACAGCTCGATCAAGTCAGTGCAGCTTGATCCAGAATGCCCAGCTACATTCAGGTGGGTTTGGTGTTAAGGAAGCAAACCTCCTGTTTGTTTTGTTATGTATTGGGGCATCTTTTCCTTGTAATCAAAGCACTACTTGTTTTTCATGTGTGTATCATTGCAGCCCCACAGAGCTGACTCCTACCATCTGGTCTCTGGAAGATGTGGGTTATACAGCCCAGAGGTGAGAAAAGCTGCATATGTTGCCAGAGCTGCCTGCTTTGCTGCAGGAGGCACTGGTTTATTAGTTCTCTAGATCTCTTTGCTAATAAATCCAAGTATCATTGGGACTGAAGGCAGACAACTTAATTGACTGTGTTATAGGCCCTCACTCATACAGAATGGAGTCTTTGGTGTATTATCTTTTAATTTCAGCTGGATTTCCTAGTTGTTAAAAAGCCAAGTATTTAAAAAGAAAAGAGAAGATGGCATTTTTTTCTTCACTGCGTCACTTGGAGTAGGAGGATAGGCCATAGGCAGCACAAGCCACCAATGCCAGAGGTGGGTTTGGAGGCTGCTCTCAAAGTTTCTCGCCACACCGTTGTAGCATCTGGGCACTGAGACACTCCAGGTGTAGGACAGCCTTGGGAAACCAAGTAATGCAATTACTAAAAATCAGAGCCAGCTCTATACTTCTGTCTGAACTGGGGAACTCTCTTACTTTTGACCTTACAATGAAAACAGCACTTTCCTGAGTAGTGCATTTCATCAATGGATGAAATTTACTCTCACTTCTCTTCCAACAGCTCTCAATTTCTGTGCTGAAGAAAACACTTTCTGCATCTCCTTCTGAGGTGGCTTGAGTGCTGATAGTGAGACTGCTGGAAAATCACTGCTTGGCACTGCACAAATGAAGTTCTCTTGTAATGACAAAAAGAGAGGATCACAGTGCCCAGTTCTACCATTACTTCTCTGCTATGCAAAACCTGGGTGCTGATGACATAGGCTTGCAAGTAGTTCTGGCAAGTTTTATTAACAGCTCTACTTTATTATGAATTTGGAACGAAGTCTGAACAGTGGAAATGAACATCAAAAGGATGTTGAGAGAGCTGGTGAAACTCCACATGATTTGAGGTACCCTGCTTGAGATTTTTGCAACTTGCCTATAGTGATACCGTCTTATTGTTCTGAATTTAGCATTGCAATCCATTCCCTAATATTTGCCAGCAATCAGTACTCCGATGAGATTGACCATCACTCCTCATAGGACACCTCCCATGAGTAACTTTTGAAGAATTAGCATTGGGCACAGTTTGATTATACGTGACATAGCTGTGACAAAATCCCATTTGATGCAGTCCGATAAGAACTCATTCTCCATGAATACTTCCATTCTCACCCACTATTATTTTCAGTCCTTCAGATCTCTGAGATTTGTCTTCCTAATGTCTTCTTTGGTGAGGCCTGGAAGCTGCTCCAAGACTCAGTCAAAGGTGTATGAGTTGTGTGCCCAAAACGCACGCTCCTCTAGTCCTGCCATGGGCACGTGTCTGCTCAGACAATGAGTTTGCTTTGGTGCTGAGCAACGGAGTGACACGATGGGATGTGTAGACATCATATTGTGGAGAAGTGCTTCTCCTATGACCAAAATTTTGGGTGTCCATTCATGCTGTGTGATGGGGAAGCAGTCGGTTTGGTCATCTGGCATCTTTGGGTGCATTTCCAGACATGGAATGGGAAAGGATCAGGGATGGGTCCTGAGTACCTCTGCTGGGCTTTGTCCAGTGCCCAGAACAGCCTGCTTGGAGGTCAGAGCAAAACTGCAATGAAACACTCATTAGATGGCCATTAGGAAACATGCATTTGTTTAATGCTGAGCGTGATGTGAAACAAATGATGGTTTCCTTGTTAATAATGTCATATTCCCATCCTCATATTACACCTTTCTTTAAGGTGTCTCTTCTTTTGTCAACTGCAAAAAAGCTTTGCAAGTTTTTGGTACCTGAAGTGGCTAACACCATCAGTATTATCAGTGTTGGGCAATGCTGGTCGGTCTAATCTGCCATCAGAGAGGAGGATGATGATCTCCAGCCCCCATGAGGAAGGCAGGGCTCTTGGAACGCCGAGAACCTCAAGTTTTTTTGCTGTGGTTGCGTTTTTGCGGCGTCTGGGCCAGGACGGCGGAGCGGGAGCGGGCAAACAGCGAGAGGAGAAGTGCGAGGGTGAGCCCGGCCGGGCCGAGCGAGGGGCCGGGG
>VXAX01002890.1:8173-28763 GCA_013399835.1 Leptocoma aspasia
CGCACCCACCTCGGCCGGGGCCCGGGGCCCGGGTCCCCCCCGCTGCCCCCGCGCCTCGAACACCACCGGGAGTCTCCGGGAGCCTCTTTCAGCCGCAATTTGTTTTCATAAGTTCCCCGCAGAGCACCACTGAACTTTACACCCTGGCAGCGGCACGGAGAGGGCTCGACCCCGTCGGAGCTTTCGGGGGAAAAGCGTGGAAAAATCTCTGGGATTTCGCCCAGCTGCGAGATATAAAAATTATACAATCGAATTTTTATTTTATGTTTTTCCCCCTAATTTTCCTCCTCCCTCCCATTGTCTCTCTGCCCTTCCCCTGTCAGGCCCGGCCATCCCCGAGCCGGGTTGGGGTGCGGGTGTCCCCCAGCGGGACACACGCAACGACTTCGTCCGTGCTCTACGGGACGGGACCGCGGGTGTCCCCCAGACCTCCGAAATGTTCTTGTACCCTCTGCTCTGCCTTCTGACGCTTTTTGCTCCTTCTGCATTTTGGAGACCTTCAAACCCGCGTCTCTGAGCACCCCAAAAGCTGCCTGAGGCTCGGGGAGCTGGAGGCAGAAGCCGGGGCGGGGCCGGGGCCGGTAAAACATTGATGGAACGGGAGGAACCGGGTGGTTTCTGGCGCGCCTCATCCCCTGTGCACCGACAGCACGCGAGCCAGACGCAGTCATTTTATACACAACATAGACCGTCTATATCCTATACATAATATACGTAAAAAGCGAGAGGATTTATTTTATATAAATGAGATTTTTTTAAAATGCATGCTATATATTTTTAATTTTTCCCCCTCTGTTTCTCTGTTTCCCGCAGGTATTTTCCTGTCTCTTCAGGCTCCTTCACCTGGCTCGGGAGAAGCCATCTCTGCTTTTTCGCTAAGATCCCGGCTTTGGACACTTTTCTCCCCGCTCCCGAGGGCAGAGGGAAGGCAGGGCCTTGTGCGATCTGCAGAGCGGCCCGGGGAGGGGGAGCGGGCCCGGCCCCCCGGTCCCGGCGGCTCAGCCCCGCAACAGGTACCGGGGTGTCCCGGGGTGTCCCTCCCGGGGCTGCGGGGACCGGGCCGGGGTGTCCCTCCCGGGGCTGTGGGGACCGGGTCGGGGTGTCCCTCCCGGGGCTGTGGGGACCGGGCCGGCCTGCGGGCAGAGCCGTGGGGAGCAGTGGCGGGGGCAGGAAGGGCTGGGGCGAGGGAAAATGGGAAATGAAGCTGAATGGAGACAGGCAGGGACAGAGACAGACATTGACGAGGGTGAGGGAAAATGGGAAAGGAGACAGGGAAGGGGACAAGGCAAGGATGGTGACACGGCAGGGAGGGGGATGAGGGAAATGGGAAATGGTGCAGGGATGATGACAAGGCAAGGATGGGGATGAGGGAAACCAGAAATTGAAGCAATCAGCGGGGACGAAGCAGGGACAAGGCGGGGACCTGCCCACCCTCAGCCAGAGCAAACCTGGGGGACAGGCAGGGGGTCCCTGCAGGTTGGGATGCCCGGGCTTGCCCCTCGCCCACCCCGACTTGCTTGGGACACAGAGCGCTGGTCACCAAAACAATCCCGAGCGGCTCAGAGCCCGCCGGGGCCGCTCCCCACGCTCGGAGCAGCCAGAGCCGATCCCACGGCACAGAGCCGCCCCAGGGAAATGCGCATCCCCTGCCCCCGGACACACCCGCTCCTACCAAACCCTGCCACCTCCCCCCGCACAAAGCCACCCCCGTGCCAGGGACCCCCCCGGTGGCAGATGCCAGCCAAGAGCCAGCCTGGCTGGGGCACGAGGTGCTGGCACCCCTTTCCCCGTGACCTCCTCTCTCCCGCAGCAGTAATTGCTGCTGTATTTATCCAAACTGGGAGGGGGTGCCAGAGAAAGACTTCGAAGAGTAATTTTCCGGGAATTCTCCTCGGTGTAATTGTCTTGATAATAAATCCAGACGCTTAGCCTGTGTATGAATTGCTTTTTACCATTTTCATTTATTATTGAACACAGTGGGGAGAGGGGGAAAACGCAACAGGGCTCTTTCTTGTGAGAGGGAAGGGGCGAAGGGGCTGAGGAGACAATTTCTCTGCAGATCCGGGAAACCTGGATGTGTTCATCATCCTGCTCTCTGGTTTGCTGGCTTTTTTCTCCCCTTAATAGTTAGCCCATTTCCCCACCCCCCACTTTTTTGGGGGTTATTGAAAACTAATTAAATAACCCGTTAGCTAACACGTTAAATTAAGATCCACTCTTGGATTTAATGATGTCTCCGGAAGAATTGACAAAAATGTGAAGACAGACTGTCAATAGATTCCTTCCCCTGGTTAAAGTGTATAAATGTGATTAAAACAGATCTCCAAGAAGAGTGTCCCGGCACACAGGGATGGAGCCAGCGGGGCACCTGTGAGCTCTGGAAGGAAGCATCTCCTCAAGTGGGTGCTGAGTGGGGAGATGGATGGTAGGACAAGATTGCTGCTCCCTGGAAGATGAGAAACCACCCTGAACCATGCTTTGGGCTGGATGGACACCTTGGAAAAAGCTCCGGGGAAGAGGGGAGCATCTCACAGACATTCCCAGGCTGTGCGGTGCAGCACCAGAGCCGCTCCTTCATCCCCGGCCCTCGCAGCGCCCCGGGGCAGCCTTGTGCCACCAGCACGGACGCAAAGCTGAGCCCAGCCGTGCAAACAGCCGGCGTGGCGAGCACACACCCACGGCTTTCTGCCTAAGCTCTCAGGTAAAGGTTACCTTAGCATCCAGGCTGGAAAAAATCAATGGCTGATACAGCATGAGACTCAGAGAGACAACATACATCTATCACTTAGGGATTCGATGGGCTTAGAATAGTCTTGTCAACAAATGATTGTTTAAACAGAATATCTCAACTGTTTATGGCACCCTTAATCCATACATCTGAGCACCGCTGGAACAAGTCGGGAGCCTGGATTGCTCTGTGGAAACCTCTGTCGTTAGGTCCGGGGCTGCAGAACACTTAAGCATGTGCTTAAGTCTCTTAGACTTCAAATTAATCATGTACTTAAGTGTTTTGCTCGGCCAGGCCTGGCTTAAGAACAGGGAAATACCTGTCATTATGTTAATGGATGAAGTTTTTGTTTCCTGCTCTTCATTTGTAAAGGGCTGTGCACACACGTGTGCTCTGGACACGGAGGCTCCTGGCTGGTTTATCCAGTGTGCAAACACAGCCAGTGTCACCCGGCTTCCCAGCTTATTCCACAGCTCTTCCTTCTCCCCTGGGCACTGGAGTCCCTCATGTGGCGTTTCAGGGAGGCCTCGGGTCAGTGGAAAGGGGGGGTGGTGGGCGAAAACCCCCCAGGGGCTGTGAGTTAAATTACGTGGAGAGGAGCAGATGGAGAGGGCTGCAAAAAAAAGCTGCAGGAGAGCGGCGAGGAAAAAGAAGCTGGAAAAGCACCAGAGACCTGGAGCAAAGCTGTGATGTTCACAGGGACCTGAGCAGGGAGAGAGAATTCCAGCTCCAGCCAGCCTGGAGATCTTCTGTGGAGACCTGGAGCCCCCAGAGCCCCCCAGCACCGGGAGATGTGACCCACTGGGAGCAGGGGCAACTGCTGAGGAGATGCTCTCACAGGGTCCCTTGGTCCCTGCGTGGGTGGCCCGGCTGTGACGTTGGGAGCCCAGGGAAGTGGTGGAGCCACTGTCCACGAAAGTGTTCCAAAAAAACCCCATGCAGATGTGCTCAGGGCCGTGGTTTAGTGCTGGGCCTGGCAGGGCTGGGTCAATGGCTGCACTCGATGATCTTAGAGAGCTTTTCCAATTTAAATGATTCCATGCAATGCCAGCAGTGCCACTCCTTGCATCCATGCCTGTCCAGCCTGGCTCGGAGCTCTCCTGGCAGGGGCCATCCTTGGCTGTGGGCTCTGCTTCTCAACACTTGTTTCACGTTAATCACACAATAAACTCATCACCTTGGGAAGGTGAAGCTTCTGTTTCCTCCCCCAAGCTTCCGAGTGAATTTGAAAGGAGTTTCTCAGGTATCCAGGGGCTTTGCAAGGGAACAGGAGCTCTTAGAAACAGAGCCTGAAGAATAAAACCTTCAATGTTTCTCCTAAAAATATAGAATGAATTTTCTTTTCTGCAAAACTAATAATCTCACATTGTCAAGGGTCTCTCTCTCCTTCCTACTTCCAGCCCTCCTCTTCCTCCCTCTTCTCGATGTTCTCAGAGAATCCAAGAATGGTTTGGGTTGGGAGAGACCTTAAAGCCCACCCAGTGCCACCCCTGCCATGGGCAGGGACACCCCCCACTGTCCCAGATTGCTCAAAAACCCCCTCCAGCCTGGCCTTGGGCACTGCCAGGGATCCAGGGGCAGCCACAGCTGCTCTGGGCACCCTGTGCCAGGGCCTGCCCACCCTCACAGGGAACAATTCCTGCCCAATATCCCATCCAGCCCTGCCCTCTGGCAGTGGAAGCCATTCCCTGTGTCCTGTCCCTCCATCCCTTGTCCCCAGTCCCTCTCCAGCTCTCCTGGAGCCCCTTTAGGCCCTGCAAGGGGCTCTGAGCTCTCCCTGGAGCCTTCTCCTCTCCAGGTGAACACCTCCAACTGTTAAGCCAAGCCCATGCTTCACCCCGATGGGTCTCACTGGAGGGGATTGGGGTAATTCCGTCCCAAGATGTCACCTCCCTCTCTTCCTACAAAATCCATGTCCCAGGCTCAAACCCAGCAGCAAGTTCCTGAGCCATGGAGACCTTCACCCTCTCCTCATGACTCCTGGGCTGGTGTGGATGGAAGCTGGGGGGAGGCTGGGGCAGGGATGGCCAGAGTCCTGCCCACTGTGGGGACACCACGAAGGGCTCGATTCCAGCCAGCCCCAGCCCCCTGGAATCCAGCAGCTGCTGGAGCTGTTCAGACTCAGAAAGCTGGGAAAAGGTGGTTGGGAGCACTGGGGAGCATCCACCCTGCCTGGATGCCGTGGCTGAAGATCAGCCCTGAAGGTTTCTGTGGCAGGGAGGACCAGGAATATTTTCCCAGGACGCTGCTGAGCTCTCGGGGCCGGTGCAGAGCTTGTCAGATATCGAGCAGGGCCGTCAATGCTGCAGCTCTAAGTGAAAACAAAAATCAGTTAATGGTCTTGCCGAGCCCTGCTCTGGGCTTGGGGAGTCCTTGCAGAACCCAGGGTGGGTGATTTGTGAGGGGCTGCTTAGTAAAGTGATCATTCAGCAGCCATCACCGTGTGTATAAAACAAAATATCCCAAAAATCCCAGTGGGAAGAGGGAAATCACTGCCCCGATTCAGGAAGTGCTGCTGTTCATCAGAGTCTGTAAGTACCTGCTCAAACCCATGGGGAATTTGGAGAAGGGGTTTGGGATCTGACAGGATCCTCCTTATGAGAGGATTTATGGGAATTTTAATGTCTTAATGTAGGAAAAACGCCCAAGAAATTGAATAAAGAAATACCAACTGTTACAGACATTGTCAGTCAAGGCAGGGGGTTCTGACAGGCTTTAGAGTAGCAGCTAAATTTAAGTTCGGGTGGTTTTTCAAATTTCCTTTTAGTGTAAATTAATCATGATTAAAAAAAAAATCACACAGGGCTGGAAGAGGAAAATGATTCCTTCAGAAATGCTGAAGTGGGATTATCTGGTGTCTCCTGTTCTTTTCACATGGCCAATGAAATGTTTGAAAAGGAAGATTTCAGGAAGCAGTGGCTCTTTTGGAAGACCCATTTATTTTGGTAAAGTGATATTTTTCTCATTTTCCAAACTTTTGGAGTATCCCTGACCTCTGCTTGGTGTGAAAAGTCTTCTTTTCACACCAAGCAAAGATACTGCCAGGGACAGAGCCCCACATCAATAGGGCTCTCAATTTGTCCTCCAAGGTTTGTGTCCTGCCCTTCTTCTGGGTGAAAAAAAATAGTGTAGGACAAGAAAATTCCAAAGGCAACTGCAGAGGAGGAGAAAATTGCAGCAGCAGAGTCAGGAGAACTCCTCACAACAAAGGATTTGCTTCCTTTGGCCACCCAGAATGGGGAATTCAACCCTGCCTGGACACCTGGGTGTAAAGTCTGAGTAACTGCACCTCCTTTGGCCTGAGTTATGCTCAGCTCTTCTAGATGAAAAACTACTGGAATTTTTAATCTACATTAAGATAATAATTTATCTTTCAGTGTAATAATATATCTTTAAAATAGGAGAACAATCTATCTTTAAGATGGGATAATAACACTCATGTCCTCTGATGCTTCTTCCTTGGGCTGAAGGTCAGATGAGGGTCCATAAAGCTGCCCACAGTGTTCAGGGCTTCAGATCAAAGCCCATCCAGGTGGGTTTCTTGTCTCCATTGTGAGCCAGAGTCTACTCAGATGTGAGGCAGGCCCTTGCTGACTCACCTTTCCAGCAGGAAAGAGCTTCTCCCCCCAGTCTGAGCAGGAACTGTTCTGATGCAGAGCCCCAGGGTCGAGTGTTGAACCCCAAAGTAATCAAAGGAGTGACCCAGGGAACACCTGGCCCAGTGACAGTATGGACATGCCAGTGTGGGGGATCCTGGGGTTTGCTGGAGTCAAAGAGGTTGTGTCAACAGCTGAGGGGTGGGATCAGAACTTCCCTGAGCCAGCTCTGAGCTCGTTTTCCATCTGGGGAGCATCCCTGGGTGTGAGTTACCTCTTGTGGGAGCTGAGCAGAGGGGTTGGGTTTGATGACCCCGGGGAAATGTGGCTTTTCCCAGCTTTTGTGGGAGCCCACCTGCACTTGTGGAAATGAAACCACTTCCCATGGGTGTGTCCCAAGGGGAACCATCCACTTGGGAGCACTTGTGGTCCAGTATTGACCTCTCTGTCCTCTGGCCATGTGAGATAATCACAAAACAAGGGCTGTAAACTCTGGTACGAAGAGTTTGGGCTCTAAATGCAACATCTTGCAGGGACTGCAGTAAAAGCCACACGAGGTGCCTCCATCTGGAGTGGGGTGGAGCCAGAACAGCATCAATACCTGCACAGCAAATACTCTGCAGCACCTGGGAAAGCACCTCCCCACCCCCGACCTGCAGCTGCTGGAGGAGCAGCAAACCCTGGGCACTGCTTTCAGGCTGAGCTGCAAAGATGATGCTGTTGGGGAGGCCAAAGGAGCCCGAGCTCCGAGCCTCCCGTGGCCCAGGATTTGCCTAATGAAGGGCTCTTTGGGAGGAGGGATGGACCTTGTCTACACGCAAAATTGCAAGCCAAAATTGGTCCTGTGTAGACACTCTTAAATCATTTTAAAGCAGGTTGGTATTGGTTTGTATAATTCGATTCCTTTACCAAAGCGAAGCGAAATCGATGCAAATGGGGTTTACATTGATCCCAGTACATCCGCACAAAGGTTTTGCCCCAGTTTAATGAAATCAGTTTAAAAAGACACCTTTAGCTAACCTGGCATAACTTTGTGTGCAGCCAAGGTGAGGGAGGCAGGGAGGAGGGAGGACAGGAGCTGTGCCCTGAGCAGAGCGGGGATGGGGAGCGTGCGGGCAGCGCAGCCCCGTGCAGAGCCTGCGGTGGCCAGAAGTGATAAGGAACGGGTCAATAGAGTTTTCTCAAAGATTTTTTTTTTTTTCCAAGAAAGGTTAAATGTGAGGTGATATCGATTTCCCTTTTCTCCTCGTCCCTCCTCTCGCCACCCCCCAGCCCCTTCCTTTCCTCCCTGCCCTTTCCCCACCTCCCTGCCACCCGGAGCCAGCCTTGGAGGAGGACTCGCAGCCCAAAGTGGCCAAGTGACCAGGGAGGACCACGGCACGGCCGCGGCGCTGGCCAATGGCCATCCCAAGGAGCCCCTGTTGCTTAGCAACCCGCGGCGGAGAGAGGCAGGGAGCGCAAAAAGATGGATTTTCAGATTGCAGCAGCCAAGCAGATCAATTCTGCAACATGGGCTACAGTGGCCAAGCGGAATCTCTCTTGCTCCCAGCAGGTATTGATCCAGCCATGCTATAGGCATTGAATGAGCTCTAATAAGTCCTGAGTAAACAGGAACAAGGACTTAAGTGATAGCCCAGCAGTCAAACATCAACTCCCTTTGTCTTCTTCTTCCTCCTCTTCTTCTTCTTTTTTTTTTTTTTTAATTGCTGAAGGGTTTGCGAGAAAAGGACAATAAAGTTTATTGATAGAAAAATAGAGTCAGAATATCACTTCCTTCGCAGTCTGGGAGGGTTTGGAGGGGAAAAAAAATCCCTGCCTGGAAATTCCAGGTTGGCTTTGAAGAGCAGTGACCTGTGGACACACATGGTGAACTCCCAGCTTCCCTGAGCTTCCCTGGGCATGGCCAAAACTCAATGGCAAGGTCTTTCAAAGGGAATTTTTATGGAATCCCAGACTGGTTTGGGTTGGGAGGGACATCAGAGCTCATCCAGTTCCATCCCTGTGCCATGGATACCTTCCACTAGACCAGGTGGCTCCAAGACCCATCCAACCTGGCCTTGGACATTTCCAGGGACAGGGCATGGAAGTCGTAATGGAAAACATGGAGTTTTTCCAGGGACAGGCTCATGTCTAGAGCTGCCCATTGGAAGCAGACATGGAAGTGAGCACATCCAGGAATTTGGACTTCAGGTGGAATGCCCTTCAGATCTCCAGGGGAGGAAAGGGGAGGTTAAACCTACTGGCAGGGAGATGTAACCCAGGCCAGCCTTTGGGAAGGGGCTGGGAGCAGGGAAATGACCCCTTTGGAGATGCCAGGGCAGGCAGCAAAACTGGCAAAGAGCCAGAAGGACTTGTCCAGAGCTGTGGGATGCTCAGGAAAAGGAAGCAGCACAGTTGGCCTTTGCTGTGAGAGGCTTTGTTTGCTGAAGGGAGATGCCCAGCCTGGGAGTGGAACCAGGCAAGGAGGAGTCTCGGCTGATCGAGGACTCTGAGGAAAGGAACCCAGGATGGCATTTTGGGGGACATCACCAAGCTTGAAGGACCTGACTGTAAAGGAAACGTGTGGCTGAGACCAAGGAAAAGCCCAAAATAACTCAAGTGACAAAAACTTGACTTGGCAGGTCCCAGACACTGGGAAAAGTGTCTTGAATGGTTTGACAAAAACCCTCAATTGCTTGTGCTTGGACTTTTCCAGCTGCCCTCTACTCAGAGCTGCAGTGCTCAGCCCTTTGCAGCCCAATAGCCTGGAGAACAAACACCCCATGGCCATGTCAAAACCTGCTGCCCTGTCCCTGTCCCTGTCCCTGTCCCTGTCCCTGTCCCTGTCCCTGTCCTTGTCCTTGTTCCTGTTCCCCCTCCACTCCATTGCTCCCGTGCCTCCTCCTGCAGTATCTCCACCCCCTTTTCCTTCCCCACTCTTCCCCTCCCCGCAGTGAGGAGCCCCCCAGGCTCAGGACTCTCCCTTTACTGCTCCCTGTCCCTCAGCTTTACCTGTTCTCTCCTCAATTTCCTTAAATGTCCTAAATTTCCACCTCTGTGTCCGTGCACAGTGAAGCCTCCAGCCCCTGCTGTCCCCCAGCTGAGGAGCTGCTGCTGCTGGCACAGGGAGCACCAGGATCCCATCCAAAGGGCCTGGATGTTGCTCTCCCTGGTGATTCCCAAGTGACACCAATGAAACCCCTGGAGCTGCTCCAGGTTTCTCCTGGTGTAAGCAGGATCACAGGCCAGGGCTGTCTGCAGCGATTATGGGGCTGGGGAAATGAGAGCTCTGTGCTTGCACTCCTGAGCTCTCCCAGCCCACATTTCAGCGCCTCCATCGTAACAGGGCTGATAATTAATTGATCTGATAGGAAGGTGGCTGCTGCCCGTGCTCCGGGCACAGCTCAGTTACAGGAGTGAGTCTGTGAGCCCTGAGCAGTGAGAGGGAGCCAAAGGGAGCTCTGGCAGGTGCAGGAGTGTGTGCTGCCCCTGTGGGTGTTTGGGAGTTGTGGGGCTCAGTTACTCTGGGGGTGGGAGAAGGAGCAAATAGCTGAGCACTTGCCCATCCCTGAAGACATCTGCCATTTTCCAGGATGAGGGAAGATTTAGTCTCTTTTTCTGAAGGTTTCTGCATTTCAAAGTAATATCAGAAGGGCTTGAAGCTTAATCTTTGTTACCCAGGAGGCTCCAGGAATCAGGCAAAAGGAGGAAAAAAATCGAATCAATCCTGCAGTATGAATTTATTCCCAGGGGGGTCCGAGGCACCAATATTTTCTCTCCTCTCCATTAAAGAGGTAGCACCACTACACACAGAAGCCTCTCGTGTGTCAGTGCGGGAGTTGGAACAGTCATATGGGGGATGAAACCCACTGGAGGTTAAATGGCATCACCTGGAGGGCTGGAAGGAGAACCCCTGATGGTACCAAACGGCCCCTTTTGTTTCCAGGCCTTTCCTGCATCCCTCAGCTCTGCTGCTGGAGACTGGAGATGCAGGGAGAGGGGCAGGGATGCTGTGGGGGCTTGGGATGCTGAGCAGGTCCCAGGGCTGCTGAGCTGGAGATATGGGAGGACCAGAATAGAATCACAGAGTCACACCATCATTCAGGCTGGAAAAGGCTTCCAAGAGCATTGCATCCAGCCACTACCACAGCACTGCCAGGTCCACCTGAGGTCCCTGTGGGGCTGGGACCCACCCAGTCTGGGTGCTCTGTAGCTGAGCCTCAACTCCCTTGGCGGGATCATTGTCTGCCAGAGAGACTCATCCTGACCACAGATCCAGGAAGGGCAGGGGGTGCAGGGTCCTGGGAAGATCCTAGTCAAATTGAACATTAAACCCTTCACCCTGAGGAGGAGGCCACAGGGGACCCCACCAGCACCCAAAGCTGAGCACAGCCAGGCAGCCTCTCCAGCTGCTCAGGGCTCAGGTCCTGCCACCAGAGCCACGTCCTTGGGGCTGTGATCCAGCCCCAGACACAGCAGTTAGGGAAGGCAAAAACCCAGCAAACTCTGCACAGCAGAACCAGCTGGAGCTTCACTCCTCAGCCCCTGAGAGGAGTGTGGAGCTCCTGGTGTCCCATGGGATGTGGCTGTCCTCTCCTGGCACGAGCTGTGCTGGGGAGGTGGTCCCAGGTCCCACCTGCTGCAGGTTATTGCCTTTGGTGATGGCCTGAGGAGATGTGAAGCACTCCACAGAGCCTGGTGGTGGCTGCTTTGCTCTGGGATTCTCCTCCCTGAGCTCTGGCTTTGGCCAAGGTCTCCTGGAGAGGATCAGCACAAAAACACCAAGGGTACCTGGTGAAACTTCCCTTCCTGCCTTGGGAAAATCTTCTGCAGCCACAGGAGAGGGATGCATCCTTCCTTCCATGCTGCAAGGGCTGGGCCAGTGTCTGGCAGTGGTTTCACACAGCCAGAGGGCAGGGCTGGATGGGATATTGGGCAGGAATTGTTCCCTGGGAGGGGGGGCAGGCCCTGGCACAGGGTGCCCAGAGCAGCTGTGGCTGCCCCTGGATCCCTGGCAGTGCCCAAGGCCAGGCTGGACAGGGCTTGGAGCACCCTGGGACAGTGGAAGGTGTCCCTGCCATGGCAGGGGTGGCACTGGTTGAACTTCAAGGTATCTTCCAACCCGATTCTGTGAGTCTGTGAATTCCTTTTTCATACAGTGAGAAAAAAAACTCTTTTTCACTCATTGCACTCAAAGCTCAGGCTTTTCCTTTACAGGTCAAATTTAGAGCATCCTCAGGAGCTGCATTCAAAAACACATTAAATCTACCTGAGCCCCAAACTGGGTGCTGCAGTGGAGCTGCAGTCAGAGCTCTGTGGTCTTTGCTGAGTTTTGGGGAGGGCAGCAGGGCCAGGGGCTGGGAGGAGCTGGGACAAGCAGCCCTGGGTATTTATGGCTCTGACTGCACGGCTCCAAGCAGCGCTATCAGCTTCCCACCACAATGCGCCCAATCGTTTGAAATTTAAAACAAAATGTAAAACAAGGAATAATGGTAACAAAAAAGGCTTAATTAATTGAAGTAAATTGCATCACAATAGTGATTTCTCAGTAACTTGGCTAAGTGCCCCATTATTCTGATTTCACTCAGTATTCATGGATACTAAATAAATCACGGGCCCTGCACTTACAGCCTATGCAGAGGGGCAGGGGGATGGAGGTCCTGCCATCTCCTCCTCTCCATCGATATCGCAGCACTTCCCGAGAGTCTGCCTTAAATGGCAGCCAGAGAAATGACCGTCAGAAGGAATTAATTGTACAGGAGGGCTTTTTTTCTGAATTTTTTTTTTCTTTTTTTTTTTTTTAACCTTTGCAAAAAATTTTCCCTGGAGATTCACCAGGAAGGTTTTTCCCGGGTTGTTTCCCCTCAGTGCTGCCCTGGTCTGGTTATCAATATCCTGTTAGCGCCAGTTTATTTGAAATCATTTATTTTCTCACTGCTTGAGCTGCCTGGCTGCTCCCAGCAGTGATGGGCTCGGCTCTGTGGCTGGCACCTCCCTGGGCATCGCTGGGTTTGCTGGAAGGGGCCGGGGACCTGGCACCTGGTGCTCAAGAGCAGCTGGGTCACTCAGCAAGCATCTGCTCATGGCTTTGCTGGTCCTGCCTATATCCATGGTTATCCAGGGCTGATCCAGCCTTGGGAGCAGCCCGGAGCCTGCTGAGCGCCAGCCTGGAGCAGCTTTGAGCTGCTTTGGGTGGTTTGGTGAGACGCCGAGCGGGAAGGATGCCCCCAAAACTGAGCTGGGGACAGGGACCCCATCCCTGCCGGAGTGAGCTCCTGCATCCCGGCATTCCCGGCATGGACGCATCGGGGCACCACGGGCTTTGTTCTCCCACCCTCGCTGATCACTGCTGGATGTACCAAGCCTGAGCAGCCCTGAGGCGTCTCCTCCAGGAGCCTGACGATGGAAAAACCCTCCGAGGTGCTGCAGCCCGGCCCTCCTCCCCGCCCGAGCGGGGCTTGGTACGGCCAGCATTGATCCGATCGCCGCTCGATGGGATCAGCAGCAGGAGAGGCTCCGGGGGGGGACAGACCCCGCCACAAAGAGGCTTCCTCAGCCTGAGACTCAGTGGGATCCTGCTCCGGGATCTGCTCCCAGGATCTCCTCAGTGTCCCCAGCTGCTGCGTGTTCCCCGGCAGCTGCCACGGTCCCCTCTGTGCCACGGAGGAGGTGACATGGTGCAGCCGGTGCTGCCACCTTATCCCTCTTTTCCTTCTCTCTTCCCCTCAAAAGCATCATCCCCTCTCTCCTCTCAAGCGTCCCTGGAGGCCCCAACCCCAAATCCCACCCAGGGCCAGCCCAGCCACCTCCCAACTGTGCCATTCCTACGGAGCGGCCGCTGCTGCGAGGGGCCGAGGAATCGATAAATCAATGGCAATCAAGATCCCAAGGTGCAATCATAATTAATGTTCATCCCTGATGGATCATGGCATGGTTTCGGTGTGTTCACGTGAGCCGGGATGATAAAACCGACTGTTCCACGGCGCTTTTGCAGATCCCTTCCCGTTCCCAGTCCTCCCCAGGGTGTCCCCTCTCCGGCAGGAGGGACAGAGGTGGCACCCCAGGAGAGCCAAAGAGCCATTTGGAGAGAGGGGCGGCGCGGTGGAGCCTCGGAGGGGGCTGGATGTGCCGGGAGCAGGCGGTCACAGGTGTCTGTGCTCAGGGTGGGTGACAGCACCGCTCTGGCTGGGCACCGCGGCGGCCGGGTGGCACCGCTGGGTGCCACAGGCAGCACTGGCAGCTGTGGGGAGCTCCTTGCCCAGCTCGGCACTCCCAGAAGAGCCGAGCAGGGTCTGTCCAGCCCAAACCGCCGGCGGAGGCTGGCGGGGCGCCCTGCGCCCGTCACAAACCCGGAGTAACCAGGCTCGGATCAATCCATCAATGCGCAGCCGTGCTTAAACAGCGCTGCGCTCACCTCGGCCCAGTTAAACCATCACTCCTGAGAGATCCCTTTGTGCCGCTGTCCCCCCGCGGGCCTGGTGACAGTGGCCACGGCTCGGGGGACGCTCCCTTGTCCTGCCGCGGGCACGGCGGGGTGCGGAGGCTCCCTCAGGCTGCCTGCCTGGGAGCTCGGGAGTGCCGGAGCCCCGGGACCACCTGTGCTTTCCTTCCGAGGTGCGGATGGAGCCGGGGGAAGCAGAGGGGTGCCCTGCGGGTGTTTTGCTCCCCGTTTCGTGGCTGTGCTGCCCGCTGATCCCTGCCCACCTCCCGAAGGACGCTCCCCTCTCCAGGGATCAGGGCTGGCACTGGCTCCAACCCCGGACCCCGTGTGGGTCGTGGCTGCTCCCTCAGCACCCTGCACAAGCAGCTGGGGAGGCGCAGCGGCCGAGGCTCAGCTCCATCCCTCCCATCCCACAGGGATTCAGCCCCACCCGAGCCCTCTGGAAAAGTCAGAGCCCGCCGCAGCTGCAGACCTTCGTCTGCAGTCTTTCACTAACAGCTGGGTGCATGCCAAAATTTCTCCTTTCCCACTTCTGAGGGGCTCTCCGGGGCCATCCCAGAGGGTGCAGAAGTTGGGAAGCGCCCGGGGAGCGCAGCAGCAGCAGCAGGGCCTGGCGGGAGCCCACGAAGCAGAGCCGGGAATCGATTTCCCATTGATCCCATGCAACCACATTCTGCAGCGGCTGCTGTCCTACATTTCAATCCCACACCTTCGCCTCTGACTTTAATGGGCTTCATCACAGCCCAAAGCTTTATTTAACCAAGAGGGGAGGGAACGGCAGGTGGCTGCCAGAAATCAGAGCGGCCGGGTCCCGGGTATCTGCCCGGGCACAGCCGGATCCGCTGGATCCCTCCCAGCTCCCAGGACAAGTTCTCTGGGTGTTTTAGGGGATGTGGGTGCCCCCACACCCCCACAGCCCTGAGGAGAGGGTGCTCCGGGTGTCGATAACAGCACCCGGCTCTCCAGCAGCGCTGCCACCTCCAGGTCCATCCTGGCTGTACCTGCCCAGCTCCATCTCCTGAACAAAGGGCTCCAACCGCTGCCGGCAGGGCAGAATGAAGCTCCACCTTAGCGGGGATCTGCATAATAACGTGTGCGGGAGCGCTGCCGCCACCCCACAGCCCAGATGTGAGGTTACAGACGACACGTACACCCCCGCGACAGCTGCAAGATGAATATGGAGGAGCTGGGTCCGGTTAGGGATGCCTGCGTCTTCCATGGGCGTTCCCTGAATATCCATCAATGCAGATCGATGTTACGGCGGTCCCGAGTGCTGGGATTCAGCTCCTGCGAGAAGCCTGGGGGGCTGGAAGCAGGGAGACAGTGCAGAGCTGGCAGGAGAGAAACAGCTGAGCGTGGGTCACCCCTGGGAGCCGGGATGGAGAGAACAGGAGCTTCAGTATGGCCAAACTCTCCTGGACAAGGATCCTGAGAGATGGGAGAGGGAACCAGTGGCACAGGGGGATGGTTGGTGCTCCAGACCTGCTCAGGCAGATGGCCCTGGGTGAAGCAGGGCAACGTCCTTGCCATTCCTCCTCCTTTTCCAGGTTTTCCTGGACTGTGTGGGTGCCAGGCTGGTGAATTCCCCCAACACCATTCCAGCAATCCAAACATGTGCCTCCAGAGGCTGCCAGTAGCTCAGGTGAGCCATGGCTGGGAGCAGGAAGAGATGCAGGATTTGAGAGCAGGAAGAGTGGAGGACCTGAGAGTGGGAAGACCAGGGAGCAGGATGGATGTGGAACCTGGGAGCATGAGAAATGGAGGACCTGGGATGAGGAAGAATGGAGGACCTGGGAACAGAAGGGATGGAGGACCTGGGCACTGGGAAATGTCCAAAAACCCGTCAGGCTTTCCTGGTGGCAGCAGATTGACAGCCCAGCTCCACTGGCCCCTTTCAGGTCTCCTCTCAAGAAGCCTTTTAGTGCTGATTTCAATGGGAGAAGTTCGAAGCCAATGTCAGCCTCTTCCAAAGAGCTCCTACTGCCATCCCATCCTCCCCCTGTCACAAGGCAGCTCCCAGCCCACGCTCCTGCTCCCTCCCCGGGGCAGAATATGGATGCTGTGTTTATTTTTGATTTATGCCAAGCTGAAAAAGAAATACATTTTCTTCAATTATTAATCAGTGAGGTGTGAGAGGGGGGCATGAGCTGGAATTAACTCCTTGACCTTTGGGGGTGGGGTTTTGGCTCCCTGCCTCCCTCCACTCCTGACCCCAGCACGTGTTCCCAGCCCTCTCAGCAGAAACGGGGCTGCTCCCATGACCAAGCCCCTGGCAGATGTACCCAAGGCTGCTGAGGGAGTTTAGATGATGGGGACAGTGTAGCACACAGGCAGCCAGCCCAGGCTATGGGGACATCCAGAGTCATCCTGGTGTTCACACCCACCCTGGGCACAGGTGACCTGACCCAAATCAGGTCAAGGCTGTGGATCCACCTGCCCTGCTCTGCTCCATCCCACCACACCTTCCTCAGTGCCTCTGCTCACACGGAATCACAGAGTCACCTCGCTTGGAAAAGACCTCTGAGGTCATTGAGGCCAAGCTGTGCCCCATCCCCACCTTGTCACCAGCCCAGAGCACTGAGTGCCATGTCCAGGCCTTCCTTGGACACCTCCAGGGATAAGGATGCCACCACCTCCCTGGACAGTTCCAAGGCCTTGACCACCCTTTCCATGAAGAAATTCCTCCTGATGTTCAACCTGAACCTCCTCTGGTGCAACTTGAGGCCGTTCCCTCCTCTCCTCCTGTCCCTGGTCCCTGGGAGCAGAGCCCGACCCCCCCGGCTGTCCCCTCCTGTCAGGGAGCTGTGCAGAGCCACAGGGTCCCCCTGAGCCTCCTTTTCTCCAGGATGAGCCCCTTTCCCAGCTCCCTCAGCCGCTCCTGGTGCTCCAGACCCTTCCCCAGCTCCATTCCCTCCCCTGGACACGCTCCAGCCCCTTGATGTCTCTCTGGCAGTGAGGGGTCAGTACTGGACACAGCACACCAGGTTTGTCCTCAGCAGTGCCCAGCACAGAGGGACAATCCCTGCCCTGGCCCTGCTGGCCACACAGGTTTTGATACGAGCCAGGTGCCATTGGCCTTCTTGGCCACCTTGGCCATGCACGGGTCCTTGGGCAGTGTGGGACACCCCAACCCCACCTCTGCACCTACAGAGCCACTCTCCTATAGAGAGACACAGCAAGATCAGGTCCCCCCACAGCCTTCCACACTCCTTTGGGTGCCCTCAGCGGGCTCCCAGCCAGGACAGAGACCACATTTCCCTCTCCCTGCTTTGGTTCTTGCCTTCTGCTCTTGGCATTGGGTGGACGCCCAGCTTTAGGTGTCTGAGGAGGCTTTGGCAAGAAGGCAGCTGGGCAGGAGAAAGGAGATTTTTGGACTGTTCCTCCACCCTCCAGCCTCGAAAACACCCCCTGAGCCAAGGCCCAAGGCCAGAGCTCACCCTGCCTCTCTCAGAAGGGTGGGGAGGCCCCGAGCCCAGCAGGACAAGGCAAAGTTGGCCTTGGGAAGTTGAAGCATCTCCAGCGCAGGCGCGTTCGGGGCTCCCTGCCCCCTCCTGTGCCGCTCCCTCCCTCCCTCCCCGAAAGCAGCACTGCGGCAGCAGCACCAGCAAACTGATCAAGGCGAGAGGACTGATCAATAGGTGTATTGAGCACTGTTCAAGGTACGCTGATTTTTGCGGATTCAGTGCTAACCTCACGCCGGAGCCCCGAGCTGCCTCTTCTCCCCTGGCACCGTCACCCCAGCACTGGCTGGGCCACCCTCTTCCAGCACGTGTCCCTCCTGGGGACAGCCAGCCCGCTCCCAGGAGGAAGCAGAGACCTTGCAGGCTCGAGGTGGTGGTGGAACTTGCAGCTGGAGGAAGAGGGGACAGTGAGCAGCTCCCAGGGGCGTTTCTTCACAGTGGGTTCATGGCAGAGTCTTGGGGACAACTTTGTTCAGGGGTTCAGGCACTCTTGGAGGTGCATCCAAGCTGTGAGATTCCCACGGATGGGGGTGGAGGAGTTGGGATAATTCTCATGGTGGGAAGAGGAGAACAACCAGCTTAGGCTGTCCTTGACCAGAGTGTGAGAAAGGAGATTCTGCCCCTCTGCCCCACTCAGCTGAGACCCCACCTGCAGAGCTGCCCCAGCCCTGGGGAACATCAGCAGGACCTGGAGCTGCTGGAGAGAGCCCAGAGGAGNTGCCCCAAACCATCCTGGGATTCTCCAAGAACCATCGACAGCTCCTGGGCTGAACCGAAGGACACGGTGGGAAGGGGAAACCTCGACCAGCTCGAACTTCCCGGCAGTGCTCGGATGGAAAATGTAGGATGATCACAGACACACCCCATGCTCCGTGGCATGGCAGGAGATGCCTCTGGAAGGGACCTCTGGAGCCCTGGCTGGCTGTTCCTGGGCTGCAGCTCCCAGGAGAAGCCCATGGGATTCGCTCCTGGCTTGGGGTCTGGCCACAGCCCCTCGGCATCACCCGAGGTCCTGATGGAAAAGGATTTTCACAGTTCACATCCCCCAGCTCGCTGACAGCCACGAGGGGAGGGATGGGGAAGGCAGATAGCCCAGAGAGGCTGATAAGGTGCTGGGAAAGATAACACAGAAATTGAACAGAACTTCATGTGAAGAGCTGCTGCTTTCAAGCTGTCCCAGCCCCTTCGCTACCGAGCACGGAGGGACATTACACTTTGTGAGGTAAAAATAGCACATCTAATGAAGCTGGGAAAATGTCAATTGTATTTGGTTGGAATTGCAGAGACCTCATTTCCATGTTCCCCGTGAAAACGCTTCAGCTTTGGAACAGATATGAAAGCTCCACACGTTGATCTGCAAAATGAGCTTTGAGCCAGAAAAGCAGCAGGACACAACACCTTGTGCCACAAAACCTTGTCCCACACCCAGGTTTGACCATTATCACTCTCACACAGCTCAGGGGTTCAGGTTTTGGTCGCCTGGGGGAAAAAAAAAAGCACATTTTAAACCTGCTAAATTTGTGATAGAAATTTGCCATCTAAGCTGAATTCTGCTCCAAAATTGAGGGCATTTTGGAGTGAATGTTGAAGGGAATGGGAGACCATCCAGGCTGCAAATGCGTTTAGAGGGGAAAGAGATGGACCATTGGCCTCTCGGATGCTGTCTTTGATTTAGGAGGAAGGGAAATGTCTGTCTCTGGAGAGGAAGGAAATGTCTTTGCTCACTTTAACCTGGAGGGAAGGACGTGTCCTGGCCCCTGTCCCGGTGCCACTCTGGCAGGATGGGGCTGGTATGGATTTTTGAGGGAGGAGAGCAGTGGGGAGGGCGGGGAACGACCCTGCTGCCATTTCATTTCATTTCCCTCTGCAGCACTTGGCTCACAGCTCCAACAGGCCCATCCGTCACGCTCCTCGTTAGGGAAAATCTATTCTAAAAACCTCTAATTTTTATTTTAAAGTCTAATAGAGCGCGGTGGTAATTTTCACTTTAAATAACGATTAGACACTTGGAAGTACAAGGTGTGCCTGAATGCCCCTGCCAGGAGTGAGCAGTGGGGCCTGCTGCTCTCTTCCCTCTGGGCAGGACCCAGTGATGGTGCCCAGTGCTCCACAAGTGCAATTCCTATTTGCACCCCTTAAGTTGGTCCTTTTTATATTTAGAAGGAGGGATTTGGGGAAAACTTTTCATTGGGAAGTACTGACATCAGGCCTGAGGCAGCCCTTGGACTGAGGTGGTGATGCAAACTCCATCTCTGCTCACACAGGGGCTTTGGGAAGGAGCAGCTCTGAAAATCAGAGTGAGATGTGGCACCTTCCAGGCAGAGCTGGTGGGTTCCTAAAAGCACCCTGAGAAAAAAAGGTGCATGATAAAAGGGGCTCAGCCCCAGAGGTTTCTCATACTGTTCCCATGTCTTCCCTGCTCTCTGCTGATCCCTTCCCCTGCCATTTCCCATCTCCCTGGCCCCAAAACGTGACCCAGGAGCCACCCTTGTGCACCTGGAGAGGCTGGGCTGGCTCTGCAATGTCCCTGGAAAAGTCCTCTGCTAGAGATTCACCATGGGATTTGCCATGGGAGATGCCAGGGGCGTTGTCTTGCTGGGAGCATCATCTGCCAAGCCAGGATCTCCCTGGGGAGCTTGCAGATCCCAAGGAAAACACAGGGAAGAGCTGAGCTCTGCTGAGGAAGCTGCACGTTTTCTGCAGCCCAGCAGAGCTCTTGTAGGAGCTGGAAGCTGGACTGGAGCTGGAGCAGAGCACTCAGGGGGAGCTGGGGGAGAGTCAGACACTCACGGGACAGCAGCTGGGCTGGAGCTGGGACAGCCCCTGGGATTTGGGCAGGGCTGGAAACGCTCCCCCAAATACAGGAGCTGCTCTGGAGCCTTTCCTCAACCTCCCTTTTCATCTGCTGAGCCACCCTCCATCCCAGAACTCCACCCATCCCAGAGCTCCATCCATCCCAGAGCTCCATCCATCCCAGAACTCCACCCATCCCAGAGCTCCATCCATCCCAGAACTCCATCCATCCCAGAGCTCCATCCATCCCAGAGCTCCATCCATCCCAAAGCTCCATCCATCCCTCAGCTCCATCCAACCCAGAGCTCCATCAAGCTCTCAGCTCCATCCAGCTCCATCCATTCCTGACCTCCATTCATCCTGAGCTCCATCCAGCCCTGTGTTCCATCCATCTCCATCCAGCTCCATCCAGTCCTCAGGTCCGTTAATCCCTGACCTCCAACCATCCCTCAGCTCCATCCAGCTCTCAGTTCCATCCATCCATCCATCATCCATCCATCCATCCATCCATCCATCCATCCATCCATCCATCCATCCATCCATCCATCCATCCATCCATCCATCCATCCATCCATCCATCCATCCATCCATC
>VXAX01002890.1:29239-63587 GCA_013399835.1 Leptocoma aspasia
ACCTCCATCCACCCCTGAGCTCCATCCATCCCTCATCTCCATCCATCCCAGCTCCATCCATCCCAGCTCCAGCCACTCTCCTCCACATCACCTCCTGACAAGGTCTCAGCCCACCAGGCAGGGCTGCCTCGAGCTGCTCAGAGCTCCCAGGCACACAAACTCTGCTTCCTGTCCCTGCACCCATCCAGCCCCATCCATCCCCACTTTCCCTGGCAGATTCCAGGGAAATCTTGGAATTCCTTGGCCTGCCCGGCACCCAGAGGATGCTCAGGGAGGGTCCGCTGAGCCCTCATGAACCCACCCAAGCAACAAACAGAGAAAGAGATTCAAGGATGGAAAATTCCCCTTCATAATTAATAAATGAAGAATATTGTTGTTAATCGATGTAGCTGTGAAGAGAATATCGATCCCAGCCTCATGCTATTTTTTGTGCGGCTTAGATTTTTACACCTCATTTAGAGGCAGGTCTCTCTGGGGACCTCTTAACACCAAAAGATATTTGCAGGAGTCCAAAGTAGAAGGGAAGAAAAGGGGGGAAAAAGATTAATTATTACCAGAGCTGGAGAATTATGTGTGTGTCCCATTGTGGCCAACTGCAGCACGGATTTGAATATTTGATTAATAGTGATTCTAGCCAGGGTTGATAACTTATCTCCGCGCTGGGTATTTAATAAACAAGTGGGAGCCATTAGAAACACTTTTAATATTAATCCCAGGAAATTATGCTGATGAAGGCCAACCCTTTGCCTGTTAGGACTATGCAAGGAGGATTCCCTGCTCGCTTACTTCATTCCATCTTTGGGTGGTTTAAATCCCTCTGTGCTTCCATTTTCCTTTTCCAAAATGGATAAACCCAGAGCTGGAAGTGGCACTGGTTAAAGCACCGAGTGAGGAACTCCCATTAGAGTCAAACTGTCGCTCTCATTTTTCAGCCTTCTGATGTTTTCATTCTTGTGATGGAGTTTCTCACACTGCTCTTGTAAACATGCACATGTTTTTCTAACTGTCTTTTTGTTTTTCATTCTTTCTCCTGGGAGGAGAAAGGTTTGATAGACTTTGTCATTGACCAGTGTGGTTGGAGAGGTGGCAACTTCACCTTCCAATCAATGGTCGTTCCCTAAACTCTATATTATCGTCGTGGTCCATACATAGAAGAAAGGACTCTTGACAATAAATTTAGAAGGCTAATATGATTTATTAAAATGGCTCTATAATTCTAATATTTTTCTATATCTGCTCAGCAGAGAGCATTCCATGCTCCTGCTGCTGTTTCGTCCAGGGAATGTGTGTGAATAGTTTACGATATCAAAAAGATAAAGTAATTTCAGTTCTGTCTCCTCATAGGTAGGAGGAGGCCAACCAATTCCATGTCCTTGAAGAACAGACACAGACACCTTGTTTACAGAAAGCTTATACAGAGTAAAAGACAGCAAAAGGATGTTCTCCCATGGGAAAATGATCAGAAGGCTTACACACAGAGAAACTTATAATATGTTCATAGCAACACTATATAATGTGAAAACCAAAATAAGGTTTCTTCTTCTTTGCCTTCACTCAGCTGTGTCTCTGTGTTTCGTGTTGTGTGCTAGAGTGACATCAAACCTTTAAGGAGCAGCCAGGGACGTGGCTGGGATGAGCAGTGGGAGCAGCAGGCTCAGGGAGCTGCTGGGGTGTTCTGCAAAGTCTCAGTGCAAGGATGGGCTCACCCCAGGAGGGATTGCATTCCAGCTGCTGGCTCCTGGCTCTGGGATGAGGCACAGCAGGAGCTGTGTGTCCCCGTACCAAACCACGTCTGCTGGGGACATGGTCCAGCCTTCTGAAGTGTTAAGAACAGGTCAAAGAGCTGAGGAGCAGATGAAAAATAAGTGTTTGTTGACATACTGTTTCAAGCTGTACAGTTTTAATTTTATTAAGAATGAAAGTGATGTGCTAAATACTTATACCAATGTGTCTTTGTGCCAAAACCACAAGTCTTCATGTCTAGAGCCAGGTTTGGAAAGACAGATTTGGAGAAAAAATTGGGTCTACAGCAAAGAACTGCTACAATGAGGCTGTGGGACTGAGCATTTCTGTGGAAGGTGCATGGAGATGTGGGCATATCCATCTTGGAGCAAATACCCTTCTCCATTGACTTCACTTGCTTGGGCTAATGTCTTAAAAAAGCAAAAGGCTGCATCAAATGTGAGCTACAGGCAGGTCTGTAACACCAAGTGGTGCGGCTGGTAGTACATCCTTTTGTGGCAAATCACTAGATATTCCTGAAAACTGGCAAAATCCACATGGAAGGCAGCAGGAGGTGGGACAAGGCTCATCAGGGACACGACAGCTTGTCCTGGCTCCCAGGAGATGCTCATCCAGCAAGCCATGCTGGGAATGTGCAGCCCACCAGGGCTGGAGGACGGGATGCACAAAGTGCTGGGAGATGGGCAAACGAGCCATGAAACCTCCTGATGGCTGTCAGGGATCCCCACTGCTGCAAGGCTTCATCAGAGGGTTGGGTGGGGAGAAATTAATCCTTAAATCATTGGTGATCCTGCCACCAAGTTCTGCCAGTGCCACCTGGAGTTTGGGTTTGGAGGATGTTCAGACCGGATTGGTAAATTTAGGTCAAATTTCAGCCAAGTTAGGAGGGAAAAATGTGTGAGGGAAAAAATAAAATCAGAAAACATCAAATGTTTGGCTTTCCACTGTCACAAAACATTCCTGAGAGTAAACATGGAGTCCCCAAAAAGGGGAGGCTGAGCCTGCCTGAGGTGGGTTAGACTCAGCATTTAGGCGTGAGGCACAGGGGGAATCAGCAGGAGGAGTGGGATTCTCCTTGGCAAGGCAAAGGGACATCTTTAAAGTCCCTTCCAAACCAAACCATTCCATGATTCTGTGAAAGCAGCAGCCCCCAGGCTCTTATGGGTGCCCCAGAGTATTTGCTGCATATGAGATGGTAAAAGGCACTCCTACTCAAAAAAACCCCTGAGGTACAACTTAGGAGATGAGGAGAACAGCAAGGGATGAAGGAATGTGTACGGGGGGTGGGACAGGAGCCACCGGGATGTCCCACCCCTGACAGGGCACTCCCAAAACGAGTGGCTGCCACTTTCCCTGGCCCTGCTTTGGGGACAGCTGTGTCACCTCTGTCTGCGGGAGCCTCGGGACGAGGAGGGAGCGAGAGGAGCCGTCGGAGGCGGGCTGTGGAAACGGGAGCAGTGCCCGGGATGTGCTCCCCCCTCCACACTCCAGCGGGGCTCGCACATCCATCTCCTCCTCGGGCCCTGATAGGCCCTGGTGCTGCAGATCCATGCAGATCAATGCAAAATTAATTAGAGTAATCAACTCAGCTGTACCACAGAGATCATACAGGCAGGGTTTTAGGTGACTAATTGGTGGAAGCTGACAGCCAGTGTCCCCGGTGTCTTAGAGGTATTAACACTTTTTTCTCTGTAGATTAATTACCTTTTTCCACCTTTCACTTGATGGGCCTGTCCGTGCCGTGCTGTTTGGGGGGAGCAGGGAGGGAGGCCAGGCCTGAGGAGCATCCCATGGAGTGCAGTGTGTAGATCTGGGAGCAGGCAAGCCCAGGTTCCGTTCGGGGGCACAGCTTTGGCACCAGCAGCCGGATTTTAGGGGAGGGATGGGTGTCCCTGCCCTCTGCTGAGCCTCCTGGCCATGGCAAAGCCCCACTCATGCACGTTTACAAGGGGCCACGCTCCTGTTGTGCCTGTCCCAGCAGATCTGTGGACCCTCCACCTCCCTCCTCTTCTCCCTGGGGTCGGGGTTGACACCACTGGAACATATTTTGGCCAAGGCTGATGCCCACACTGCTGGTCTGAGGCTGTTTCACAGGTCCACGAGGAGGTTAAAAGGTGAATTTGTTCAAATACCAACATGGGAGCTCTGGGATAGAGACCTAATGAGACTCTGATGCTGCTGGAATACGAGCTGGGAGCCAGGCAGAGGCTCTTAATAACCAGGGTAATTAATCACCACCAGTTATCCAGCACCAGAGATGGGTGTTCCATCACCTGCACTCTAAGTTGCCACTGGGCATCTTCCTGCTGAGAGTGCCCTGCCTTGGACAGAAATTATGGCATGAGAGAGAGAGAGAGAGACAAAATCTTGGCACAGCTGAGGCCCCACCTCGAATCCTTGTCCAGTTCTGAGCCTCTCACTGCAAGAGATACTGAGGGGCTGGAGTGTGTCCAGGGCAGGGAATGGAGCTGGGGAAGGGTCTGGAGCCCCAGGAGGGGCTGAGGGAGCTGGAAAGGGGCTCAGCCTGGAGAAAAGGAGGCTCAGGGGGGCCCTTGTGGCTCTGCACAGCTCCCTGACAGGAGGGGACAGCCGGGGGGGTCGGGCTCTGCTCCCAGGGAACAGGGACAGGAGGAGAGGGAATGGCCTTAGGCTGGGCCAGGGGACATTTAGATTGAATATTGGGGAAAATTTCTTCACTGAAAGTATGATCAAGCGTTGGCACAGGCTGCCCAGGACAGTGATGGAGTCACCATCCCTGAAGTGTTCAGAAAGCAGAGGAGAGGTGGCACTTTGCCATCAGGCTCAGTGGGCAGGGAGGTGTTCAGTCGAAGGCTGATTTTGGAAGAATTTTCCAACCTCAGTGATTCTTTAGTTCTGTGATTCCACAAAGGTCCCTTGGGATGCTCCTGGTGACCTTCACCCCGCTGAGCCTGGGGAGAGAGGGGGAATCTCCCCTTGGCTTTGACAGACGAGGGCCAAAGCACAGGTGAGTAACCAAAGGTATTTCCTGTCCTGATGAAACACGTCAGAGACATTGGTTGGACATGGAGGAAGGCAGCAGAATCCTCCTCCTGCCCAGGATCCCAGCACTGAAACCCCACGAGTGGAGCCCTTGGGTGTCACTTGTCCCTGGAATCACTGGAGAGGTGGCAGAAGGAGCCTCTGCCAGCCCAGGTCAGCAGCAGCTTTCCCAGCCAAGCCTTCAGCTGCCCAAAGGGAAGGTGTTGAACCCAGACCAGGCACCAGAGTGAGGCCAGCAGAGAAGGATCTGCACCCTCAGAGAGCCATTTGTCCCCTCTGATGGGCGCTGTCCGACAGCCAGGATGAATGGTGCTCTCGAGGAGGACAGATGTCCCCACCCAGCTGCCACAGCCACCTCGCACTTGTCCTGCCCGGGGGGTGGGAGATGGATCCTGCCACCATCGACCCAGGGCTCAGTCTCAGAGCAGGTTTTATTGGCAGGGATAACAGAGAGGGCAGAGGGAAGTGCCAGTCAGGGAAGTGAAGGTCTCTAAGCCCAGGAGGTTCATGGGCACAGCACTGGTGAAATGCAGCTGCTCTTGGGTGAGCAGGGAAGTGTGGAGTCAGCAGGAGGTGTTATCTGTTACAGGAGCATCCCAACAGGGGGGTTATGCCCAGGGACAGGACCTGCTCCAAGGAGCTCAGGAGCATGGACAGGCGATGGATTTAAACTGAAAGAAAGCAGGGCTGGATGGAATATTGAGAGAAATTGTTCCCTGTGAGGGTGGGCAGGCCCTGGCACAGGGTGCCCAGAGCAGCTGTGGCTGCCCCTGGATCCCTGGAAGTGTCCAAGCCAGGTTGAAAAGGGCTTGGAGCAGCCTGGGACAGTGGGAGGTGTCCCTGGCCATGGCAGGGGTGGCACTGGATGGGTTTTAATGTCCTTCCACCCCAAACCACTCCATGATTCTGTACTGACAGACTGGGTGACCTGCAGAGCCGGTGACCAGTGACCCTGGGGTAGAGCCAACACCTGACTCCAAAGCTCAGCAGCATCTGACTCACATCAAAACCTTGGCTCTCTCTTTGTGTTTACCTTTCTTAAAACAAAAAAGCAAAACCCTGCTTCGGAAAGGAAAACCCTGGTAGGAAAGGAAAAACCTTTCCTACAAGATAAAAGACAATTTTCCAAGAAAACTGCCTCTCTTTCTATGCAGTTTCAGTCAGGAAAAATCAAACTTTCAGGTGTGGTGGCTTCCCTTTGGAGGGGTTTGAGGCGGTGAAAGGGGTCACGCAGAGAGGGCAGCGCTGCAGCACTCCCGGTCCCTGCCCTGATGGCCAGGACAGGGTGGGCAGAAGCTGCTCCTGCCTGTCCACGTTCCCTGCTTTGGTTCCCAATTCCTGGTGGCACCGGGTGGGTCACAGCACCCCGAGGGCTCCCTAAGGCACCAAGGCACACCCCAGCCCATCCCCGGAGTGAGAATTGTCTCCTGGCTCCCGCGGTGACCCCGCCGCCACCTCGCAGGCAGGCAGAGGGCTGAAGGAGCGGTATTATTCCCTCCTCAGCTCCCGGCACTTCAGAGTGCTTTCATCCCTGAAAGCTTCGGCAGGGAAGAAAGGAGAGTGGCCTGAGCCCCGGCAGCACCGTAAGTGCTTTCCTTTTTTAACAAAGCCCCAGCGAGGGGGAGGACAGAGCGAGGGCTGAGCAGCACCAGGCACCACCCCTCCCACCGTGGGTTATCGGGATTTGCCCATCCTTAAAAATAAATCTTCCCCAGTTTCCCTTTATAGGGCCTTTCAAGCCGTATCCCCCAGGTCCTCGTGGAGGGTAATGAACGCGCGAGGCAGGGCTTAGAGCTGCCTGAATTATTCATCAGGAATAATATTTGTGGCCCTTTCCTTCTCGTGGTGAATCAATGGAGAATTTATGGGTGAGGATCCCCACTACTGGGGGGCCATTGGCTGTGGGGACAGCAATGTTTGCCAAAAATGGGGGATCCATCACCCTTTCTGTGGGCCTTTGGCACAGACATCCCAAGCCCAGGCACAGCCACGGGGATTTCGCTGCTTGTTGGCCAAAGTCAAGCCTGGCCTTGCCTGGGGGAGGCACAGAAGCACAAGGGGAGGATGGTCCATGGGTGAGGGGTGCCTTCAGACCTGCCCAGCGACCCCTGAACCACAGGGGTAGCACCCAATGCACGGGGACACTACGGACACACAGAGGTCACCTGGCAGAGCTGATGTTGTCTGAGGTGTCTCCTCACATCCCCATGAGCTCCTTTAGGAAGTTGGGCTTGGGAGCCTGGAGCAGGGGCTTCACTTTGTGAGGAAGCTCTTCTGGAGAAACAGAGAGCAGGGTGGTGCTCCTGGGGCAGCTCCATACACGGTGCAGCCACTCCAGAGCTTTAGGGAATTGCTGAGTGGGAAACCAAGGAAAGCTCCAGCAGAGGACCTGAACCCTCTTCCCACCTTTCCTGCTGGCTCTGAGCTCTCCCTTAACCCGGGGTAGGGCAAGGGAAATCACATTTCTGCATCTGCATGGGCAGCTNTTAAACCTGAACTGAGCAGTTTTGCAGGGGTCCATCCCACCTTTCTGCTTTTTCCCCTGCCAGGGATGAGGCTCCCAGCAGCAGCAGCAGAGCGGTGGAAGCTCCATGGACAGGTCTTGCAGAGCCACTGAGAAGCTTTGGGGAAAGGCCCTTCCCAGCTGCTTTTGGGGTGGGAAGATCCTTACTCAGAGCAGAGGGACCTCACAAGGGATTGATGCAGTTGGCTCAGAGTGGGCGGAAGCAACTCCCTGGTTTGGATTTAAAAAACAGATCATGGAATCATGGAATGGCTTGGTTTGGAAGGGACCTTAAAGCCCATCTTATTCCACCCCCTGCCACAGGCAGGGACACCTTCCACTGGACCAGGTTGTCCAGCCTGGCCTTGGACACTTCCAGGGGTGGGGCAAGATCAGATCATGCCCAGCCAGGTGCTGACCACAGGGGATCTGAGATCAGCTTTTGCTGCAGCAGCAACTCCTGAGATGTAAAACTTGGCTTTTGGATCTGAGATTTGCACCTGCACCCCTTCCACCCAAACAAACCCCCCCGAGAGGGCTTCACAAAGCTCCAAAGCCCCCACATAGACCCCCAAATCCCAGCAGTGGTGGGGCTGAACCCGGGGTCTCATCCTTTGTCATCCACCACCTCCAAGTGACAGCGAGAAGGTGGCCCTCGCTTGTCAGGGTGGCACGGTGTCATCCAGGCGATGGCCTGGGGCTGGCCCACTGGAAGAAGAAGAGCCCTAATGCAGTTTTGACAACGAGGCCATCAGTTAAGTGCTCTGTGTGGATATTTCCCCCTCTCTCTATTGTTTATTATTGGAAGTTACAAGTAGCTAAAGACCTCCCCAATTATCTGGGAGCCACTTAAGAGCAATTGAGCACCTGTCACCCACTGAATGGGCTGCCTCGCCCTAATGACAGGAGAGGAGAAAAGATGCAGGTCAGCAGTGCCGGGATGCCGGCAATTTACAGCCGAGCAGGGCCAGCTCCCAGCGCCGAGAGGGGAAAAAACACACCAGGAGGCAGGAGGAGGAAAGGAATGGGATGAGCCTCCCCAGGGCTCCCTCGTGGGACGGGTGGCAGGCTCGATGACCACAGCTCGAGGTTCACTGCTCGGCCGGTGGAGCTCTGCAGCATCCCAGGGGATGTGGAGCAGGTCGTGCCATTAACGGCTCAGTCCTGTGAACAGGAAAGAAAAGCTCCCAGGAATCATTCAGTGACCATCAGCCAGCATGACAAAAACCTACCTGGGCTTTTTTCCGTGCTTGGGCTGCCACACCAGAGTTTGGTTCTGGCTGCTGGGAGGGCTGGAGGTGCCTGAACCTACGGGATTGTGGCTGCATTTCCCATATGAGGCCACTTCAGACAGCTTTAGACATGAAAAGCTTTGCTTTTGAGGCATCATTTGGATTAGATTCATTATAATTTCTATGTAACATAAATGTATCAAGTGGGTCAATTGTATAGAATGGCGTGAAAAATATCTGACACGATAGCATCCAAAGCTGAGGTGATGTATCCCCACCATGAACGAGAAAATATGTGTGTAAAATATACTCAAAATCGTGCTGTAGGAAGGAGGCTGCACTCAGCTCTCTGGAACAAAGCCTGAACCCATCCTCTCCCCTCCGGCTGTGCCTCAGGAGCAACTGGGAACCACCTTCCCTGGAAGAGCTGAGGTTTTTCTCCTGAGAGAAGAAAGCTGCCCATGCACAAACAGCTCTGGATTTGTGGAGCAAGGATGTGGGAAGAGGCTGGTGGAGTCCCCACCAGTGGTCCCCTGTTCTGGGAGTGTGGCCGGGAAGTGGGGGGCTGGGAATGGGGGAGAAGGTGCCAACCTGGAAAAGTTCATCGATAGAAACATAAAATTAAAATAATTTGCGTCAATTCTGCTGAGTGGCTGTTAGGCCTAATTGTTATTGACTCGTCACTGTAATTATTAAGGCTTACACAGAGCTGGGCTGGCAAGGAAGGTGGGTTTGGGACCCCACCACACTCAGAGTGTTTCCCCACATCCCTGGGAGTGGGACAGGGATGTGTCAGCTCCTTGGTTCTTGGAAACAGCCCCCAAAAGTCACCGGCGGAGCAAAAGGGGGAATTTGGCCGATTTTTGGCGTGCAGGAACAAGGGGGAAGATGGAGAAGGGCTGAAGGAGGGGAAAACCAAAGGCAGGTGGGAGGAACAGGGAAGGCTGAGGAGGCAGCTCCAGAGAGAGCCCGTGGATGCTGCCAGGGCTGCTGGCTCGGTGTGGGGCTGGGTGATTTCCTCCCCTCCTTCCTCCGGCCTTTGTCTGTGCTGCCAGCACCGAGCCCAGGCAGCAGAGGAGGCTGATCAATAGGAACACGGTGTTTGCATGGATCATACATGCCAAGAGCACGTTCCCGGATCAATGCCGAGGTCTCGCAGAAGGAGAGGAAGGGAGGGAGGGAGGGGAGAGCAAACCCACCCTGGCAGGATGCACCTCGCCACAGGATGTTCCGTTTCCATGGCGATGGGCTGTTCTCCCACCACCCCGTCCTGTCCCCTGCGCCGTGCTGGGGACCCCTCCCAGCACCCCAAGGCAGGGTGGCCGTCCCACCGGGATCCCCCCCTGGTGAGGGGGGTCCTGCTGCCCTCCCGGCCTCGGGAATGGGGCTCAACCCCCTCAAGCTGGTTCTGCCCCTCACACGAAGGGACAATGAGGTGTCCCCATCACACATCCAGCGGTGGGGAAGATCCTCAGCCTGGTTTTCCTCACTCCCACAGGCCACAGCTGAAACCACAGCTCCCAACTGCCCGTGGGCCCGTGTGGATCCCGGCTCCACCTCCCTACCTGCCTTCTTCCTCAGGGCTCCCAGGAATTAATTAGATCATGTCTTTAAAGTGTTCTGGCAATGAAAAGCACTGGAGAAAAGTGGTCAGAAACCTGAATGGAACCAGAGCTTGCCCAGCCAAGGATGGACATCCCCTGCCTTGTTTCCATGCGAGGAAAGACACCCTGAGCCACAATCCTCCCCATAAAACAACCCTTGGGGGCTTGCCCAGGCCATGGCACCCGGGGGTTTTCTGGCCCACCTTCCTTGGCGGGTTTCACTGGTGCCTGGCTGTGCAGAGAGGAGGGAGGTTGGCGCTGCAGCAGAGCCAGCCAATAATTCCCAGCCAATAAAGTTATCTGAGGGTAATCATTAAGCCCTTACGAGCAATGCAGCTCGTGTGGAGCTGGGGGAGAGCACGAGCGAGGCACTGCTGCAAATGTCCTTGCAGCCAGCGCTGACCTTGGCCAGGCATAGCCACGTGGCTGCTGCCAGACCCCCTCCCAACTCAGGGATGGCATATCACTGCAAGGAAGGTCCCCTTGCCTGGACTCAAAGGGCTCGTGGTGGCCACAATGGCCAACTCTGTGCATCCCTCCTGCAGTGAGGAAAGGGAACAGGGCAGTTGGAGGAGGATGGGGAGGAGACGGTTGGAAGTGGGACAGGCTGGAAGCCCTCAGAGTCACAACTGGAGCTTGGAGAAGAGCTTTGGAGTATCAGCTACACATCCCTGAAGGTGGGCAGTTGTCCTCCACACTTCTCCTGGGACAACTGTGGATGAGAGGCTCAGCCTGCCCCAGCCATGGGCACTGACCCCAGAAACCCCCCCTGTGCTGGGCTGAGCCCCCAGTGTGGGCAGCAGGGGAGGGGGGGATTCTGCCCCTCTGCCCCACTCAGCTGAGACCCCACCTGCAGAGCTGCCCCAGCCCTGGGGAACAACAGCAGGAGGACGTGGAGCTGCTGGAGAAAGTCCAGAGGAGGCCACGGAGCTGCTCCAAGGGCTGGAGCCCCTCTGCTCTGGAGCCAGGCTGGGAGAGCTGGGGGGGCTCACCTGGAGAAGAGAAGGCTCCAGGGAGAGCTCAGAGCCCCTTGCAGGGCCTAAAGGGGCTCCAGGAGAGCTGGAGAGGGACTGGGGACAAGGCATGGAGGGACAGGACACAGGGAATGGCTCCCACTGCCAGAGGGCAGGGCTGGATGGGATATTGGGCAGGAATTGTTCCCTGTGAGGGTGGGCAGGCCCTGGCACAGGGTGCCCAGAGCAGCTGTGGCTGCCCCTGGATCCCTGGCAGTGCCCAAGGCCAGGCTGGAGGGGGAATGGAGCACCCTGGGACAGTGGAAGGTGTCCCTGGCCATGGCAGGGGGTGGGACTGGATGAGCTTTAAGTTCCCTTCCAAACCAGTTCTGGGGTTCTGGAATTCTGTGCAATCTCATCCCTGGAGCACCAGAGCTGCTTCTCAAAGCAGCAGTCCTGGTGCTGGCAGCCCCTGGGCAGAGATGTCATTGAAGTATCTCTGACAGGATTTGCACCACCTTGACCCCTGCTATTGTGTAAAACATTTTTTTTTAATCAGCTAGGAAGCAAATTAAAAAAGTTGGCTGTGCAGGAATTAGGCCTTTTGGCTGATAGTTTGGGAAGCATCTGTCTCCATTGCCTGCAAGTTAGTCTTCCACAGGAGAGTAATCAGATGTTTAATGCAGCCACAAATGAAATCACCCATCATTAACTATTCAAACCAAGAGGTCTGTAAAGGACTGGCCCAAAAAATCCCCCTGGACTGAGGGCAGAGGGAGCTGGGGAGGGTCTGGTGCCACATTTTTGGGATGGGGATGGGGGCAATGCAGCCACCTGAGAGCCATGCTCTGATCATGAGGCTCCACCTGCCTGGCAAGCCTGTGAAGGGGATGGCTCTGATTAACCAAAGCCCAGCTGGAGTATTTGGAGCAAAACCAGAGATGTGAGCCAGAAAAACACAGGTTTGTGAAGGATGAGGGGGGGGTGAGGTCTCAGAACCTGCTGGTCTCCCAGGAATTGACTTCCAGTTTGCTAAGCAGCATCTCCCCAAGCCCATGGGTTCTGCTGCCCCCTCACCTCAGGGCTGGCCATGGGAATCCCTCTGGAGAGGCAGCACTGGCATCCTCCTCCTCCTCCTCCTCCTCCTCCTCCTAACCCCCTGCCCACCCATCACACTATCCCGGAGCTCTGGGGTGGCCCCACTGCACCCAAAGGCACAGGGGATGGAAGGGACATGTGGGACAGGGAATGTGGTGGGATGTCCTGGGAGAAACAGACCCTGGAGTGACATCCCAGCTGGGGCAGCAGGAGAATCTCTGAGGTTTGAAGGCTGAGTGACAGACTGGTGGTTTGGAGCTGAGAAAATCAGAGGTCAAAGGGCCTTTCCCCCTAGTTTTGGTCTCTCCAAACTCCTGGCTAGTGAATTCCTGGGAAAGAAAACCAAACCAAGTGTTGAACTCACCAGCAGCCATGGAAAGGGGGAGGTGCAGATGTTGCCAGCTGTGCCCTGCCTTGCTGGGGAAGCCCCCAGCACAGGAGCTGTGTGCAACCTCCTAAAAGAGGATTTTTAGGATATTCTCCACACATACTTTCTCATTCATGGTGGGAATACATTACTTCACGTATTGATTGTGGGTTTTTTTCACACCATTCACCCACAGGTCCCTCTGGACCACAGCACCTGTTTGGGCTGGAAGTTCATCATCAGGATACAGGAAAAGAAAAACCCAGAGAATTTTGGTCTCAGACTGACACCAACACAAACACACAACAAACACAGAGAGCCAGGGAGACATTTACCCCTGTGAAAGAGGTCAGCACAGAGGTTATGGAGCATCTGAGCCCTGGGGAGCTGCCTCCATCCACAGGGCTGCATTCTGCCCTTAAAGAGTAATCCCTTAAAAATGACTTGTGCCAGAGAAGGGAAGGAGATAGAGGGAGTGTGAGAGCCTGCGTGCTGGAGAAGTAAGTTCTTTGTTGCCTAGAGCTTGTTAAATCCATACATTGAAGAGAAGAATAAATAAAAAATCAAATCTCTACTTCTGAAAAGCGTTTCTGTGGGGAGCTGCTTCCCTGAATCTTCCAGCCCCGGCCTGTGTCAATAAATCAATAGCTGATGCAGGTTGGCTGCAATCGGCTGCAGGAGAGCAGGCGAGTGATGGATGGACAGGAGAGAGGTGAATCTGAGAGATAGGGCAGAGGTGATGCTCACCTTGAGCTTTATTGTTTGCCACTGACAGACGAGGCAGCGTGGAGGCACTAACGGGAGTGCTGAGGGTGGGAGTGGCAGTGGAGCCTGAACCCCTCCCCAGAGCCCTCCTCTCCCGTGTCCCTCCTCTGCCTTCTACCCCCTGCTCTTCTGTGCCACACCAATGGTTAAGCTGAGGTGAGGAGAGAAGCTGAAGGATGCTCTGCGTGGCTGGGAAGGAGGGATGGCCCTCAGCCCCTGCCCAGGGGCTCCCACAAGGAACTCCCCAGTTTGGGCTGCGAGGGGACCTTGCTGCTCCTGCGTGGTGAGGAGAGAAACGTGGGATTGTCACAGCTGATTTCCTAGCTCAGCATCAGAAAGGGGACAGCTGTGCCAGGGAAAGAAGGACCAGGTCTCCTGGTCTGCAGTTTGAGTCAGGCAGCACAGACCAAACCCAGCCTTCTCTCAAGCCCAGCACCAGGACCAGGCCAGAGCAGTGCTGGCCTCCCAGGAGCCCAACTCATGAGGTGCAGTCTTGCCTTCTGCCACCCTCCTCCTGCCCCACAGGTTTGCTCCTCCCTGCCCTGAACTCAGGAAGAGCTTTGGGACCCTCCCTGTCCCCTGGGACTGATGCCAGAGGGAAGCTGGTGACAAATAAGGTGACCCTTGTCACTCTGAACCACTTCTCCTTAATTTCAGCTTCATGAGTGACTCGACTGAGGCTGCTCAGGGGTTACTGCAGCCCCTCCAAACGCATCCAGGGAGTTCCCAAACACAAGGAAGCGCAGAGAGAAAAGGATTCCTTTTGGTTTGCCCTGAGCCTGCCCTCAGAGAGAGCTGGAAACCTCCACATTCTCTTAGGAAAGCAAGAAAATAACCATCTCCTCTCTTCTCCAGGCTGATGTCAATCTTTAGAGCTCTCAAATGCCCCTTGATGTCCCTGCATGTGAGTCCCAGCCAAGCCCACCTTGGTGCCTCTCCTCGCTCAGCTCCCAGGGCAGGAGTGGACAGGTTATCGAGCATGGATTGACACAGGACTAAAATATCTGTTCTGATTTCTCACCTGCTCCTCTCTTAATCATTGCTAACCTCCCATTTGCCTTTTTGTCTGCAGCTGAGCATTGAGATGACATTTCCAGAGAACTCCCACATTAACTCCAAGAGCTCTTCCCTGAGCAGCAGCAGCAGCCAATTTGGAGCCCAGAGAGGTGGTTAAGGTTGTTTTCCCCATGTGCATGTCTTTGCATTTATCAACATTGTATTTCATCTGCCCTTTTATTGCTCATATCCTTAGATCCTTCTGCAAAATTCCCAATCATTCTTTGTGGCAACTTCCATGAAAATTCCTGCCTCCCCACCAAGCTTTATCGCTGAATTTTCTGGGTTTTTGTTTTGTTTTGTTTTGTTTTTTCTGAATTATTTAAGACTCTGTGGATCAGGGTGAGTCCCAGAACCAATCCCTGCAAACCTCATATGGAAATCCCCCATGAGGGTTGGTATCCAGGCACCACCTGGTCATGCTCCTGGTCCCAGGTTCTCCAGGAGAAGCAAACCTATTGCAGGCCAGGACACTGCACAGGAAGGGGATTGCAGGCCCAGGACACTGCATGGGAAGGGATCTACTTTTGGAGAACACAGAACAAGCAACAGGTCCTGTAAGATAAACAGGAGCGTTGAGGAAGATCCTTCACCCAGCAAAAGGCTTCTGCCATGGAGGGGTTGTCTTCAAGCCCTTGTTTTGTCCTGCATGTGCATGTCTGTCCTGAGGTCTGTCTGTCCAGTCTGTCCCTGGCCTGGGATCCCATGGGAGCAATTCTGGCCTGGGAACCTGCAGAGCTGGATTTTCATAGAACCAGAGAATCCCAGACTCGTTTGGGTTGGACAAGACCTTAAAGATCATCTGCTTACCCAGCCCCCTGTCATGGGCAGGGATGACACCCACTGGACATCCCTGTTTCCTCCTGGTGTGGCTGCAGGGCTGGCTGTCAGGGAAAGGTTCTTCCCCCCGAGGGTGCTGGGCACTGCCCAGGCTCCCCAGGGAATGGTCCCGGCCCCAAGGCTGCCAGAGCTCCAGGAGCCTTTGGCCACCGCTCTCAGGGATGCCCAGGGTGGCATTGTTGGGGTGTCTGAGCAGGGTTGGACTTGATCCTTGGGGGTCCCTTCCCACTCAGGATATTCCAGGATTCTGTGACTCCCAGCCAAGCCATGGAGATGCTGCCTCACCTCCCCTTGGCTTCCAGCCTCACTGTCTCCCAAAGGATGCAGCAGACCCACGACCACCTCAGTTTGCCCAGTAGCTTTCCCCTGTGCACCCCTTGACAAGGGGAGCAGCAGGGGAATCCAACTTCACTTTGTTCCTGCCTCCAGTTCACTCTTGTTTCATTCAAAACAGCTTGGAAAACAATAGCCAAAAATAACCAGGCTGGCAGGGAGGGCTGGAGGGAGAGGACACTGCTATGGCAACTGCGATCACTCCCTGCCCTGCTGTGGAGGCAGAGCTGCAGATTTGTCTCTGTTCCAGAGAAGATTGGCTCAGCCCCAGCCCCAGGCATGCCCCGAGCCAGTCTCTCTTTGGGTGGGCAAACTGGCACCTCACCTGCTGGGCACTGCTGGGCTGCTGAAGGCCAGCCAGGAACAAATCAAACCTGGGGGCTGCAAGTGTTTGGAAGTGGGTGGAAAAGAGCAGAGTTGTGGTTTCCGTGCTGGGTCTCCCCCTCCATCCGTGCAAAGGTTTCATGAGCACGGCCATGACAAGGCAAAGATGCTTAAAAATAAAAATAACCCAGCCAAGGGCAGCCAGAGAGTGCTCTTAGGGCGACAGCATGGGCTGGATGTGAGAGGATGAGATGTTTAAAAGGTTTGAAAGCAAACCTAAAGCCAGATCAAAAAGACAGGCACTGCATGGTGTAAAAACCCCTCAGGCTTTTCCAGATCACTTCAGACTCCTCAAGGAGACGGTGGGTTGAGGCTGAAGTAAATGACATGGGGAGATCTGGGCTGTCCAGCCACCCTTCCTCACACATCAGCAGCTGTGACCCCTCTGGGCCCTTGGCCAGCCCAGCCCCATCTCCTTCGCTCTCTGGGGAAGCCAAGACCTCGCTTACAGCTCCTCCCCCGAGCTGGATGAGATTTGTTAGTGCTGGTTTTGGGTTTCATGCCGTGCATGCCTCCTTAGGACCATCTTGGTCTTTACCCAAATCCCCTCGAGTTCATCTGAAATGCCCCTTCAAAGCAGCACCTGCACTGGAGGGCTCTGCTGTCCCTTTCCTGTGCTCACCTGCTGAGGACGGAATTTCAGTGGGTTTTAACATCCCAAAATCTGCAGGTGGGCCACATTTTTGGGTCACACTGTTTCCTTCAGGTTCCTTCAGAGCAGACAAGCCACATTCAACCCTTCTGCTGAGGACCAGGGTCACCAGCCCACACACAGGGCTGAGGGGGAGCAGGAACCTCCACAGGTCTGGCCCAGAGTCATGAGAAAAAAAATCATCTTCAGCCTTTATTTTTTTCCCCCCGAAGCTACAGCTTGTCAACATCTCCCATGAAATAAACCCGGGGAAGATACAATTAGATTAAACCTGAGTAACTTCTTCACTTACTCAGGAGCATTATAGGCACCTTACACATGGAAATTAAGTACCATTTGAAACATCCTGCATTGGCAGGTCAAAGTATTTAATTTCAGCTTTTAAATAGCATTTCCTTCCGGAGCTTTCCCTCACCCACTTCATTCAGCTGAAGTCAACACAGTTCCTGGTGTTTGTCTGATGAAGGACTTGTCACATCATAGGTTCCATTTCTGCTCATCTTTGCTTTGATTTTCACATCAGCTTTCCTCCAAGAGAGCAGCCAGGCTCCTGCCTCAGCAGCTGTTGAAAGCCTGAGGTCCCGAGGGCCTGGCACCTTCCCAGCTGGGTTCCTCTCCAGCCCTGCCACCCTGGCACTGCCTCAGCACTCTCATTAAGAGTCAGCAGCATGCCACATGCTCCCAGTTTGAGGATTGGAAACCAGTTCAGAGACAGCAAACTGATTCACTCCAAACTCCTGAGGAAGGGAGTGGGGCTGGACTGCAGAGTCAGGACTCAGTGGAATCACAGAATCATTAAGTTTGGAAAAGCTCTCTGAGATATTAGAGTCCTGCCATTAACCCAGCCCCATGTTCACCACTAAACCATGTCCCCAAGCACCACATCCACGCTTTTTTTTGGACACTTCCAGTGATGGTGACTATACCACTGCTCTAGGAAGCCTGTGCCAATGCCTGGCCACCCTGTCCAGGAAGAAATTTTTCCTAATATCCAAACTAAACCTCCTCTGGGGCAGCTTGAGGCCATTTCCTCTCTTCCTGTCACTTATTGCCTGAGAAAGAGGAAGGAAAAGACTCAAATCTCCAGCCCCAATATTGGGGCTACAATGTGCCCATTGTAGCCCAAATATTCAGGCTGGTAGCAGCTCCAAGGGTCTTTTCCAGCTTAAATGATTCTATGATTCCAAAATCATCAACAATTAACCCACCACTAAACCATGTCCCTAATCTACACCTCCTTTAAATCCCTCCAGAGACTGGGCTTTGTGTCTTGGTGTTTTTCCATGGCTTTGTCTGGTTTCAGTAGTGCCTGAGAACCTACCAGAGCTGGTTTGGCCGAAGGAAGGGGATAATTTAAAGAATTACAGAGAGGTTTGGGTCAGAAGGGACCTTAAAGATCATCACATCCCAACCTCTGCCACGGGCAAAGACAACACAGCTGGCACAGCTGGAGACAGGAAGGTGATTCCAGGTGTGACAAACTTGGAGATGCACATGAGGCTGATGGCAGGATTGCCACCTGGGCAGGCACGGAATCATTCTGTGTCATGGAATCATTCAGGTTGGAAAAGAGATTTCAGATCCTTGAGCCCAGCCTGCATCTCTGCAGCCACGTCAGGACGAGCTGCCTTGGGCCTGGCAGGGTAAGGATGTCCCAGGGATAACCAGGGAGGGCTGATGGCTTCCTGGGACACCTTGCTGTGCTGTCCCAGGCACTGCTGTCCCACCTGGCCGGGGCAAGCACGAGTGCCACGGGCTGTGGAGCCCTGGGATGCCAGCCAGGAGCGAGGAACACCCTTCCTTCCTTTCGACTGCAACAGCAAAGCAGCGGCAGGGAATTGAGGGGGAGGATGGGCTTTTTTGTCCTCTTTTCATCTTTGCACTGACATCCCCTAGGTCAAGCCTGGCTCTTCCACGGGACCAGCCCTGCCCTAGTCCTGCAGGGCCGTGCCCTGGGCCCACTCAGAACACCCACCACCGGCACCTCCTCCCAGCTGCTGCAGAAAATCCCTGGCGTCCCTGCTCTGGCCGGGCTCTGCCGCCTTCCCTGGCTCTCAGTACAGTATCTGCCGGCCCCCTCCCTGCTCCTCGGGCTTTGTCAAAGCACATTTCCCAATTAGAGGATAAAAATATTCCATTCCTGACTCCGCGAGCTATCGATTTTGCCTGTAGCTGTGGAGGGGGCGAGGGCGGGCGTGCGCGGGGTAGGGAGAGGTGAAGGGCTGCAGGCACGAAGTGCAGCTGCCTCCCCCCTACCCCTTTATTATTATTGTTATTATTCATCCCGGTGAAAAGCAGCGAGCAGGACTGGTTAGCTCAGCTGACCACTGATAGAGAACAGGGGATCGATACTTAATTGACACAGGCTGGGCAGCCGGAGCAAGGATTGGAGATGGGGGAAGGCTTCTGGGAGGAGGGAGGGGAAGAGGAGAGAAGGAACAAAAGCCAGGGAAAGGAGGAGAGGCGAGGAGAGGCAGGGAGAGGGTGGGAGGAGCGGGGAAATAATGAAGGAAGAGGCAGAGAGGCCGGGGCACCCACGGGAGCCCCGCTGTGGGAGCTGTCCCAGCTCGGTGTGACGGGACAGGAGAGGTGACAGCGTGGCAGGGACGCTCCCGTGGGTACCCACAGCAGGGTGTGGGCTCTGTCCGTGGGGCAGGTGTTGGGCACCCTCAGCACAGCGAGGTGGCCAGGGCCAGCACTGCCAGCTGTCCCTCCTTGGCTGCCATCACCGGTACAGGAGAGGGACAAGCACTGAATGTCGCTCCAGCGACAGAAGCAGCCCCGGGAGACCCGAGCAGCGCCCAGGGAGCAACCTGCTGGCCTGGGATCCCTCCCGCCACCTCCCTCCGTGTCCCTCCCTCGGCAGCACAGCCTGTCCCACGTGCTGTATGCCACCGGAGATGCTCTGAAGTCCCCAGACCCCGTGCTCCTGCCTCTGGATAATGCCTCCCAGAGCTGTTGGAAGGCTGAGCTTGAGCACAGCTCATCCAGTGAAGCTGGTCTAGACAGTGGCATCCCAGCCCGAGAAAGGGGCTGGAACAAAGTCTTTAAGGCCCCTTCCGACCCAAACCAGTCTGGGATTTTAATGACTCAGTGAGTTGTTTCCTCTCTCGTTGGTCATCCTCTCTCTGCCCAACCCTGCTGTGGAGCTGACAGCTCACAGGGCGGGGTCTCACTGAGGACAGATGTGTCCCCTGGTGGCCCTGCTCATTGCAGTCCCTTGAGAAGAGCAAGTTTTGAGTGCTCAGCCACAGTGCCCTGGTTTCTTGGGAAAAGCCCTGAGCCGGTTTGGGGGGTGCACAGAGGCCAGGTGAGGTACCAGACCTGGCAGTGCCCCCTCGTTCAAGTCAGCTTCAGTGAGGGCTCCACCAGAGCCTCTCCCCTGGGTGGGGCACCAGATTCACAAGGAAAATGTGGACAAGCTGGAGAACCATGAAGGGAACAAACAGGAACAGGAGGTTTGGAAGACGTGGCCTTTGAGGAGGAGTAGAAGGCAGAGAGTTCATGTGCTCCAGAAGGGACAAGATAGAGCAGCAGATCCAGAAGGACAGGACACTGGCTGGTTTCTTCTCCATCTCAGATAAGGGGAGGACCAGAGAAACCAAGCCAGGCTGAGGATGGGCAGCAGCCAGCTTCTCTGAGGATTTTGGTGGCCTTTGGTGGCCCTGAACATGATTATTACAGAGGTCTGGGGGAGAACAAGGTGACATTCCTGCAGAACTCCAAGAGATACCGTGTGTGGTACAGAGGTCACCAAAGGGAACTTTGACCAGAAGAACAGAAAACTGCTGAACATCTCCAGGACTTGGCTACTCCAAAGCACTGGGCAAGGCATCCTTGGGGCCTTGTGCTGGGCCAGGAAGGAAAAAGCCAAGACATTATCTTGACCTTCAAAGTCCTTTGTCTGCCCACAGCAGGAGCTGCTCTTCTCTTGGAGCAGAGCTGGGCTCTCAGCCCAAGACAGAGGCAGCAGGACTCCTTCCATGGGCAAAAGGCTCTTCATCCCTGCTTGTGGAATAAGAGGCATGACCTTTCCCAAGCCTGAAGGTCACTCTTCTTCCTCTTTCATTTTACTCTTGGCCCTTCCAGTTCTCTCACCCACCATCTCCAATGGGACACCCACGCACAGAAAGTCTTCAAGGCTGACCTTCACCAGCACCTCCCACCACACAACCCAGCCATCCAGGAGAGGCTGCTTGGCCTTGAGCAGAGCCCAAAAAAGCCTGTGGCTGCCTCCCAATCAACAACAAGAAGAAGGCTCCTCCAGGTATCTTCTCCTGCTTCAGGTGTTTCAACCTACACAGAACGTGCCAGCTTGGAGACACACCTGGAAGTGTCTGGATGGCAAAGGGTCAGATCCTCTTCCCCCCCATTGGCAGATACATTTAACTTGTCTTGGCACCAACCAAAAAGAGCTTTGAAAGCAGGGATGGGGTGGTGTGAAAACAGCATTTTGGTTTTACTTGTTGTTTTTATGGACTCTTAGAGGCCCAGGCTGACATTTGCTCCTTGTCCAGGTGTGGGCCCCACCAGGCCATGGCAGAGGGAACCTCATGGCAGGGCCTGCCTCGTCACTCTTGATCTATAACACGTCAGCCTTAAAAGGATCCTCTCCATCTCCTTAAACAATGTATTGCCGCTGTCCATCGCTCCCATTAATGCATAAAAAATCATTAGGCATTTCTATGGAGACCCATCGCCATAAACGCAGCCTCCAAATGCACTCCAGCATTAAAGCCAAAGTAAACTGAGGCGATTCCTGCGGTGAAACCCTCTCCTCACTCCCTCATCCCACCCCAGCCCTCCCCCAGCCCTCGCCGGCTCTCTTCCCTCAATCAATTTTATGGTGCTTGCCTGGGGTTCATTAATGTTTCCGGAATCTCTCTGTGCCCTGTTTAAAAATTCTTAATTAAGCAAGGTTTTTTTGTTTACACTTGAACTAATTACACTTTTAAACCCGACAATAAAACATCAGCTCTGGGCCATTAGGGCCCGCCACGGGCAGGCAATTCAGGAACTGCCATGCTCTGCAAGGAGATAGGAAGGCCGGGGATGCAGCCTAGCTTCCGTCAAGAGGACGCCAGGATCTTCACCGGGCACATGGAGATGGGGGCCAAGGGTTCCAGGAGCCAGATGTCCCCTTCAGCTCTTCCTCGTTCCCCCCGGATGCGCCTCCCCTCCGAGATAAGGCCCAGGGGAGATGGATGGGGAGCTGTCCTCTCCCAGGCTCAGCGCTGTTTGCCACGCTTGGGTTCCCCACACGACCAGCTTGTTTTTCCAGAGGCACGTTGGCCCAGTAATGGGTGTGGAGGAAATGGAGGCCTGGGGAATGGGCCTCATGGAGGAGGTAGGCCTGGGATGGCCCTGGTTGGGTACGTCCTGCAGGCCGGGCCACAGCACTGCTCTGGACCCAAGGAATGTCTCTCCCAGGTGGCCAAGGAGCAGAAGGGATGGAGCAGAACCTCTGGGACACGTCTGTCTCCATCAAAAAGGGAATGTGCCCCATCTCAGGAGCTTGGGCTCAGCTTCTCAGCACTTTTTCCTGGCTGTTGTCTGCCTTGGGCTTTGTGTGTCCATCCCTGGGGACAGGAGCTGAGCTGGGGTGCTCAGTCCTTGGGGTGGTGGCAACTGATGCTGCTGGAGACCCCTTAGGCAGGAGATGGTGCAGCTGGTGGTGGACACAGGGTCACCACTGCCCACCAGTGTCACCCCTGCCCAACACCACATGAATGCCCAAAAGTGCCCATGAGCACAGAAACGGGGGTCACCCAGGAGCTGTTCTGCTCCAATCAGGACCAGCAGATGCTGGTCACGGGTTCACCTCCCACCACAGTGGTGGCTCTCCTGACACCAGCTCCAAACTGGTATTTCCTGCCATCTTTCTGTCCCATCCAAAAATACCCTTCCTGACGTCAGGAAGGCCCATGGGGCAGGATGAAGTTGGGGCAGGGTGAGTCTGGGACATGATGAAGATGGGAGGATGAAGATGGGAACAGGGCAGGGTTGTTGGGAGCCTTTGGGTCATGTCAGTGGTGGCCATGTGGAGAAGGGAAGCCAGGACATGGCAGGGTACTGGTCCCTGCACATTGGTAGCTCTTGGTGGCCTCAGATTCCTGATTTCTGTGAGGCTTTTGATCTTGTTACACCCCAACAGCACAGGGGTGGAAATCCTCCATATCCCAGCCAGCCAGGCAGTCTCTTCCAGGTCCTCAAGGTGCCCACCAAGGGGAAAGGGGGAAAACAAGTCCTGATGGCCCAACTTTTGCTCAAATGCTTTCCTGAGATCCTCACCAGAGGGAAAAAACAGAGTTCCAGAGCTCCCTTTGCAAAAGAGTCTGTGGCAATTGAGCCCCTGGAAAATCCTTCCACCAGGGGACATTCAGATTGGGTACAAAAAATTTCTTCACTGGAAATGTGGTCAGGCTCTGGCACAGGTTGCCCAGGGCCAGTGGTGGAGTGACCACCCCTGGAAGCGTTCAAAAGCCATGTAGATGTGGTTCAGTGGAGAAACAATGCTGGGTTAATGGTTGCACTCAATGATCTTGGAGGTCTTTTCCAACCTTAACTATTCCATGATTCTATGACTTTCTCTTCCCCACCCAGGGAGCAGAGAAGGCTTTTGCAGTGCAATCAACACTCTGAGCAGGACCAGATTCTTACATCCACTGCTATATCCTGCTCCCCACCTTGCTCCATCCCAAAAGGCTGCCCCCAGCACGGCTGCCTCTTGGAAATCCCTTTCCCTGCCTGTTGCCTGCAGGGAGCTTGGGCAAAATGTGTCACCCTCGCTGAGATCCCTGCAACCAACCTGCTTGATAAACTCCCCCACACACTGAGAAATGGGGCTTCAAACACACTGTTTTTTTCCATAGATATTTATTTTCAAAATAAAAATCCATACATAAAACTTCTGGGGGGGAAATATTGCATTTTTTAACACAAAAAAATCCTCCAGATGCTCAAAGGTTTTTATGAGCCTAATTCACAAATAAACCAGTGGATTTTCTTGGAAAGGTGGGAGGAAGACAGGACTGGAATTGCCTGTTCCAACACACCGCTCTTTCTTTTCTCCTCTCCTTTTTGAAGAAGAAAATTTCACATTTTGTGAGAATACGTGAATCAAAACCCGAGAAAAGAGTTGATTCCTTCCTCCCGGCCGCCGCTGCCCACGTGAGCTCCCAGCCCTCCTCCTGGCCAGGAGTGGGAGCGCAGCAGCAGCGAGTCAGTCCCCTCAGCCAGAAATGCCTCTGAATTTGGGTTATTTTATTCATTCTGGACTCGATCTGTTTGGTGTCAGCTGCTGGTTCATGTGACATCTGCCTGGGCCAGTCCCAGGTGAGTGTCAGCTTCCCGTGCTGCCCCTGGAGCAGGAATTCCCCGGGAATATTCCTGGGGGGATTTTATCCCGGCACAGCAGAGTCCAACCTTGTCCCAGCACAGGCTGGAAAGAAGGAAAGTCCATTGTCCTCCTGAGCCATGAGAGGAGCCCAGGCACAGAGCAGGGGAGCAGCTCCCCAGGATTCCCAAACTACTGACAGCCCTGGGGAGAAGGACTCAGTGGTGTTGGTGGGTGAGAGGCTCAGCCTGCCCCAGCCATGGGCACTGACCCCAGAAACCCCCCCTGTGCTGGGCTGAGCCCCCAGCGTGGGCAGCAGGGGAGGGGGGGATTCTGCCCCTCTGCCCCACTCAGCTGAGACCCCACCTGCAGAGCTGCCCCAGCCCTGGGGAACAACAGCAGGAGGACGTGGAGCTGCTGGAGAATGTCCAGAGGGCTCCAAGGGCTGGAGCCCCTCTGCTCTGGAGCCAGGCTGGGAGAGCTGGGGGTGCTCACCTGGAGAAGAGAAGGCTCCAGGGAGAGCTCAGAGCCCCTTGCAGGGCCTAAAGGGGCTCCAGGAGAGCTGGAGAGGGACTGGGGACAAGGGATGGAGGGACAGGACACAGGGAATGGCTCCCACTGCCAGAGGGCAGGGCTGGATGGGATATTGGGCAGGAATTGTTCCCTGGGAGGGTGGGCAGGCCCTGGCACAGGGTGCCCAGAGCAGCTGTGGCTGCCCCATTCCTGGAAATGTCCAAGGCCAGGCTGGAGGGGGCTTGTCTGGGGTTTTGGGATATGGCACCAGCCTGGGGGTGCATCCACTCCTCATCCCAAAGTCCCCTGGCACTCGGCAGCTGGAGCTGAGACCTGGCAGACCATGGCCATGTGACAGCAGCACAGGCAGCCACACAGTGTCACACAGTCAGGGCGGGTGATAAGGGGACAAAGCCACCCCAGGCTGCTGCCAAGGGCACAGGGGGGAGCAGGAGGAGAGTGTGAGGCTGCTGCGAGGAGGAGTGTGAGGAGGGAAAGGAGGAAGGAGCAGCAGGGAACGGGGCTGGGTTTCCAGCAGGTTCCTCTCAGGGTGATTGGCTCAGGGTGCACTGATCCAGGTGTGATCAGAACTTTGCTGCACAGGGGAGGGGGAGAGAAGCTCCAAGGGGATGAAAATAACAAGGATGGGAAATCTGGAGGTGGGAGTTTTCCTGTCCCTTCTACTGCTCCAGATGGAGGCAAAATAACAGATCCCAAATTCCTGGCAGTTCCATCCTAGTGCCAGCGTGGAGCATCCCAAAAATGCCACAAAGCACATGGAGAACACAGCTCAGAGGATCAGTCTTAGCTATGGGAGCACCTTGGATGCCAAATCCAACCCTGTCCATGTCACACCCTCCCTCAGCACCTTCTCCTTCTCCTCCTCTTCCCAAGCCCTCCTTCACAGAGCCCCCTCCCGAGGACCCAAGCTGAGCCCAGCAAGCTCATCACACCTGTAACACAGGTGAGCTCCAGCCAGACTGGTTAAATCCACATGAGGGTATGGAATAAATCATGAGACACCCTTTCTGGGTGGTTTGGTTTTCCTTGAGTGCCCACAGGAGCTGGGAAGGCACAGAAAAGATTGAGAGGAGCTCACTTCCCCCTGCTCCCCCTGCCCACCTCCTTTGAGGGGCCTTTGAGGGTGATAAATCTCCCTGGTTAACTGGCAGCAATATTTGGGGAGGATTTACAGCAGGAAAAATGCCAAAAAAAGTGGAGAAGAGAAACAGCACAGCACTGTGTGGGGTTTGAGCCATAGAGAGGAGGATAAGGAGGCAGGAGAGGGATGAAGGGGCAAATCAAGGCAAGGGAACACAGGGACTGTGGCCTTCACGCCTCTCCTGGCACGAGGAGTCACCCCTGGGTGTCCTCTTGGCTGGGACAGAGGAGAGGGGACAAACCTCTTTGGGGCACGGGTGAGCTGATGTCCCTGCACACACCTACCTGTCTGTCTTCATTTTCCCCCAGTTTTTCTCTTTCCTCAAGGCTTGGAGGAAAACTGCTGCTCCTGGAAATGTCAGGCAGGGTTTGCTCTTTAGGGCAGGGAATCAGGAAGGACAGGATGGGACCAGAGGGGAGCAGGGACGAGCAGCTGCAGGTCTCATTTTGCCTGGGGAGGGATAAGGGGGAACAGCACCTTCCTCACGTGTGTCCCCCAGAAACAGGTCAGGACCCTGCAGCAGGGTTTGAGGTGGCCCCGGAGCTCTCCCACATCCGTGTCCCTGGGGTGTGCGGCTGAATGGGCTTGTGGAGGGCTGGGGCTAGCAACCCAACGCTTCCCCCATGCCATGTGTCCCTCCATGCTCACGCCTGTCCCCCACCCAGACCATCACTTGGTGCTCCCCTGCCCCATGGGCAGGGCCTCCACCCCACAACCCCTCCAGCCCCTAAACAGCCCCCCAGCTTCCTACCCCCCCTTCCCCTTCCCGCAGCCAACATAATGGCCGGAGCGCGGCCAGGCTGCAGCCTCCTCCTCCTCCTCCTCCTCCCATGCCCTGCCCCTGTTTCCATTTTATGAGCTTTTTCGTGCTATAAATATGGTTTTGAGAGCCCATTTATCAGGTCCTGCAGCTCCGGAGTCAGCCTGCCGCGCTGCCCATGACAGGTCAGAATTGACTCGTATGATATTAGAATTGCTATTGATCCCTTCGGCACCTCGCCCCGCTCCCGGCTCCGTGCCCCGGTGTCAGGCTGGGCAGCCCCCCTGCTCCAGCCGCTTCCCCCTCCCTGCTCCCTCCCTCTGCTCATCCCGCCGCTGGGATGTGCTCCCTGGCTCCCCGTGCCCCCTCACCCTGACGGGACCCGGCNCTGAGGGGACCCGGCCCCCATGTCCCCCCACGGGTGCTTTATCCCCCCACGGGTTCTTTATCCCCCCCCCCATCCCTCCCCCTGCTGTTTCCCTGGGGGGTGCTGAGCCATCCAGAGCCGCTCTGTGCACAGAGCTGGGTGATTCCCAAGGGAAAATCCCACTCTGCTCTGAGGGACTTTGAAGGCTCTGAGTCCACTGCACGAGGGCTTTGGGGCTGAGATGGGTGTGGCACCCCAAAAAGGCTGTCAAACCATCGGTGCCTCAGTTTCTCTGCCTCCAAAGTGAAATATCTTCACCCCCTTTTCCTACAGGATTCCAGACTGAAGGCCACTGAAGTCTCAAGTAGCTTTAGTTGTTGTTTTTATCAACACAGCCAAATGCCATCAACTATTTCTTCCATTCCTGTTTCCTGAGGGATCCATGCAGGTTCCTGCTGTGCTGGAAGCCTTTCAGCAGTTTCCCAAAACACAGTGATTTTTACCCCCAGGTTCCTTTGACCTCTTATCAAATCTTCATCTTTCTTTTCCCTATTTTTCCCTAGAGAAGGAGCCTGCTTTCTGGTCCCTCTTGGACAGAATGAAGTGCACCAAAGGAAAAGAGCAGGCAGCAGGATCAAACCATGTGGGAGAAGGTCCTTCTCCATGGAAATATTTCCTGGAACAGCAAGATGCTGCAGACACTGCAAGGGTGGTCAGGAACAAGGAACATTTTCATGGGAGACAAACTATCCATGGCCATGCACAGCCAAGACACCAACCATGCACCTGAGGGCTGAAGGAGTAGCTGGGGTTTTATCCGGGGTGAGGGGGACGTTTCATAGCCACACATGGTCATGTGTGGTCACCCATGACTGTGCATGGTCATGGACGGGGGTGAGTGGTCATGTGTGGTCATACATAGGTGGGCAGTGATGTAGGGTTGTCAGTGGTCATCTGTGGTTGTGTGTAGTCATGGATGGTGGTGAATGGTCATCATGGTCAGCCATGGTCATCATGGCCAGCCATGGTGGCTGTGTCATGTGGTCATGTGTGGTCAGACACAATTGTGCATAGTAATATTTGGTTGTGCACGGTCATGCACGATTGTGTGTGGTTGTGTGTGGTCATGGATGGTGGGGAGTGGTCGTGTGTGATTACCCCTGATTGTTCATGGTCATACACGATCGTGAGTGGCCATACATGGCAATAGAAAGTTGAGCGTGGTCATGTGTGGTCACACGTGGTGGTGAGTGGTTGTGTGTGGTCACACAGAGTTGTGCATGGGAATGTAGAGATCCCTGTGATCATGTGTGGTCATGGGTGGTGGTGAATGGTCAGCCATGGTCATCCATGTGTGTACATGGTCAGCCGTGGTGGCAAGTGGCTGTGTGTTGCTATGAACATATTATAAGTTTCTCTGTGTGTAAGCTTCTGATCTATTTTCCCATGGGAGAACATCCTTTTCCTGTTCCTTTGCTCTGTATAAGCTTTCTGTAAACAAGATATCTGGTGTTCTTCAAGGACATTTTAGGATCCCTCGGCCTCCTCCTTGAGAGTGGGAGCAGGAGCTGAAGGACTGTAATCTTTCTGATATTGTAAGCATTCAGACATTGCTTGGATGAAGCAGCAGCAGGAGCATGGAGAATGCTCTCTGCTGAGCAGATATCAAAAAATACTAGAATTATGGAGTCATTTTAATAAATCATATTAGCCTTCTGATATTATCGTCATGAGAGTCTTTTCTTCAATGCATGGACCACGACGATAGCTGTGTGTGGTCATACATGGTTGTTCAAGGTAACATTTGGTTGTACAATGCTGTGTGTGCATTTGTGTGGTCATGGATGGTGAGGAATGGTTGTACATGGTTATTGGTGGTTGCACATGGTCATGGATGGTGGTGAGTGCTTGTGTGTGGTCATCCATGATTCTACATGGTCATCCATGGTTTCTATGGTCATCCATGTTTGCACGTGGTCATGGGTGGTGGTGAGTGGCTGTGCATGGTCATGGATGGTGGGGAATGGTCATGCATGGTCATTCATGGTTGTACCTAGCCATCCATGGTGGTGAGTTATGGTCGTGGTCCTTGCATTGAAGAAAGGACTCTTGACAATAAATTTCAGAAGGCTAATATGATTTATTAAAATGACTCCATAATTCTAGTATTTTGCTGTATCTGCCCAGCAGGGAGCATTCTCCAGGCTCCTGCTCCTGCTGCTGCTTCATCCAAGGAATGTCCGAATAGTTTACAATATCAGAAAGATAAAGTCTCTTGCACTCCGTCCCCCACTCTCCAGAGGAGGCCAAGCAATTCTATGTTCTTGATGAACAGACACAGATATTTTGTTTACAGAAAGCTTATACAGAGTAAAAGAACAGCAAAAGGATGTTCTCCCATGGGAAAATAGATCAGAAGCTTACACACAGAGAAACTTATAATATGTTCATAGCAACAGTGAGTGGTCATTCATGTGTGGTCATTGATGGTAACAGCGTTGTGTGTGCTCATGTGTGGTTGTGTGTGGCCACAGAGGGGTGGCTGTGCATGGTCATGGATGGTGGGGAATGGTCGTGGGTGGTCATTCATGGTTGTACATGGTCATCCATGGTCGTACGTGGTCAGCCATGGTGGTGAGTGGCCATGTATCGTCATGGTCCATGCATTGAAGAAAAGACTCTTTACGATAATATCAGAAGGTTAATATGATTTATTAAAATGACTCCATAATTCTAGTATTTTTCTATATTTGCTCAGCAGAAAGCATTCTCCATGCTCCTGCTGCTGCTTCATCTAGGTAATGTTCGAATGCTTACTCAGAAAGATTACAGTCTTTTAGCTCTTTCTCTCACTTTCAAGGAGGAGGCTAAGGAATTCTAAAATGTCTTTGACGAACAGACACAGATATATTGTTTACAGAAAGCTTATACAGAGTAAAAGAACAGTAAAAGGATTTCTCCCATGGGAAACTGATCAGAAGGCTTACACACAGAGAAACTTATAATATGTTCATAGCAACAGCCATGCACGGTTGTGCACGGTAATATTTGGTTTTCCATGGTTGTGTGTGGTGGTGAATGGTCGTGCATGGTCATCTGTAGATGTACAAGGTCACACATGATGGCGAGTGGTCAGACACGGTAATATTGGGTTGTGTGTGGTCATGGATGGTGAGGAATGCTCAGGTGTGCTTGTGCACGGTCATACATTGTCCTGCGCAGCAGTGAATGGTCACACGTGGTCACACGGTCCCACATGGCAGTGGTGACATCCGGAGCCAGGTCTGTGCCCACAGCCTGGGGCAGGACACGAGGAGCTGGCAGCTCCCAGCTCCTGGCTGCAGCCTTAGGGATGCCAGCCCTGGCTTCCCAAGGAGTTTGTCTCCAGCCAGGACTGGCAATTGATCAAGGGGAACCTCCACATCCTCCTGAGCAACCCAGGATTAATTTATGTTTGTCTGAAGGACGCTAATTAAGCCTGTTTAAGAGAAAGTTAACTTTAATACGGTGATCTAGTTGATATTAAGAAGCTGCCAAGGAGAGCTGGAAGCAGCTGATCCAAGGTCTGGCCAGCAGCTCTGCTTCAGGATCTGCTCAGCCCAGAGCCAGGGCAGGACCCCTCTGCCCCGGGATGCTTCCCAGGACATTCTCTGCTCCTGCATCTCACCTGCTGCATCACCCAGAGGGGACAAAACAAGGACCAAATCTGATCCAACCTGAGCTTATCAAACAGGACCAAAAGTACTTTTTTTCCAGTTTATCAGCAGTTTCCCACTCCCCAGCTCCAAAAAAAAAAATAAATAGAAGTACTTTGATTTGAAATGAAAACTGGTCCGAAATCATTAACGAATCGAAAGTCAAGCAAAAACCGATAGTTCTGGGTCAGGCAGCACGTTTGGGTTTGATTTCAGGCTTTGAGGCACAGCTCGAACATTTTAAAGGTCAAACCAAGGGAAATACTTCCAAAGTTTCCCCGGAGCTGCTCGGCGCTGGAGCTGCCCCAGTGTGAGCTGGCACAGCTGGGCTGGAGCCCCGCATCCCTCGGGACATTCCCATCGCCCCAGGGCAGGAAGCGGGGCCTGATCCTGCTGCCCTGGCTGCTGCGGGAAGGCTGGAGCTCCCTGTGCTCCTCCTGGTTCCCAGTTCCAGCAGTGACAGCTCCCCAGCCACGCCAGGACAGGCCACCAGCCCCGGGCTGAGCAGTGGCAGCAGCTCCTCGTCCTGGCGAGCCCCGTCACCCGGGGCAGGGCGACACACATCGAGTCAACAAAAAAATCTCCTGGCAGCTCCATCTCTTTTTTCCCCCCTTAAAGCAAACATCTTCATTACAGCTCGGAGTTGTTTAAATAAATGAATTAATATTGACAAACCATCAACGAGGCTAATAAATGATTAGTTAAAGGCATACATACATCACATTACGGTTAGCATTAGCCGGAGCTTAATTACTTGTGGAGAGGATCCCATTAGAGGAGGTGCTATGTCGCCGTCACCCTCCACAGCCCTCTGCTCCCACGGGGCTCCCGTGGCCCTGGGGGACCCCCGTGACACCGTGGGGCCGTGCCAGGGTGGGCGTGGTGGGGGCAGGGAGTGGCAGAGGGATCCTGCTCCAGGCACATCCCATCAGTGCAGCGAGCAGGACGGGCTCAGCAGGCAGAGCTCTGGGCAGGAGGAGTTTGATCCCTGGCCTGGCACGAGGTGCTCCAACACCCAGATCCATGCAGCCTGCGAGGAGAGACACCGGCAAATAAAATAGGCAATAAATAATAATAACAATATCATAAAATTTTCAAATTTATTGAAAACCGGTCCACTCGCCGAATATTGGATTTTTCTATTATTTACGCAGCTGCTGATTTTCTGTAAATATTTAATGCCCCATGGATTTTTTTTCCAAAGTACAAATCTGAACAATTTCTAAATTTAAAATCCATTGCAAGGCAGCGTGGTGAGGGCCTGATCCTGCCCCCATCCCAGAGCTGGGATGGGACGGATGTGCACCCAGAGGTGTCCATGGAAACTCCTTCTGCTGGGCATATTTTGGGTCATCCTCTCAGCCCTCAGATATCAGTGGGGACAAATGGGCAAAATGAGACCTCTAAAACCTCCTAATAATCTTCTTGGTGTGTCCAGCAGGCTGTGCCACCCATGCCAGGGTCCCCAGGCCACCGTGCTGGTCACACTCGTGGTGTCACTGGGTTGCTGCTGTGGGGGTAGAACCCAAAGAGCCAAAAGGCAAAAAATTGAGATGAAAGGCAGGGAGAGCGCCAGGCTCACATCCATATGCAATTGGGCTTGGAGAGGTTTGTTAGGACTAAAGAGGTGCTTTCATCCCTTCCCAAGGTGTTGTAATGTATCCCCAGCTGGCTTTCATCTCCCCCTGATTGATACTCAGGGCTCTAATGAGCATGACGGGAAAAGTGGCCGAGGCAGCGGGGGGAGAGGGGGGGACACAGACCCCTCTGCAAAGGTTTCAAAACACTTTCCGTGTTGCAGCTAATGAGGGGATCAGGAGAGGGGAGCTGGAGCTGTGCCAGGCAGTGGTGGGGGGACGGGGCTCCTCGGAGGCTCTTGGTCTGTGCCCACCTCGGGGACATCGAGCCTGTGTGGCCATGGGTGACCCCCAGGAGCACTTGAAGCCAAAGAAGGACTTAAGAGCCCCCATTGCTTTTGTGTCGCCTCCTCTGTGTTTGTCCCCGAACTGCAGAGCAGTGGGACAATGGCCCCCGTGGTCCCTCTGCCCTGACAGGGGAGGGTTTGTCCCCCTGTCCTTGGGGCGGGCGAGTGTGAGAGGAGCTCCAGGACAGAGCACCCTGCTCCCAGGAAGGCTGGGTGCTCAGTAGGCATCCCTCATCCTCCTCACTCCTGCGCTGAAATTCACAGAATGCCAGAATTTTTTAGGCTGGAAGAGACCTTAAGGCTCACGTTAAATGTCCCCTGTCACGGGCAAGGACAACTTCTGCTAGAACAGCTTGCTCAGAGCTCCATCCAGCCTGGCCCTGAGCACTTCCAGGGATGGAAAACCTGGACTAACACTGATGGGACCCCCCTGCACCCCACAGCTCCTCCCTCCTCCTGCTCCCTTTACATTTATGCCGCCAAGGGCAGTTTGGTGGCATCCCTGGCTCCGCTCCATGCCGTGAGGAGCCAGCAGGACTGTCACCCCCCCCTCTTCTGGCTCCTGGGATCAGCCTTGCTGGCACCTGCTGCGGGTCCCCAGCTGCCACCCGACATGGCCACCCCAGTGCCACCAGCTGCAGGTGCGGGGCAGTGCTGCCACATTCCCAGCACTGCAGAAATGGTCTCGTTTCCAGCCGCTCCAGCCCGGAGAGTCCCGGGCAGGACCCACACCGGAGCCCTGTGGGATGTGAGATGGATGGAAGCTGCTCTGGTGTGGTGGCACTGCTGTGTTTGGGAGCCAGGGGAGTGTCCTCGGAACCCCCCAGCGCAAGGCTCTGCTCCCAGGGGACGGATCCTGCCCTCCCCGTGGCACTCAGCCCCATACAGGGATGTCCCCGAGCACCCTGTGCCTCTCCTTCCCCCTCCTCTTCCTCCCCGCCGGCGTTCCCCGTTCCTGTCCCCGGGGCTAACGGGCTGCTGAGGGATGGGCCACNGGGAGGAAAGAGGAATAAAGGAGGGAAAACTAAAGAGGAGTAAAAAAAGAGCAGCTTCCTCAGAAATCCCTGAGGCCGGGCGAGTTCAGAGCCTCCTCATCCGCCTGTAGCCACTGCCCGGAGCCGCGGCTGCCCCGGGATCCCCCACCCTGCCCTGCCTGCCGCCACGCTCATTGCACCGTGCCCTCTCGTGTCCCCGTGTCCCAGAGCTGTCCCCAGGCTCCCTTCCCTTCCAGAAGACCCTCAGGGAGGATTAACCCCAGTGGCCCCAGGTCTTGGCCACCTCTCCTGTGGACAGGGTCACCAGCAAAGTCCCTCCTGTCCCTGCCGGGGGGTCCCATCCCCTGGAGTGGGTCCCTCCCTGCTCCCACAGCTGTGACCGTGGCACCGACCCGCATGGAGCCTCCAGCACAGGGCACCTGAGCAGGGACACTGCAGGGACAGCTCAGGGACACTGCAGGGGCACCTGAGCAGGGACACTGCAGGGACAGCTCAGGGACACTGCAGGGGCACCTGAGCAGGGACACTGCAGGGACAGCTCAGGGACACTGCAGGGGCACCTGAGCAGGGACACTGCAGGGACAGCTCAGGGACACTGCAGGGGCACCTGAGCAGGGACACTGCAGGGACAGCTCAGGGACACTGCAGGGGCACCTGAGCAGGGACACTGCAGGGACAGCTCAGGGACACTGCAGGGGCACCTGAGCAGGGACACTGCAGGGACAGCTCAGGGACACTGCAGGGGCACCTGAGCAGGGACACTGCAGGGACAGCTCAGGGACACTGCAGGGGCACCTGAGCAGGGACACTGCAGGGACAGCTCAGGGACACTGCAGGGGCACCTGAGCAGGGACACTGCAGGGACAGCTCAGGGACACTGCAGGGGCACCTGANGTGACAAACGCAGCCTGAGCACGGCTTCTCCCTCTCCCCTCCCGCCCATTTGTTTTCCCCTAATGTCCAGATGGGTCTGGAACCGCCAGCTCCTCTCAGGAATGCCAAAAATGAAAAAGGGGTTTGAAAAAGGGGGGAGGGAAAAAAAGGG